>CM066729.1:171430010-171762510 GCA_033961575.1 Aselliscus stoliczkanus
CCAAAGCTGAAGGAAGTCATCAAAAAAGTTCACAGATACTGGATGATCTCGCCTTGATCAAGGTTATAAGATTGAATAAGATTTGCTCATTATTCCTTTTGGTGCGTGCTAAAATATAACATCCATTATGTTATATTTTATCTCATAAACTATCAGTACAGTCAACATGGAAAATGGCAATTTAAGAGTGGCCCAAAAACCAACCTTAGTCCTCTTGGACTTTTTACAATAGTAGAATACAATGGTAGGTTAACTATAAAGTTTTATACAATTAGGCAGTCATTTGTCATATAAGGCTTGGGAACTTCTTACAGATGATAAAACCAAGTCTGGGAGGAGTACGGCTAGGCTCTGTGAAGGTACAGACAGATGTGACACACACATGTAGCCCCTGCCTAGATAGGAGGAGTCATCCCGGTAGTTCCTTGGATGAGTTTGAAAGTGGATAGAGTATTGAGAAAGCAGGCATAAAGCATTTCTCTTGCCCTTGCATCTTACTAAAGTAATATGGGGAAGGGGGAAGTAATTGTGATGGCCCCCATGTTGCCTCTACGTTTTCTGCTTCCCTGTTAGTCCTCAGCCTAGTCATCTCTCCTCAATCAGCAGCTCTGTGTTTGGGTTATGATGTCAATTTGTGATGCTAATCATTTTGTTACAGTAGCAGTAAAAGAATAGTATCTTTCAAAAGGAAAAACTTTTAGCACTTATGGGTTTCATTTTCTTAAAAACTATGAAATTCAAGAAGGAGAAGATGTGGAAGAGGGAATATGACTTTTGAAATAGCATAGAAGAGAGAAATGGATTCCAACTATTGGTCTAAGAATTAGTTCTAGACCATAGCAAGTTTTCACCAGTTTATAGCAAAAAGAGACTTTTAAAAAAGTAGAAAGTAGTGACTTTCTCATAGAGCAAATTTGATTAGTTTAAAGGACTACACTTTATCTAAAAGCATGCTTTTTCTATTTTGGGGTGATAAAAGAGGAGAGTTTTATGATAAGATAGACATAATAGGTAGAAGTTATATATTTACTTCTTTCTCAGCCTAGAAAATTGACAAAATTGGCAGCCCTAATTTGGGCCCCCGGTATGTTTTTTGATATATTGTTTGTGTATAAGATCTAGGAACTGCTGCCTTATGTACTGAATTGGAAAAAGAGAGCAATCCCCTTATCTGGCTCTGTCATTAATCAGCTGTGTGACTTTGATAAATCACTTTACTTCTCTGTACATGTTCTTTTATTTTCAAAATGGAAACCTGGCACCAGAGTCTATCTATCCCATAAAATTGTTATAAAGTAAAATGAGGTCATATATATTCAAGTGCTTAGGAAGTAAAGAGCTCTCTGTAAAAGTTATAATTTTTATACCCTACCATTGCAAAAGTGGTTGTCTTTCAAAATTATTGGCCAAAGATTTCAACAAAAGTATGTAAATATTTCTGTTTGTTAACTTGATGACCACTATTAGCAAATATCATAAAAGAAAGTTTGTTTTGTATATAAAATCAACTATATGTAGTATAGTATAGACAGCATGCACTTTTGACCACTAAAGTCTTCCTAACAAATAATGAAATTCATCTTCTAAAATAATTGAGTCATTTCTGACATTTTCAAAAGTGATTTTGTCAAATTGGCAGTTATCACCTCTTTAAGAATAGCTACTCAGCAGAGGGACATATGTCCAGAAAACACTTGGTCTCAGAAAAAGTACATGACCATTTCTAAGTGCCATTTACACCTGGATATACAGTGGGTGCCAAAAAAAAAGTATACACATTTTAAGAATGGAAAAACGTGTACCAAAATTGTCATACTCAATATATACCGATAACAAAAGATGAATTCAAGTCATGTGTATACATTTTTTTTTGGCACCCCCAATATAGTGAGTTAATACCAATCAGATTTCTTTCTTGGATTCCCTCCTATTTGATAAAATTGATGAAGTTACAAGTTAATTGAATAGCTCCATTTAGAAAAGAAGGGACGTTTGGAAGAATACATGACGTTAAGGTAAAGAGCTAATGCTAGGACATTTCAAAGACTGACATCAATGGGACAATTATCAGACTCATTAACAAAACTTTCTTGTGCATGACCATCAAAGACCAAATACTATGCTGCTTATATAAGCCATTGGCTTGACCCAGTTTGGCATTTTTTTTTTTTTTTAAGATTTTATTGGGGAATTGGGGTAGGGGAACAGCATTGGGGAATCGGGGAAAGGGAACAGACAAGTTGCTGTCCTTTTGTTCTTCAGTGTAGTTGTGGAGGACATTGCTTCACTGGCCCATGTTGGTTTTATGATCATTGCGCTCTTCCCGGGTGAGGCAGATTGGTCGCTGGCCACTGGACAGCTGCTCACTGCGGCTCTTGGAAGTTCACACTGGCTGCCAGCCGCTTACACTGGCTGACGGCCACTCACAGTAGCTTTAGGGCTGCAGCCTATGCCGTCGCCCACGACTCATGGCAGCCCAGCTCCAGGTCGAGCTGTTGTTCACCCTCTTTGCTGTAGAGGGTGCAGCGTCACTGGCCCTAATGTGGAATCCGAACTGGGGCCCTGCTGCTCAGAGCTGGCATCTCAAGCCAATTCTTAACCAACGCGCCATTCGGCCGACCCCAGTTTGGTATTTCTTACAAGTCCTTGTCCTAAAATCTGTGACTAAAAGGTGACTTTTCCTTTCATTAGTTATTACTAATAGGTATAACTCTTAGCTGTGTGGAGATATCTATTTTGGTTGAGTTCAGGGACTTAATATTTAAAACTCTGGGTCATCTGCTTTTTATTTATTCTGTAATTATGATTTTTTTCTCTGAAGTAAATACCCCAGAATACAGTAAGCACAAAAATAACGGAAGTAGTATGATTAATGAAAGAAATAGGCTGAAAGTGAAGTTATGCAAGGGCAGAAGTGCAAGGCTCACTGTCTCCTTTCAATACGTGGACAGGTGGTTTAAGACACTCGGGTGGCCCTGCCTTATACCGTCAAAGGGTCCAGTGCATCTGGCCATACATCTTTGGAACCATGAGCAGGTTTGTCTACGGTCAGCAGGGTCACATCTTTGAATAGTCATTTGCCCCATCTACTGACCTTGCCCCTCCCATCCCTGGGTACCCGAACCTTGTGAGTTGGTACCCTTTTCTCAGTAGTCTTCTCAGGTCTCCAGCTCTGATGTGCCATTTGGTCACTGATCTCGACAACAAGGTGCTGTACTTTCACCAGCCTTCCTGCTGGGAAGAAGAGGAGCTCCATGTTTCACCCAGGTCCCTTCAGGTTCCCTGCCATCGATTAGCAATTGGTCATGTGTAGAAACAATACATTGTTCGTTGAACACTCGATATGGGCCACACACTGTTCTCAGTCCTCGGCATTCATCATGTCTATAATCCTTACCACAACCCCTTGCCTTAATTGCTCTTTTCTCCTGTTACGGATGAGAAAACAAGGTACAGAGAGATTATGTAATTTGCCCACAATTATAATCAAGGTGGGAAATAGTACCTCCGGACCACCTGGTTCCATGCTCTTAATCACTAGGCCACACTAGAAAATGAATGGATCCCCACGTACCTAGATTTTCCAGAGTGGTCTGTTGTGGTCAAAAGAGGTCAAGTTCTTACATCTATTAATTCCCTTTTCACATAATTTGTTCAAAAACTAACTATTGAATACTGTGTGGATATACTAGTAAACAAGACAGCCATGGTTCCTCTTCTCAGGCAGCTTATGTGTGAGGGTAGGGACAGGGGCAGGATGAGACATCTTTTAAAATTAATAAGTAAATGGACAAGATCATTTCAGATAATGGGACAATGATTAGTATTAAGGAGTAATTGATGAAGGCTCCCTGAGATTGGCAAGTCAGGAAAGACCTCCCCGGGAAGCGCCTGCTGAGCTGTCTTGAACATGCCATCAATAAACACTCTGGGGGCAGATGATTCCAAGAGGAAAGAGCAAGCACAGGGCTCTGAAATCAGAAGGTGTTTGGGATGTTCAAGAACCAGAAAGAATACCAATATGGCTGCAGTGAAGTAAGCAAAGGGGAAGAACATACAATTAGATTAGCGCTGAATAGGCCACAGATTGTTGGGGCCCTAGGGCGTTGGAAGGGGTCTGAAGTTGCTCTAAGTAGGGTGTGATGCAATTGGAGGGCAGGCAAGTGGCCAATCTGAATTGTGGAGGACAGAGATGGTAGGAGTGGAATGACAAAGGAGTGGAAACAGAAGGCATGATAGGAAATGTATTACAGTAATCCAAGGTTTGATCCTTTTACCCCTTGAAATGAATATGGAGGGGTTTGATGGTGAAGATTCAGAGAAATTATTTTAAGAGGTATTCCAGAGCAAGGAGCTTGAAATTATTGATTTCCTTAACAATTGGCATGAGATCCCAAAGATTCTTCCTTAAGTAAACCTACAAACAAATGAAGCCCCCAAGTCCTTGTACCTGGTGTGGCTTTACACAGACAACAGGTAATGGACACCTGTAATTATAAATCTGAGCTTAAAACCTAGTTTATGATAAAACATTCTCTCCCCTTTTTATTTTGTGAAAAAATTTAAGTCCTATTCTCTTGACAAATTTCAATTATATAATGCAATATTATCAACTAGTCACCATGTTTCCATTAGATCATCAGATCTTATTTACCTACAGTTGAAAGCCTGTACTCGTTTACCAAAGTTTGTACTCTTTTACAAATATGTTTTAAAAATAAAAATATGAATTTTACTTTAAATTCAATATTTCAATAGTATATTATAGTTACCTAATTTTAAGCTGCAAACATTCACCGTATTAGGAATATACTTTCATAGGCCTATTTTATATGCTGTGTTCAGATTATTTTTGCTTTTTATGATTACATCATCAGAATTTGTATTCATTTGACCTAATAGCCAGAGAAACATATGGTGCACTTTTTTTTTTCTGGAAAACAAATAATTCTTAGAATTGTAGCATTTTCATGAGAATGAGATCATTTATGTACATCACTGTTCCTCTTTCTACATTGCCTGTCTCTTTAGGGGAAAAGCAATCAATAGTGGTATCAGCTTATATTTTTTAAAATCAAACAAAATGTGTTTCATGTTCAGAACTTTTTAAAGAATCTGAACAAATGTATTTAAAATGTGAGGTGGCTTCCTTTTACATCTTTAATTGTCTCCAAGTCTTGGCTGAAATACCAATGGAGTTTTCCTAAGTCTTTCATGGGGTTATATGGGGATTATTGCATAAGAGCACAATACTGCAGCTTTATCACGTTCTGCCTTTTGGTTCTTGATATTGTCTTTCAACTCACCTATATTATTATTATTATTATTATTATTATTATTATTTATTTATTTATTTTTTTTTTGAGGGCAGTGTCACTGGCCCTCATATGTGGGACCGAACCGGGGCCGCTGGCTTCCCAGGCCAGCGCTTGACCACCGTGCCACTCGGCCGGCCCACCTTTATTATTATTTTAATCAGCTCACTATAGAACTCATTTAGAAATTTTAATCAGTTTTAGAAGTATCTATTGCGACAAAATTTTTTCATACTAAGAGCCAATCATTTCAGTTCTTTTCCATGGCTAATGACATTTTCTTATTCTTCTGCTTCCTCCTCCTCATTATTATTTATCTTCTTTCTTCCCTTCTTCTCTATCTTCCTTTTCTCCTCGATTCTCCTCTCGAGAAATATTAGTGATTCCTATGTACAACGTAATGATTTGATTCAAAAATACAAATCCTTAAATGTATTAATTTATCATCTACAGAAAACTTTCATGGATGAAACAACACACAATGACATAAACGAATGCATAAAACTGTTTTTGAAGTTGTAAGCTGGCTTGGAACTGAGCTAACATCTCCTGTAAGAAATATAAGAAAAATTCGTTTCTTTTCCCTCCACTTACTGATAAGTCATTTATGAGTCTCTTGGGAAAATAGACCCAACAAGTATTAACTGTATGTTCCTTGCTCTTAGAGCTGTTATCAGTTTGTAGAAGACTAAATTTCTGATTCTACAATATTGTGGGAGTGGTATACAGTACATTAAAGAAGGTAAATATTTTATTTCACTTATTCAACAAGCTTTCATTCAACTCTTCTGTCAGATGCTATAAGTGATGCAGAGTGAGAAAAACAAGATATCCCAGCCCTGGGTTATCTGAGTAGAAAATGTTATGTCTGTAAACACTTCAAATTTTTAACTCCAGTAATTTTGTTTCAGCACAGATTAGAATTCCAAAAGGCACTGCCATGTCCATATTATGACAGCCATAACATATTAACATTTTCTACAATATAGGAACAGAAAATGGGATTATACAGTTGGGTTGATTTTAACCATCTCTTTTCTCGAAACATATGTATTTTAGAGAAAATATTTTTCTTTAGAAATAGTAAGGCATTGACAGGTAAAGTTATCTTTAGAAAAAGTTTCTTTATTGATTATTTTGAGTGGTGGAGTATGCGGCTATACTTTCTGAAAAAAGATATCTCTGCTTAAATATGCATAGTTTTTAATGCTGAGAATTACTTGACCAAGTCCTACGAGTTTTTAAAAGTCTACCCAGTGGTTAAATGATCACTTTTAATGTGTAGCTATCACCTACTTTATAATTACAATTCTGTTTAAGCCTTACATCTCAAAAAGCTGTGCTTCTGCTCTGAAAAGAACAGAGGAGGTTGTCATTTGGGCAAAGCTCTTAAAGAATGTTTTCAAGTTGTGCCTAAATTTACTTTGTGAGATTCTCTGGGGTGTTGGTATCCTTGGTAGTGATAAGAAAAGGATGTCTTTTAAACCCTATTTGGAGAACCTTTTCCTTAGGGGGTCCAAGTGAATTCATAGGGTCATATTTAATCCATTAAAAAGTATTATACTCATTTTTAAAGGTGTCTTACCCCATAATGACTATCACTTTTCCAGTTGGTTTGTAAGATACACGTGAAGCCATTCTTACTCTGTTGCATCTCTGTGAGTTGAGAAAAAGAATGACGACCAAAGCAGATCACTAGAATGCCAATTTACTTTCAAATATTATAGTGAAGGATGGTTAAGCTTATGACCCTTTTGCTCTGTGCTTATAAAACTTTCCTTGGGAATTTTTTTAATCAGGTTTATTTTCCCTTTGAGTCTGATTTCTAGTGCCCAGAAGTTTTCTTTTCAGCGGTGTTTATGTATTTAACAGAATTTTCTGAGGTGGGTACTACAGAATTTTCACAGCATGAGTTCGTTGGACTAAGACTTTGTATACGACTTATATCAAGTGGAAAAGTTGATGGACGTGGGCTTTAAAAATGCCTTTTTGTGTGTGTGCTCTCCATTTGAAGCTTTCGTCTGTATTTCCTGTTGGGCTACAGTGTTTTCCATCGTTGCCATAAGAGAACAAAGTCAACATTAAAAAATAATTTTTTATTGAAGGATATGTTTTTCCAAGTAAAGTCATTGTCAAAGAGACTGTCATGGTGGGTCGTCGTTCCTGGGTAGCACTGTGTTGCCCTTTTGCATCTTCAGATATAAACTCTTAAGTCCTAGTTAAATAAATATCTATTTATTTAGAGAGAGGAAAAATGCATCCTAAAGCCAGACAAGGAAAAAAAGCTTTTGCAGACTGTCGGTTTGGAGGAAAAATAAGCCAGTTGTTGGGTAATCCTACCATTATCCTCCATGTTGGTAATCTCATCACAATCAATTGTCTAAGGTCCTGGTGCACATTAAAAGGTTAATATGTATGTCAACATAAAATGCACCTTTAAAATGGAGCTAATTTTCTTAATTTCCATTTTCAATGCTGTTTGCAATACATAACACTTGAATAGAGCGCAGTGGAGCCTTAACATTTATTCAGAAAACAAATAGTGGCTCCCAAGAAATTAGAATTAGAGTTCATTAGACTGGGACTGGGCTAAGCTCATCTCTGACATGGCAAGAAAAATACTTCCTTACACTATAATAACATTATTAGCAAGATTTACCTTTGGAAGTCAGGTTGGGGAGGCTTTCTTTCCTTTGTCACCCGGAAAGGGATAATAGATATTGTGTAATTTAGAAAGGAACAGACCCTGTCTCTGTCCTAGGCACTTAGAATATAAAGTTCCTTTAATAAATTGGAATATCTTGGCAAAATATCTATTGGGGAAATATATACCCGTAAGTCCCCATAATATACATAATTAGTGTTTGTGAAGCAGGGGGAGGAAGTGATTAAGTCTATTTCATTGTGTCAGGGCAAGACTCAGAAGAGATGGGCCTGATGGAGTAAATAGAGGGGAGGAAGAGGAAGTGGGTAAGCTGTGAGCAAAGACAGGCTCTGGGGCAAATGCCTATGAGAATTTCCAGAGTGTGTCTTATGGACGATCTACTGTTCATCTGAGTTATTTAGTGTACTTACTTGAAAGAGCTAACATTTATTTTGAAAACACTTTCCCTCAAATTTTTATATTTCAGAGGAACCTCCCCAATTAACCTATCCACTTTAATCGTCAGATGTAGAATTCTTTTATTGAATACATTGTGGATGTTTTTAATGCTTTAAATTATAAATTTTGGTAAATTTTAACCTTGTAATATGTGCTGGGACTAATAATGCTAATATTAAGAATAACATTGTATAATCTGCTTTGCAAATTTCAGGCTCCCTTTACATCTGTCACCTCATTGTATCAATCAATAAATTAGCTTATTTGAAATGAAAATTATTTGTTCAAACTGAGTAGACTGATACCCTGAGTACTTCCCCCAGTGCCATCAATTTTCACCAACCAGAAGGGCTATCAAATTTTATTTGGTTTCATGAAGAGTCAGTATATCTGTATATCCTCATTAGCATATCTGTATATGCTAATGTAATAATTTTCTATAATGTTCAATGTCCTGTGCAGAGCCGCTGATGATTAGGACCTATTAATTGAACAAACAAACAAACAAACCTCTGTCCTAAGAAGGCTGCACATATTTAAACGATGCACCAATTTTTCTCACTGGTGTTAGCATAGGACCTTTACAAAGTCATCTAAATTTTTCATGTAGGTGAGTTAAAGAGATTGACTGGAGTGACTTTGTTAATATAAAAAGGAGACCTTTTTTTAAAAACACTATGACTCTAAAAGGTAAGGCTGAAGATGGGCCAGATACCTTGTTGCCTCACTGATATTGCCTGCCAGCTGTGAATTTTCTTTCTACAATGAATCCCCTCATTTTTATTGCTGTGTACAAGGTACAGCGTTTCATTTTTCTTCCTACTCAGGCTTCCCGTAGAATGCACACCCCATATAGTTCTTTAAATTCATACTGTTGTGAGAACAAGTCAGCCTTTCTCTTCCCTCCTTTGTTAACTGTAAACCTCGTGGAGGAATAGTTCTTTCTTGCCCTCCGTGAGTTGCCGGACTCTGTGCAAATTAAACACTGTAAGAGTATCAGCAGGTTACAAAGGTGGAGTATATCTTTCTCTTTGGCATTTTTGTATAACGTCTTGATCTGGAAAATGCTAACCAATTCAGGCGAACTAATCGCCTCACACCCACCCCTTGTAAATTGGACTTCATGTCTACCATATAAAAAGTAGAGAGAATACATGAACAATTTTTGCTCTCCTTTGAGGATTAAAAAAAAAAGTTGCACATATGAAATGCATAGGAATTATTTTTTAATCCAAGCGCCAAGTCAGATCACCTGTCTTTTGCCTGCAGTGAAGCAAAACGGAACACGCATGGAGCTTTGTAACTAGACATAACCAAGTTCAAGTCTTGGTTCTGCCAATCAATAACTGGGAGACCTTGGGCAAATTCCTTCGCCTTTCCAAATGTTCTCTCCGTAATGTATAAAAAATTTTGCAGGCCTTCTCTGTAGAGGTGGTTGTAACCTGCTGATACCCTTACAGTGCTTGAGCAGAGCCTAGCCAAATAAGGTAAATTATATAAAACACCCACCACATGTGAAGTCCATTACGGTGCTCAGTAAAAGTTAGTTTCCATTTGAGCTACTTTGTATAATAACACTAGCTGCTATGACAAATAAACCCCAAATAGCCCAGTGGCTTGGTGAAGTAAAGTTTCTTGCTCCTTTTGGAACAGTTCAATTCAAGTTCCTGGTGAGCAGACAGCCTTCCGTGTGGCAATTCAGAAACCCAGGTCTCTCCTGCTTTGTGGTCCTGCCCTGCTCTGAGACTTGGAGTCCTCTGCACATAGCCAGTGGCCAGGCAAAGAGAGAATGGAAAAGGCACACCCACTTTTGAAGCCCCAAAGGCAGCAAGTGACACACTGGGTCCACGTAGGTTTCACTGGCAAGAACTAGCTGAATGGTGCCACCTAGATGTGAAGGCGCTAGTTTCAACTGGACAGCCACTTTCTAGTCACAACTTTCCATCCAATAAGAGAAGCAGTTTATCCTCCTCTGCCATGCTCTTTATTCCTTGCCCACTGCATTGCCTCAGAGTCCATCCATTAAAACCCTGGCTAGTGATCATATAATGCAGAGAGGGGAAAGAGTAGGTGGCTTATGGCTCAGGTCAGAGGTTGTAATCTTCTGTAATTTGTGACAAGTGAAAGTTTCTTGTCTATATTCTATTAATAGACACATGAAAGAGTCAATATCGTTTGCTTTCTTCTCTACCAAGCATTTATCTCTATTCACTTTTCCAATTTATATTCCTTAGATCTGTAACAAAAGATAATTCTGGGGCCAGCCGAGTGGTGCGGTGGTTAAGCGCTGGCTTGGGAAGCCAGCGGCCCCGGTTCGGGTCTCACATATGACGGCCAGTGACACTGCCCTCAAAAAAAAAAAAAAAAAAAAAAAAAGATAATTCCACTGCATGTGTTTCCATCTAAGTGTTGATAATAAATACAAGTCAGCAAATTTCTTTATATCATTTCTAAAGTATATGCATAAAGAACATTGCAAGCTGTCACAGCCAAGAGGAACCTAAGGAAACGAACGTAGTGACTAAATGTAACGTATCCTGAAACATTAAACAAAAACTAATGAAATATGAATAAACTGTGGACTTTAGTTAACAAAAAGTATCAATATTGGCTGATTAACTGTGACAAATATACCATCGTAATGTAAGATGCTAGTAATAGGGGAAGTTGTGTGTTAAGTATATGGGAACTCTCTGTACTATTATAATTTTTCTGTAAATCTAAAACTTCTAAAATAAGTTTGCTTTTTAGAAAGCACACTGCAATCACAGTACTCTTCATATTTATTGAATACCCCTAGTATAATATTGCCGTTGCTGTAGACCTGGCCTCTTGGTTTATAACTTTTATTATCACTGTAAATAATTTTGCCTTTCTAGTACTTGACTGGACCTGTGTCTATTTAAAGCATCTCTCCCAGGTTTTGATACCAGTAAATGCTCTAGGAATGTTTGCTTCCTCTTTCTTTCCTCTCCCTCCCTCAGTGCTTCTAGTAATACTAAAAACAATAATATGAACTTCTATTAGGCTATAGAAAGGAGCAGGCTAATAAATCACTGAGTTTTATGACTCCAGGAAATAATCGATATGTATGGGGACATGGATCCAGCATTCATGTGGTCCATCCGCATATGCTATCTTTAAGATGAGAACAGTGAGTAGACCATTTTACTTATTAGAAGGATGATAGTCAATAGGCAATGTTTCTTTTTCAGTCTAGAAAGATATAACAGACTTTATGATGATGATAGAAGCAGTTTCTTAAGAATATTGAGATTATAGATAATTTTTTGCTCTTCTAAATTTCCTAAAGTGTTACTGTTTAATTTTAAAATTGAAAAACAGTTTTCTCTGTATTTAAAAATGCCTAAAACCCACTGGGGGTGCCAGAAAAATGTATACACATGACTTGTGTTCATCTTTTGTTATTGGTATATATTGAGTATTACAATTTTAATACAGTTTTCCTTTCTTAAAATGTGTACACATTTTTTGGCACCCTCCGTATTTTGAAAGATTATTTCACACCATAATCTCTCAGAGAGAGAGAGAGAGAGAGAGAGATTGAGATTCCTATGTCAATACCATGAAGAAATGACACACTTGTAAAAACATGATTTTTAATTATTTTTGTGTCTCCTTATGTATCTGCCCAAGTTGTATGCTACTACCGGGATTTACATCCAAAGGTCAATGTCCCTGAAAACTCTTTATGTTTTTAACTTCCTTAGCTTCCTTTTTTGGATTGTTCTGACATCAGTATGACTTTTTCCCAATCTCTGTAAACACTGTTGTACCCATTTCGGCAATATTTATATGAGAAAGGAAGTGGAAATTCGAATCCAGATTTGGTGACCCTTGAGATCTGATATTGATCTCAGTAGGTATTAACTTTCTCGATCAATGAGAGCTGTTATTGACCTCAAAGAAAAGTCAATATCTGCTTGTTAATTTGCAGCTTGACAATGTTATACATTTTGTTCTTCATTATTACCCTACTTATTTCAGCTTTTTAAAAGAAAATGTCTTTACCATTTTTACCAAGAGATCGTAATGTCAAAACATTTTAGTTTTGGTGTTCAAGGAGATAAACATTGAACATGGTAGCCATTCATGAGTAGTTCTTACAAAATTACAAATGGCTGAGATTCATGCTGTTCAGGAAAGTGAAGTATACTTAATTATATTTTATTCAATATAGTTTTTAACATTTGAGAAACGATCTTAAATAATCTGTAGCTCACAGCGGAAATATTCTGACATACATACGTGGAAAATAAAACAAAAAGTTAAATTGAAAATAAACGGTCTAAAAGCAATTAATAATGTTTTTTGCTTTTCCATGTGTAAATGAAAAAGGTCAGTGCAGACAAATGTTCAGCCTGTACTTTTTATGTGGATAAACATTAAAAGCTTTTAGGTTAAGGATTTCTTGTGTGGGTTTGAATTTTAGAGACCTGTGCTTCTAGAGTTTTATTAAGTGTTTAAGTTTTAAGTATTGGTAGAGAAGTGGCTTTTCACATCATCCTTGTTTTGTATATTAACATGGAAATGTCAAGTTTTGCATAACTTGAAATGTCTCAGAATTGCCTATTGCTGAAATTCAAATGTCAGAACAATACTTCTGCACATATATGACTCTGATATTTCAACTCTTAAAAATCTCATAAATGATTCAGTATCACTTTTGGCCTTGTTATAATATAACTTTAGAAGGAGGCAGAGCAATTTAAATCTGGTTTAGGAAGTGGTAGTCTCATTCAGTCCAGGAATAAAGCACTAATCTCTCAACCCATTAATGGTCATTCATCTCTTTTTTGAAAATACATAACCATTTTGGTGAAGAATTTGAGTTTTAATGAGGATTCTTTCAGTATGTTCCACCATTGCAAAAATGAAGCTGTTTCATTTTTGAGCAACAGGATTGGCCTATATTTTACCCTATTTAGTGATATTAGCTCATTGTCATGAAGTCCTCAATATTTTTTTTAAAACTGTCTTTTCTTCAAGAGATGAGTGCTTTCTAGGACATAAATGATAAATAAAGACCAATGACTTATAGAAATAGACCTTCTACTATTAATTTACTCTTCCAAAGTTTGCATAGCATCTATACATTTAAAATTTTAAATTTCAGAGCTGGAATGAGCCTTAGAGGTATCACACCTGACTTTTATTTTTATACAGAACCCTGAATCTTGATGTGTAGTCCCTATTTATTGCTATTTGGTTTAATTTATTTTATTTTAAAATCTCAATTATTATTGACCATTACTGATGTATTAATAATTTTTTGAAATAAAATACTTTTACTAGCCCCTATTTTTATATTATTTCCTTTTTTATGGAAAAAAATGCTTACCCCAGGGGAACTTTATCACTTGAAGAGGCTTATTTTCATATATGTTCCTATAACCTACTTTACCTCTTTCTCTAGGATACAAGTTATGACAATTAAAATAGGCCAACATTTCAATATGATAAAATTAATACTTTCAGGGTCCTACTATTCCAGAAATAAAAAATGCCATTTGGGTCATAGCTTGGAGTGTGTACCTTGGCATGTTTCATTTCTCCTCTGCTAGGAGATTAGTGGAAAATAAGCTCTATAAATTAAATTTTATTGCAAAATTATCTTCCGATGTTCAGCAGTGAAGATAATATTGGGTGATAAGGCTGGAGTGGGTTTTGTGTAAAGCAATTACAGCATGAAGACTACAATCTGAGTGAAAAATATTCTTCAAGATTTCCTATAATCTGTAAAAAACTTCATTTGGGGGATATGTTTAAAATTGTCTCATTTTATACAGGTGATTATAATACGTAAGGTATATTGTAATTTGAAAGCAGTGTTGCTGAATGGTTTTAATGATCATTTATATGTGGTAAGAGGTACAAATTTATATGTATGTCTTTTTTTTTTGTCTTTGGAAAATTGTTGTCATTTCAAAAAGTCTCCATTCTATGGGAGTTCTTTCTATAAAGCTTGCTTTGTGCAGTGTGCCCATCTCTCTCTTCAGATAACTGCATATGGAAGTTAAGATCAAAATGTCCACTGTGTGATATACTCTCCCTTTGGCACATGTAAAGAGGGACTTCTATTCCAAGTCTTCATTATGTCGTGGAAGAAGTGTCTCGCCCCTCAGTAACCTTATTTACACTGCAACTCTTTTTTTTTTTTTTTTTTTTGAATGCAGTGTCACTGGCCCACATATGTGGGACCTGAACCGGGGCTGCTGGCTTCCCAAGCCAGTGCTTAACCACCGTGCCACTCGGCCGGCCCAACACTGCAACTCTTTAGTTGGGCTTTCCCATAGCAATTACAAATAGATAAGAAGAAAGACATTATTCTTGAACTATATGGAAAATACAAGTGGACTTGAAGAAGAAAGTATGTGTATGTGTGTATGTGCACATGTGTGTACACCATCCCCCCCACTAAAAAAAAATCCAGTTCATGTGTGTTTCTTGGCATCATGTTCTATCCCACAACTCACTCAGGACGCATTTAGTGTGTGTGACTAATATGAGCAAATTAGTGACCCAAGGTGCTAGAATGGTGAAACTAGATTATGGCTGTGTCAGCACTGGGGCTCCATCCCAAGGAATGAAACATCCAGTGTTATTATTATGCAGCAGAAATTACTAAAGGGATCTATTTGTTACCTAACATACAGAGGACCCTATCCTCTAATTTTTTAAAAGCCCCCCCTTTAATAAATAGTAACCTAAAAGAAATAAGTAATAGTTCAGAAGAAGTCACTTTTTACTTCATACTGGGAGCTTGGAAAAGATAGCTTATTGGTTCCATGTACATAAATACGTATCATAGACTCATCAAGTAACCGTTACTTTAGGCAATTCATCTAGCTAAACTGACTGTAATACCATCATGACTGAAGACTATGGAGGTTTATCAAGATGAAAACAGCCCATTAAGAACTGATCTGCACCAGTTTCGAGAAGCAGAGCCTGAGACCTGGCCTGGAAAAGTTCACTCAGCCCTGGGCATATACCAGCTCCACAGGCCCCAACTTTCGTAGTGTGAAGATAAGCTGATTAGGTCTTGTCAATCAAAGGTGCCCATATCTCAATTGAGAGACACACACTCTCAATTTTTCTTTAAGCATTGAAGCAGGCAACAAAGAGAGACGTGTGGCATGCATCCCCACGGTTGTCGCCATGCAGGGTGCAAGGGTCCTGTGATGAGGTGATGACTGTATTAAAGAGTACATCAATTTGTTTTAAAGTGTTTTGATTTTTTATGGTGGCATTAAGAGAGAGAACATTGTGGTTGCAGCTTTACTAGAAAGCAAAGAGTTCTAGAAGGAGAAAAAAAAAAGAAGTGTTTCTTTGAAGCCTACCAGGGCTTTGAATCTTGCTGTGCCAATGGGCGCTTAAGTGCTCCCCTAACCGGCGACCTCAGACCACCATCAGCTTAGGAACTACCTTCCTCTCCAAATTATTCATTTAAAGGAATAGGAAAAAAAATGTTTACATTGAGCTAAGCAATATTAATGTTTATTGACCACAAGTTTTTATTTTTGTAAGCGACTGAAGATTTTGGATGAACATAAAACACACTTTGGTTATACTGATGTACCGTCGCTTGGTTGTAAGGAACAGAAATACTTCTAACTGGTCCCCAAGTACAGATTTGCAACATTGCTCCATTTAATTGTTTTATACACAGTAAGGAATGCCTTGACTTCTATATCTGGAAAATAAACCCAACTAATAAACCTGGGCTGTCAAAATGGAATTCTGTAGGGCTTCAGCTGGCTACCTCATCGTCTAGTCACTATCGAGAAAAAGGTAGAGTGATGGTGCAGGGGGAAAACCTGGCCTTTTGTTCTTCACATCTGAAGTTTGCTCACTGCAGGCCACCTTCCCACTTCAAATACAACAACAGAAAGGAGCCCTTCCTCTTCTTCCCTCTCCCCACGTGCACCCCCAGTGCCACATTCCTGCACAGCCACGTTCCCAGAGTGGATTCTGTCGTTAGCAGCTATTCTTCCCTTCACTCCATCCATTTCCCACTAACCAATCAGGCAGCCATCTTAGGAAAGACTAGTGCTTATTTCAGTAAAATGTGAATTCCGTATCCACTGATCCACCCAGCCATTCTAAATGTCACTTAACAGACAAGAAAGATATTCATGCTCCCCAGACTTGGATACCTTTATTGGGTGTCCTAAGAAAAAGACAAAAATTTCAGGAGATGAAGGCAGGACTAGTCCTAATGTCTGAAATGGCAAAGGCATTCCATTTTGCACAGCTGATTAGCCAGAGCGGACACACAGAGAAGCAGGTATGTGTGCCACGCACATATGTGTGGATGTGTCTGGCTTTTAGGACGTGTGAGAGAGTAATCACTGGTTCTCTGCTGACCCAGACATGGGCATTTGCAGTGATGACTCTGTTCCAAAGTTGTATGATCTTCTAGTGCCTTCTGAGTTGTTCGAAAGATGAGGGTCAGCTTAGAAATAGGTGTACTTTAATATATACAGGTTTTCTATTCAGGATTCTTTGCTTCAAGACATTATATTACTGCCTTTATCATAATCTCAATAAAGTCTTTAGCATACTCAATTTTTATAAGACAAAATTAACATGCAGCTTTCCAGAAATACCTTTTAAAATATATATATCGATATACTCACATGGTGGACATGTGCATCTCTATGTAAGGAACTTGGCTTCTTGTCATTGTTTAGGTTTCTAGCTTAATGTTAGTTTTTCAGAGGACGAGCTCCTGACCAGGCCATTCATCAAAGCAGCTTTTCCCTCCTACCTTATCAGGCCCCTCCCTCATGGCGTTGATTGTAACTAAGGATCCATAACTTGATTTCCCTTGTCTTCTCCAGAAGAATGTAAGCTTCCTGAGGGGCGTGTTGTTGAATGAATGAAAGAAGAGGGCAGCTTGTTCCCCACCACCCTTTTAGCACTACAATAACGATAGCTGTTTCCCAGACCACTTGTTAGGAGATGCACTGTCGCTTTGTGGCATTTTAGGATTTGGCTTCATCTGTCTCTCATTGTGTTGAAATTCTTAATACATTCAAGTAGTTCTCTGATAAACACCACTGCATGTGTTTTTCTTTAAAGAATATTACATTTTACTCAGCAAAGTGATAATTAAGAAAAGTATACTCTACTTTGCTAGTTCTACCATGCAGCTGGTGTCTACTCGTTAATAAGCATTTGGTGGTAAAGATTTTAAACCAATAATGAGTTTGGATTCTCTTTTTAATTTACTGCATACTGTTGTTGTTGAGCTTTGTTTTTCTCCACCATTTACCAATTATAATTTCATAAGTTTACTTTGGTAATTGTTTTTAGGCTATAAAATTAATAGTGAAAATTAGTGTGCTGTATAATAATGTTGCCTTATCATGAGTTTGGGTATAAATTTTGTTTCACTGAAACAAAGAGTATGGGAAGAAATGGTTGGAGTAAGAGGCATTTGCTAGTAGTGGCTTTGTCATTGTGTAAACCTGTTTTCCACTTTATTATACGATGAGTAAAACATGTAACCATTTCTCTTTTGTTGTATAAGGATACAACACATAAATTATTCAACATTAAGCTGTAAACATCTTCAGTTACTAGCAATGATTTATGAAAATTATTATTTTTTAAATGTAGAAGCTAAACTCAAAAGGGAATAAGATAGTTTGACATGATTCTCTGATCACTAATAACTGAGAATTTCTATTTGAATAATGTAGGGAATTACACACTGAAATAGATCATGCTTAGAATCAGCATTTGAAAAAGCATTCTCGAAAAAACGTTTTTAAAAAGTTTAGGGATATACCCTAAATGCATTTGAAGATATTACAAACTAAAGACTGCTATCCATTATTTCCCACTCAAAAATATTTTCCATCAATAAAGAAGTACTTTTTTGAGTTGCTTTTATCATCAACATTCCACCCCAATATTTAAAAAATCTTACTGAACCGTCTTTATAATGTACCAGAATTTACGAATGCCACTAGATGTTCTTAGCCCCTGAGACACTACTTTTTTATTTCATAAAGGCAGGAGTATTCTGAATCATTTGATACACTTTTCTTCAGGGAAAAACAAATTTTTAGATAAATAATGTCAGATGCTTATTTTTTTGCTTCTCAAATGACCTTTCAAGTAGTTGGCATGCAGAATATTACTGATTTATCACGAGTTAACTGACAAAACTTATGACACTGAAGGTTTAAAGTCTCATCATTAAACTATCAAAATTTAAAAGCAATGATGTTTCATTATTTGAAAACAATCCATGTTTAGTTCATATTCTCCCTTGAGGCATTAGTATTTGTTCACGAATTAGAGGGCCATGATGTTCTGTTTCTTTATGTTTATCTTACAGTTTTGCTTGACAATGTTTATTTCTGAAGATAAGTATGAAGTATGAGCATATTTAGGATAATTGAGTCAATTTTACCTCTGTGCAATTTTTATTTTTAGGATGTTATATTTTTGTAAGTAACAAATACCAGATAACTTCCAGAAATGGAAGGGTTTAGAAAGCAGTTTTAGCTTTGTGTGTGTGTGTGTGTGTGTGTGGTGTGGTGTGTAACTATATATAATAGATTTTCTTTTATAACAACATCTAAGTGTCTCTTGATTCAGACAGTTTTATCATAGCAATCACATGTTGTAGGGAACGCTTTTGTATCATTAATAATAACTAAAACACAATCATTTTTTTGAGGCGGAGGGAGAGAAGAGGGAAAAGGTGGAATTTGAAAAGGGCGGGGGTGGGGTGGGTGGGTGGGGGAATGAGTTCCTCTTCCTTCCCTGAGGCTGAACTGTTTATCACTCTATCCTCATTCGATAAAAGTGAATTTTATAATAAAATTTTCCCTAATCGGGCACTGTCAGTGGAGGTGTCTTATCGCTGAGAGGAAAATGACACCGATCCTATCGGAAAACAGGAACGATGTCACCATGTTCCCAATCACAGCTCTTCAGCCCCCATATCTACCTTCTCCACAAACACCAAGCAGTGCTTTTTTCATAAGAACATCAAAACCCAGCAAAGTCATTAAAATTGCACCCGCGTAGAGTTGCAGGGACCAGCCGCACTCGCGCAAAATGGGATGTGGGAAAACAGACTCTCTAAATGTGCTAATTCCATTGTCACGTGTTTACGGCTTAATTTTAATCAGTTAAAAAAGCCACACATTGCAATAAATTGGCATTATCTTCTGTGACACCAGAAGACACAGTTGGTTCAAGGATTTAGAGGGTCACTGGCAACAGTATATAGTATTACAGACAAAGTATTTTTACGCTTGAACTACGGTAGCTAAGGTACAATCCCCAGTTAAGACTGCAAACAAAGACCATAACCCACATTGCACTAAGTTCAACTTGCAGACCACCTTCATCCTTGGTGGATTTTGTATGCAAAACAAAGAATTTGGAGAATTTTTTAAAGAGTAATTTATTCATCATATAAAAAAAATGTTAAAATAGTCTTTCAGTGCACTAGCCTTATTGCATACTTGGCAATACACCAAATGGTCTTTCCATAGGTTCTCTCTGTATCTTGTTTTCCAGTCCTGATGTTTCTTTGACTGTGTTTACATTGACCATTCGACTTGTGAGCCTAAACAAAGATACATTAACACGCTTGAGGAAATGCAAACAGAAAATAGTGTCATTGACAATTGTTGAAGGCCAACAATGAAAGACTGTCTCTAATGGTCTTAATTTATTAACGTCAAATTAGCACCAATATATTTTTTACACAATTAAGTTCAGAAATTATTGAAGTAGAAACTACTGGCAAGTTTCATTTTAATTTGTTCCATGGAGTTGTTCTCAGGATACACATCTCTCTATTTCAAAGCAGAATACTCCCTTGGACATGGACTGTCTGTTCTGCATAAGAATATCTGTGAATCGTTTTTGGACAAAAAGGTTTATTTTCCATGACAAGATATAAGATACCACTTTGGTTCTCCAATTTAATATTTTATCTTTGTAAATTGTCAATACGTTTACAATATAGTTTTAAAACATTAGACGCCGTAGAGGGTTTTTTTGTTTTGAAGCCTAAGGTGGTTAAAATAATCTACTAAAATGTGGAAAAGTGTCAGACCTCTGGGGTTTGTGAAAACAGTGAGTGGGAAACAAATCTCAATTTCATCCTGAAACTAGTTTGTTTTCTTTTTTAATTGACAAATCTGACCTTTGAAGGAGGAAAACAGTAAATGTAACCACAACTTTTATGGAATGAAAAGAGCTCTTGAAAATAAATCATTTGGCAGTGACTGAGAAAAATAAACATTTGAGTGTCTTTTGGTTTAATTTTGTTCAACACTTTGTTGATTTCTATATACCAAAAGCAATAGAAAGAAAATGTGAAGTAATAGTGAACCAAACAGAAATAATTTTTTCAGTGCATTGTGCTCGTCTTCACTATGTGTTTTGTTTTCTATAGTCAATGTCAAATTGATCAGACCTCTGCTGTGTGATTGAAGTACTTTAAAAAAAAAAAATCTCATATTGTGAATTTAAAATGGTTATGTCAGTTGTAGTGTCACTAAAACGGTTTATTTCTGATTGCACTCGCTTTGCCACAGAGGCTGTCGGTGTTACTGCACTTCTCCATGTTTAAACAGCTTGAGTAAATTTACAGGGTCACTCTTTTTTTTTTTCTTTTTCTTTTTTTTAAAATAATGGAGAAGAAGAATGAGTGCTAATTTTGAACACAGTTCTTTTCTCTGTTAGGATTAGCAGCCAGCTCTGCATGACGGGAGAGAAGTTGAGGATGTATGCAAAGGACTTCCCTATATGATGATGGCTCTTGGCTTTTTAAAGCAGACACACACACACACTCACAAAATAACAGAAAAGTTAACTGTGTACAATGGAATGCTGGCTTTCGTTACGTGTCCAAAAAATGGTTTCATTGATTTTGCTCAGGCTCTACTAGTAGCTGCGGATCTTTGTTAATGTTTTTTTTTTCTTTTTTCTTTTTTTTGGTTTTGAGGAGATGGGCTAGTTTAAAATTTCAAATATACATATATATTTTCTTCTCATTGTATGTTAAGTTAAAAAAATATGTGGGAGATGGTCATTATGTGTAGCCTTAAAGAAAAACAGCCTCCCCCTCATATTTGACTGGAGACTCATAGAATGTGTTGATGGGAGAAGATTTATAGAAGGAAATGTATTTATCAAGTTCATACATGATGTAGTAGAACAGGTTTTATTTAGCCTTCCTATCACCATAACACAATGGGCTTCTGTTTAATTAAACTCACACAGTTGTTAAATTGCAATCATGTTTCTGATTCACAATTTGTAATGTATGTATTTAGTGTCTGGGGGAAAGATTGTTTTAAAGAAATTGCAAATCAGTGTCCTCTGTTAACCTGAGGGGAAACATCTATGAAAATATTAACTCGGCCACAAAAACCCTAGGCTGCTTTGGATTTTTGGTAGTGGACAAAATAGAAACAATTCACATTTCTTCAGAGGCTATTTAAAACCAATTAAAAACTATAATGCTTCACATTTAATGACAAAGTCATTTTTATTTACATTTTGTTTATATTTACTCTCAATTTATTTTCTTATTTTTCAAAATTTAATTTTAAACCCTTTTTATAACTTAACTGACTGTATTTCGCACATCAGTTAATGTTGTGTTATACTTTTCCACACATAGGCTGCGCCATTGAGCCACTAGTCAAGGAAATATTTCTAGTGCTGCCTAGAGTGCAGGGAAATGTAGAGTAAGTGGAAGTGGAAAGGACTGGCTGTCAGCTTTTTAAATATTTGTTTCTATAATTAATATAGAAAAAAGCATATTTTGATATACCTAACATTTTGGATCTTTTAGGGTATTTTCTAATAACTTTAAATTTAATGCTGTTTAAAAACAGTTATTCTTTCAACTGGTAAGCAATTATTATCTCCCATAGATGTTAAATGTATGAGGAAGACATAAATCTAGGTGAAATACAATTTTTAACTTAAATGTGAAGTCATTTTAGTGTTTTTTATTTGACTGAAGACTATTTAAAATGATTATAATTTAAAAGAAAAACACCAAGGTAACTTTGAAGTGTCAAATATAATTAACACACATATGTGCTTGGAAATTTTTAAATCTATTTAAAAATCTATTTACCTTCCATACCTGCATAAGAAATTTGTGAAGTCAAGGTGAATATTGTGCCTTCTCTAATGAATACATTAAAATAATAGATTTAAAATACTATTTACAACTCATTACATTTCAACCTAAAGTTCCTTAACTTTTATATGTTGGAAAATAAATTTTGAGTATAATCAAATACTTCTGTTAAATGTATGCAAAAACTAAACTTTATGTATAGAGTTCAACATCATTCTTTGATTGCATTTTATAGCTCTGCAGGCTCTGAAAACACTGCTCTGGGACTGTTTCTTTGCATAAATACATCTTGTGTGAATCAGTGTTTTCTTATTTAATAGAGTGACTTACTGAGAAAAAAAGTAGGTATTGCTTCCTGCTGATAGTAGAAAATTTGTGATTGAAAATTTAAGCAGTGATATTTGGAATGAGAACATGGCAAAAGTTGTGGAAGCATTAGTGTCATTGGCATGAGTGGCTCCTACTTGTCCCCTCAGCATGCGAGTCCCCACATAGATATTTGTGCCCAGAAAAGCTGCTTCATGACACCCCAGCAGTTCACGTGTGAATCTTTAGGGAAAAGTTTCCAGAAAGTATGTTCATCAGCCAGTTATGTGTTGAGGAGGTCTTCCTTAGTGTTTATGCTGATGCTGACTTACGGCTAGTTAGGACATAATATCTCAGTTTATCATAAGAAAAAACTCTTACTTGGAACTCATCAGAAATCTATTCTATGTAGCACAATATATTTTTGTAAAATACCATTTTTATAGTTTATGATATAATTTACTTTATAAAATGTGGTTTGTTAGGAGTGTGACTTTTACCAATTTATATATTTGTAAATAAATGACGGTTCTATTTTTCATTCCCAAGAATATAACATGATGGGAAAATGTATTATTGCTAACATTTATTTAATCTTCATTTTATTAAGAAAAATAAGTCTGTGATATCAAATAATCATATTTGAATTAACAGAGTGATTTGGAATTTACAATATCAGGCTAATGTGTATTTTATTTCCTAGTATATTTTATGCAAATTTTTTTTCTGATAGTGAGTAGTGGCATCAAAGCAAAGGTAGTATAATTAGGAAAGATGATTCTCATAACTGAGACTGTGTATTGGGAATCTGCAAAGTTGGATAATTAATATTGTTAGCCTATTACTTATAGGAGACCTCTATAGTATGATATGAGATGGAAATGCTGTATTGGTGACCTGTCCAAATCTGAGAGTAGTTCAATTATTCTAAAGGGTCCGGTGGACCATGTTTCTCTGTTAATGACCTTAGATTACCTGCATCTTACCAGAAAGGAGGACCATTTTAATTGAAGAGAAATACTAAAAATTTGTACCTATGTAGGGCACACGTCTTTGTAGTCAGAACTAGATTGGTCTTTGTATGTTTCTGCAC
This sequence comes from Aselliscus stoliczkanus, assembly GCA_033961575.1. NCBI lineage: Eukaryota > Metazoa > Chordata > Mammalia > Chiroptera > Hipposideridae > Aselliscus > Aselliscus stoliczkanus. The sequence goes on from CM066729.1 coordinate 171,453,989, forward strand.
TTCAAATGACTAATGGGTTCTGACTATTTGGCAGTTATATTTGTGATCATCTCACTTACAATAAGGCTATGTAATAGACCCAAAATTTATTATGGGGCCCAGCGTGATATTTCATAGCTGTTTCAGAGCAACTGAAACTAAGGTATCAAGAGAAATATGCTATACATGTTAAAAGCCTGTGGACAGAGTCGGGGAAAAGTGTATGGTCTCAAATATAAGCACCAAATTACAAGCCCCCAGAGGAATTACACACACCAAGATGTGAGGGAGCTACTTTTCATATTAGCAGCTCTGTGTACCTATGCTCCAGGTGTGGAGCCAAGACAACGTTTACTAAATGATGGCAAGTGATTGTCCTTTGAAAGGTTAGGCAATTCTAGATAAGATCTGCAACCTTACAGCAATCACCAGCAACTAAAAATGACCAGGTAACGATTATGTTCTCTCCTTGAAATTTATTTAAGAGGTCACGTTTTACTTACTTGTATTATTTATTCAATTTGGGGATTATCACGGCCTCCTTCTTCCTATAACCCTCCTCTGACCACCTCTTCTTTGTGCTTCTCTGCCATGGAGCAGACCCTCTCAAGAGATATAGCTCCAATAGGTTAATCGCTTGCCTTCAAGAAACCCTAATAATAGATTGGTTGAGAAGGGGAACAACCATTTGCAGAGTGCCTTCTGTGACCAGGGCATACACTGCATTTATTTGATCTTCACAATTATCTTAGAAGGTAGGTGCCATTGTCCCCATTTTACAAATAAGAAAACTGAGGTCCAGAAAAGTTAAGTACCCAGTCCAAATGAAGGACCATCGAAGTCAACTCCCTTACATTTTTTCATTATCACATGCTAAAGGTAAAGTGTTCAATTATCCTAATTGACTTCTAGTATAGAAAACAGAATTGAAGGGGATGTGGGAACCTTTCTTGAATTAATACTTTGAAAACAGAGGTAGGCATTTTGCCTCCTCCATGGAGCCAGTTCCATGGCAGTGCTGCTGTAATGCTGCTGGTACCTTGGTGAGAATGAGAACTGACTGGCAAGGAGGTTGTCCAGGGCAAACCTCAAAGGTGATGATATGATATGGCTACAAGCATGCTTCTCAACGTGGGTAAGCACCTGCATCAGTCCCACCTGGGCACTTGCTAATTAACAACGTGGCTTCCTGTCCCCGATGCTAATTGACCAGAGCAGAATCTCTGGAGGTGTTGCCCAGGCATCCCTACTGACTTCAGGTGCCTCTGCAGCATCCTGACTTCTGAAGGTTATTGCTTTCATGTAGGAAGCATAGATGAACCCAGGAGAACCTGGACTTTGAAACCCCACATGCCTGTCTGCAAAGTCTGTTTTTCTCTAGAGAATTGTCTTTTGTGTGTAACGTGTCTATTTAGTGGCGTCAGTTCCCTGCATTTCGGTGATCAGACATTCAAAGACATAATTAAGGAGATTTCTTCTTTAAAAGCCTCTCCTGCACAGTATCTCACACACTACACAGCTTGTTTATTTGGTGGTCCTTTTTCAAATACAAAGCGAAATGTTGCCCCAAACAGCATCATGTTAAAATATAAGACCATCTTTTGTGAAAAAGGAAGCCAGGGCATACATCTGGGAATCTAACAAACTCTGAGCTGTGTACAAAAATGTTTTGTTAAGTTTGGAAACTGATAGTGGCCTTCAGGTCTCATGTTTAAGGTCGTTTTCCCAGTTTCCTTCATTTTTGCCCTGTGGCAAAGCAAAGCAAGACTTCCTATGGAAAAAAAAAAAAATGAAAGAAAAGAAAACCCAATATTGTCATTCCAGTGGAATGATAAAGGAATGATAAAGATTGAGCTTGGAATTTGTAATCTTTGGATATGGGAATATTCTAATTTTCAGTTGGATGAATGAGTGTACAATATATTTCAGATTAAAAGTTCAGTGAACGTTGACCCATATTTTGAAACATCAGCAAAAATCATGCCACCTATAATGAAGGGAAGCAAAGCATTTAAACACAGTATTTAAATCTCAAAGTGAAATATTGTTCATATAACAGGCTGAGAATCTCTGAGCACATTTCTCTGAAGAGGCTGAAATGCCAACTGAATTTTCTTACTCACTTTTCCACCAAGTTCTGGTGCCAGAAAGGAAAGGCAGCACATTTTGTCTCATGAAATTATTGTCCATCTTAGAATTTTTCCACGTCCCTCCTTCCAAGCTTTTGCTGATAGAACTGAGGTAAGAGAGTTAACAATAGACTAAGAATAACAATACTGTGAAGCATTTATTGAGCAGTTACTGTGTGCCAGGTACCATGTTAAAAAGTTTACATAGATTATTTTGTTCAATTGTGAAACAACCCTATATGGGTCTCAACTTTACAGATGAGAAAATCAGTAATCAATGCAACTAATATTTATCAGGCATCTTCTGTGTGTTGGGTGCCATCCTGGGCTATTCCCTATGCTATCTTAATCTTTGCATTCTATTTGTGGTACATGAGTAATTATCTTTATTTCACACACGAGGAGACTGAAGTTGAGAGACCAAGTAGCTTATGCAAAGTGATGTTATCTGGTCCATACTAGAGATTCTAGGCCTCTTGATTCCCCGTTCTTCCTTATGTTTGTCCTACGCTGCATTTAAAAACATCATCCCATCTTGTTTTTTCTTTCCATGTTAAAACTCCAAAGAAAAGACTAGTCGTACCTTATGTACCCAGTGATTCATCTTAAGGAAATTTAATGTATTCTTCTCTAGGGGAACCACACTAGCTTTGGAAAGGTATCTTAGGATGCCTAAAAAAGAAATCCACAGCAAAAACATGCATTATAAGGTAGCAGTTGAAGCGTGTGCTTGCGTTAGACCTCTGTTTAAGTCCTGCCTTACCCCTTCATTAGCTTGTGATTTTGGAAACTGATTTCTGTGTGCCTCAGTTTATCATCAGGAAAATGGAGACAATGATAGCATTGCTCTCCATGAGCAGGGTAAATACTGCTGGATATTGTTGATGTTTATTCCTACATTTAAATCTTTTAAAAGGTTGGTTTTTACAGTTCTTTAATTGTTGACTCATTTCATTTCATTTCTCAGCCCTCTGTAGAAGGGTTAAATTAAAGTAAGGAGGCTAGACACCATGAAAAAAGAGAATTACCCTTAAAAAAAGCGAGTCACAAAATGGCCTTTAAACAATCCAATAATGGCTGCTTATACTAATAACCTAAGTCAATAAAGAAATGGAAATGTTGTCTATCCTTTGTTTAAGGAGACAATGGAGTGTATTTTAATCATGTATGTTAGAAGATTCTCATTAATTAATCAAATAAACATTGCCTGAAGTTAAATCAGTTCTAATCATCTGGAAAGTTTTCCCCAATACTCGATAAATGAGCTGGTACCCAATCCTAGTAGTGCTTTAAGTTTATTAGGGGGTGACAGACTTGAAAGCTGTGAGGTTTGCACGTGTAATGGAGTGAATTGTGCTTATTGTAGGTGAGCTTGAGAGAGCGTGCCCCCAACTATAGACATTTGGTGTTTACAAATACTGTGCTGGCCAGACAGGTGTGATAGGAGCCAGCATTCAGCTTCAAGCTCAGGCCCCTGGGATGAATTGCTGTCATGGCCCTTACTGCTCACCAGCTATGTGTGTCTTTACCTTGTGTGCTGTCTGCCCCAATTCCTGAAAAAGTCTTAAGCACCTTGGGAGTCAAGACTGAGCTTTTTTATTGACCCCTTTATTCCCCATTTTTCCTGCCCAGTGCCCCCGCACTGAATGGATCTGCAAATTTTGCTGATGACGGAGGGCGGCTTTATTAGAAAAAAATCATATGCTTGAAATCCACCAAACAATATCCATGCAATCATTTCATTATTTTGCCTAAAGGGACAATGATATTTGTATGTTTGGTGAAAATATTCAACCCCAAAAAGTGCAAAGGTAATAACTAGATCACAAAGGAGACTTACTCAGCCGCTATCTATCCTACTTACCTGGGAGGCAACGTAACATAAGTGAGAAGACCATGGAATCAAAGAGATTTAAATTTTAATTCTGACTTCACCATGTACTCTCTCTGTGGCTTTAGAAAATTCTCTACTTCCTTTTACTTCTGGGGATCCCCATATTTTCTAGCAAGCTCAGTAATGCATTAAAAATAATACATGTTACTTTAGGAATATTCAAAATCTAGTGGTGAGAGGGTCCTTCAGCACCACAAACCTGTCACTGCCTTGAAGAAGTGAGGCAATATTCTTACTCCAATAAGCAATAAAACCCCTACTCTACTTTCTTTCTTTCTTTCTTTCTTTCTTTCTTTCTTTCTTTCTTTCTTTCTCTCTCTCTCTCTCTCTCTCTCTCTCTCTCTCTCTCTCTCTCTCTCTCTCTCTCTCTCTCTCTCTCTTTCTTTCTTTCTTTCTTTCTTCCTTTCTCTCTTTCTTTCCTGTAATGAAATAGAACTCATGCCAGACTCTACTTTAACTTTGGTTTTCTACTTTAACAATGTTCCCTGTAAGCTTCAGGATACCGTAAAATAAGTTGCCAGATTCTTTTTCTGAATGTCACCTTTCATTCTCATACATCTCTGCTGGTTCCTGGTGAATAGTATAGTGTTAATTCCAGTTTTTCTGCGTTACTTAAATTGCAGTACTTATTGTATTCTCTAAATCACTGGTTCCTAGATATCTGAGTTTTAAAAATAAAATCAAATGATGAGCACTGTATTGGGCACCGCAAGTGTCCTGAATCTAATAGGCAAGACAGGAAGGAAATTAGTTCATGCAGTGGACAGAGATTGACTGGGAAGGCATCAATGCCCTGGACTAATTATGGAAATTCCTAGATGTATAATACAAAGGAAAAAATGCTAGATGAATTTGACTTGGCTGGTACTCGACCCTACTGCTGAATTAACCAATTGGTGATCCCCCTTATAAACCTCAATAGTTGCATTTTCTCCTTGAAATTATTTTGCTCCACCTTTTTTTTTTTTTTTTACCTGAGCCCTCCTGCCACCTGTTGGCAGCTCAACGGCAACTCAGCTCGGGCTGGCATCGAACCGCCGTTGCTCAGAGCTCAGCTCGCACTCTTGAGCGAGCTCTTAACCAACTGAGCCACTCATTTTAACAGATACCATAATTCAGGCCCTGAGTTGTGAAGTGACTTCCCCGAGTTTCCACTGCCCGTTAGTGGTAGAGGAAAGCTCCTGATTCCAGACCGCTGGTATGTGTTCTTCACTAACCTGCGCTTTGCATGACCACGGGGACCTTGTACGATTTGCTCACCACTCTCTCTCTCTCTTTGGTGCTAATAGTAGGCACTAAATAAATATCTGTAGAATGAATGATTGATTTCTCTCTCAAGATTTCACAGCCTAAAAATCTTCTTGCTTTCCCTTCCCTAATGATGGCTTTCCCCTGGCACAGAAAACTGATGAAAGTTGGGTACTGTTCTGTAGCTCGTCTTCAGTCTCCGATGTGCTGGTACACACAGCCAATTTATGGATCTTTTCATTATCATCTTTGTCGATATTTTCTTAAATGTACAAATCAAGATGTTCTTCCTGTGTATTTAAATATCACTGATATTCATCCTCCCATTGCAAGAGAGCATTTTCATAGTGGCCAGAGTCCAGCAGCTTTCTGCTTCCTTCAGTAATCGTTTGTTCTTGCCCATCGTGTTTTCGAGAATGTTTGTTTCATCTTAATATATCAGTTGTGTGTGCCCTCTGGGGAAGCATGCCGGCTATAATTTTTATAGTTCAGTTGAATTAATACCACCTTCATTTAAATCAGAAAGTTTTAAAATAGTTGCAGAACTAAATTCCCTATGACTTTATAAATTAAATAATGTTTGACATATAACTTGAAGGGTAGCATGCTGTTATTCTGGTTGTTGTTTATGAAGATACATTCATAACATCGTTTCATTGCTTTATGTATTTTCTAGGCAGCACTAGAGCCATTTAAGCCATTTTGCCTGATAGACTTTTTGATTTCAGCATTTAGATTGTGCTGTTAAATTAACTTGTATGATTCCATTAGTTTAGATGATGTCTTCTTGAAGCGAATCATTTACAATTACCTGCTTATTGTACAGGACAATTCAAAACCTCTCGGGGTTTCCTTGATGATATTCCCCTGTTCATTCTATATGTTTATCTTTTGCCCATTCCCATCCTGCCTCTTCTAAAAGGGCCAGAACTACCCATTTCTACTTGTCAGTGGCTCGCCCCTACATATGTTCTCCATGCATGATATTTTAGCATTTATTTAATTATCAGATTATTTCTGACTACCTGAGAGGTGCTATGCATTGTACTAATTAACATACAGGCAACAGCCATATTTAATAGCCTCAGAACTTGTACCATTCTCAAAACAATACACTTTACAAGCTAAAGAAAATAAAATATATTACAAACTGGAAGTTTGGAATAAATATTAAACAGTCAAGAGTATTTACCTTGGGGTGGGGTGGTAGAGTGTTGATTACAAGATACTACCCCTATCATCTATTATGATAAAAATTTAATGATGCACTACTTTCATAATCAGAAGAAGGTTTAAAAATAAGATGTTTTCTGGTACTTACATCAAGAAATCTTCTCTTGGCCTATATCTGAGTGCATAATCTGTACAGGGTACCAGGCTATCCATGTCAGGGAGGTATTTTTGTGTTTTGTTTTGTTTTGTTGAGGGCAGTGTCACTGGCCCTCATATGTGGGACTCGAACCGGGGCCGCTGGCTTCCGAAGCCAGCGCTTAACCACCGCGCCACTCAGCCAGCCCAAAGGAAGTATTTTTAAATTTTTTTGTTCATAACTTATAGGTAGAAATATGTTTTACATCACAATTCCTATTATACACGTATATAACGGAAATGAATATGTCATAAAATAATACCCTTTTAACTATGGGTAATGCACACTTATATTTTCTACTTTTGTTTTTTAAAGAAGAAATTCCAGTCTTGATTTCTAAATTGATTTTATAGTCCATCTACAAGATCACCATCCACAGTCTGTGTTGGGATGCACAGATAAATATTTTTAGCCCTAAACTCCAACTTGTGTAGTCTAATAGGGAGTATAAAACTTGCATACAAAGACCTGTACTGAGAGACAACATGTTGTAAATGCTGTAAAACAATATTTCCCAACTTTTCATCATTGATGACCCAGTCACAATTTTCACCTCATGTATATGCCATCATATGGTTTTATTTACTTAATATTTTTCTATCAACCAACTTTAAAGTGACTGAACATTTTTATGACATAGTCTTGCCTTATGTGAAACCATGAGTTAGATGCTCCGGTTATGTTTTTTTCTAATACCTCAAAGCTTAAGTAATTGTGTAAATACCAAAGTAAAGATTTTGTGTCCCAGTAGCAGTAGACCTAACACGGGTAAACAGCTCAAAGTGAAGCATGTAATAGGAGTTTGGGGAACTCAGTTCAGATTTAAGAAGATAGCACTTGGGATGGCCCTTGAAGATGGAAGAGGTTACAAAGGAGGGCACCTTGTGGATAAAGCATTGTGTGCAAATGCTCTGTGAGTAACAAGTTATTTGGGGGATAGCAAACTGTAAAGTTTAGCTACGGCATTGAACACAGATGGGGATTTGTAGGAGGTCAGAAAGGGAAAGTAGACAAGAACTTGAAGGACCATGAATGCTGGAGATGTGAGTCTGAGTACCGCAGGCAATTAGAAGCCATTAAAGGTATATGAGCAGTGGGGCGATATCATGAAACCCATGCTTAGGGCACATCATCCTAGCAATAGAGTGGGGAAGGAAGTGGAAAATAGACCGACTTGAATCATAATGTAATTAAACAGTGTGTTTTTAAATTATACATAGTTTTTATGTCTTTCATTAGATCACATAAGCAGACTTGTAGGCCATCAAGAATTGCAAGAGGGCACAAGGCAGGGGGGACAAAAACCACCAGACCACCAAGTCTGTTCACTGTTTGGCTTTCAGCAAATCATTAATTCACTCTATTTCTACTTCTTTCAAATGGGATTAGTAATATTTATCCTTCCTCATAGACTTGCTAGAAAATCAAATGCCATCTAAATGTCAAGTAGCTTTCTTAATGTACTTGAGCTTTTTGAGCCATAGAAGTGACCTGATAACAGTTATCCTTTAGGAGATGAATCTGGCCAGTGGCATCTAAGACACCTCAGAGCTGACAAAAATGCTAAGGAGAAGCATGTAGGACAGTATGGCAGCAAGCCATGGAAGTAATAATTAAGGCTTGAACTAGAGTTCTGAAATCAGAAATAAAGAAAAGAGGATAGATGCAAGAGACATTGCTGAGGAACAATCAACCAAGAGCCAACAATTTGGCTCTGAGGACGGGGAGTGGAGCATGGAGTCAGGAGACTAATGGGGAGAACCGCAAGGTGGTTGCAGGGTTTCCAGTTGAGTAAGTGCCGTTAATGGTAAAGAAAAATTGGGAGGAGGAATAGATTTTGAGGGAAAGATACTGAGTTTCAGGTATCAACAAAGTGCCCAAGTAATATCGTTGGGTAGGCAGTTGAAATTTGGGGATTGAAGCTTAGGAATGAAATTATAGCTGGATATGTAAATGTGAATCATTCTTGGAGTGATGATTTTAAACCTATGTATTCCAAATGTCAGTCATCTGAGTGCTACTTGTAAGCTTTTTGCCATGTTTGAACAATACTTATACTCTCATTTAATTAATATTTTAAAATCTACTTTAACTCACTTTTTAAAAGTGTAACCCTATCCTAAACAACAATATCTGTGGGGCCGGCCGAGTCGCACGGTGGTTAAGCGCTGGCTTGGGAAGCCAGAGGCCCCAGTTCGGGTCCCACATATGAGGACCAGTGACACTGCCCTCAAAAAAAAAAAAGAAAAAAGAAAAAAAAAAGCAATATCTGTGAAACCTTGAATTTGATGTGATAGATACAGTTTTATAAACACGAATTAAAATAAACACATAATTACCATATTTCGTGATTGTAAGATGTACATCATTTCATAATGTAATATTTCTGAAATTAGGGTGTTTTACAATTGATGCATCTTACAAACTGTTGGCCAGACAGTAGTGGTGATATACTTGTCATCGTAAGCACATGCGCCAACCTGGTTGTTATTCCTAATGGCATGAGCAAAAAATGGCAGTCCCCCAAAATGTCAGTCAACAACCCATTTACAGACCCTCGGAGAAAAGAAAATGAGTTTTAATTGTTGTCTAAAAGCCTTACCTCTGGAACAGTCAAGGAAGCACTAGCATGGAAACTTGCAAAACGGGTATCAATGACATGGCAGAGAATCCCAAAGAAAGTAGTTGAAGACACTCAAGTGTTGCATCCCCAATGCCCTTGATGGCTCAGAGGACGTTAATGACAGTGAGTTGAAAAGTGGTTCAGAAGAACTGGACACTGATTGTGAGAAATATTAGGAAAACCTTAACCCATTTGTTTTGTATTTCCCTCTGTATGTACAAGAGTGATGTATAAGAAGATCTCTAAGTGAATAGTCTAAAAGAGCTCTTTGAATAACTACAAAATAAAAAATGTAAGTGATAAGAAAGCATGTCATAATTTAATTGGCAGCCATTTTATAAGTAGTATATAACAAATGGGGCATCTTATAATGAATGCTGTCTAAACTCAGATTAAACAACATAGCCAGATTTTTTAAATGTCAGTTCATGTTCCACTTAAATTTATCTCATAAATACTACTTTATGGAGGCACTGTAAACCAGCCAATAAATAAGATCACTAAGAGAATATTTATAAAGAAGTAAAGGGCCTTAGAACTCTAAGGAAAGTCTGCATTTCATGGGAGAAAGAGGAGTCAGAGAGAGTAACTGAAGAGGATCAGTAGATGACTCTGGGCAGGGGAACGTCTTGGAAGCCAAAGGAGAGATTTTTCAAGAAAGAGAAGTAATTTAGAATCATCAAATACGTCAGAAGACCTGGAGAGCATTCAAACCAATAAGAAATGGTGGCTTGGAGAAGTAAGAGAGCTTGAATAGTGGGGATATTGATCTTAGACTTCTTTTTAAGAAAAAGTGAGTAGAGAAATAAAAAGGTGATGCTTGGTAAGAATCTGAATTAATTTTTTTTTCACCTTAAACTAGAGAGCCCCGAACATGTTTGGGGATCTAGGAGTAGGAATTGGTAGAGGTAGTAACGACAACATAAAGGAGAATAGTTGATCATTTTAGGGCCTGGGAGATGTGCAAATGAGTGGATTCAACAGCACACGTTGAAGATGTCACCTTGGAAAGGAAAAACCCTTTCTCAGAAGCACGAGTGAAGGAAGAGGAAGATGGAGTAGGTTCTGAATAATGTTGGGTTACAAAGGAAAGAACTTCAGAGGGATCACCATGATCCCAAACAGGAAACATAGTTACTCCCTGAAGGTGAAGGGCAGGGTCAAGGGCTTCAAAAGAGGGTGGCAAAGGCTCAGGACAGTTGGTATAAAGTGTCAAGGGGACTCAGCGTGAGCAGGGTCAGAACTGTCTGGATCAGTGCAGGAGCCCAGCAGAGGTCTGGGAGCATGAATGTGTAGTGGGCTCACCCGGGTGGTTTCACAAGTCTCCTCAGGATTGCATGGCAGACCAGAAGTAGGAGCCAAGAAAGCAAACAGTGGCAAGTCGATGCCTGTTGAGAACTGGCAGAGTAGGAATGACAGGAGAACAAAGAGGAGTGATTGTAGGGTAGTAGTGAGTGCAAAGTTGAAATGGCTGGCAGTGGGAGGTAGGCCAGATGGGGAGGCAGTGGCCGGCCAAATCAGGGTGATAGACAGGAGGGAAAAGGGGGCCTTGGATGATTGACACTGTGCACAGAGAACCAAGAGGGAAGAGAAGGAATGTGGAATCCAGTTGGCTGAATGGAGATTTTGAGAATTTCAAAAGAATTTTAAAACAGAAGACTTAGGAATAACTATATACCAGAATTATACACTTAGGTGTCTTAGAAGCCTGGCAATTAACATAGCAATAGATATAGATTTCAAGCCAAGCCCGATTAGCATCTTTACACGTTGTGACCACTTTGATACGTTTGCCCTCCCCATGTCCATTCTTCTTTGTTCTTTGGATCACTGATTCTGTATGGACCACACCAATGGGCTCCCTTGCTCTCTGGGTTCCACTTAGGTTGACTTAGTGGGGAGCACTGGCAGGGTGTGGGACACAGAGAGGAGAGCAAGGTTGGGTTATGGATTCTCCTGGCTCTTCTCTAGGATTGCAGTGGGCTGGCTGCGTTCTTCTGTCTCCTCGGCCTTTCAGAGGCCTGGTAACCACCCTGCCCTCCCATCCTCATGCCTTGTGGTGCTAACTTGCCCATTGTTACTTGCCCCAGGCTAATGCACCAGGCATTGTGGTTTCCCACACCTTTTAAACAGTCTCTTTATTAAAGTCTGCTTAAATTACCCAATTTGATTCTGTGTCTGTTTTCTATTGGGACTCCGATAAAATCACCTTGGGCAAGTTACGTAGGCTCTCAGTCTCACTTTTCTAAATCTGCAAGATTGAGATAATAATAGTACCTACTTTATAGGTTTGGGAGAAGGATTAGATGTAATAAGGTAAAGTCCCTACACAATGCAGGGCATATAGTAAGCTCTTCCTAAATGATGATAATGATGGAGTATAATAAACTCTGGAATTTCCATTTATCCATGTGTAGATTTAGAGAGATCTATAGATCAGCGAGTGAATGTTTATATTAGCAAGTAGCATTTTCTGATGTAGCCTCCTCAGTGGCAGAATGAAAGGAGCAAATTGGAGAAAGAGAACCTCTAGCCGCCGTTATTATCACTGTTAGCCCTGCCTCCCCAAAGGCTCTTTAGATTGACGGTATCACAACTTAGTTTGTGGGAAGAAGAAACCAAATATGCAAAATGCTCAACACTACAATGGATTATCTCTAATATACGATCTAAGTACAAGTAGTCTGCTTGAGATGCAAGCACAGCTTCAAGACCGGTTCCCTGACCCACTGCCCCGACCCACCTTTCCACTCAGTCGCTGTTAAGTGTGGAAATTGGAGAGGCATCGCCGGTGCCCTCCGTGGTGGAACCTTCTCTGGTTCTGATTATATGGCTAATTGAAACCTTTAAAGGCATAGCTGTGCCTTTTAGGTGGCACAAAAGCAGTGGTCCTTAAAACATTTGGTTCAAAAACGACTTTGGTGGAGGAGCAGGTCGGAAATTCTTACCTTCTTTCAGTTATTATGACTTCACAAGGCAATACTTAGACTCTGTTAAGTGGCCTGAATTATTAATCCGTAACAGTAAGGCCATTTTCTACTTGAGTAGAGCCTGTTAATGTGAAAGCGTTTTCAGTCATTTTTCAAAAGTGTGGACATCATCGGGTCGCAAACATGAATCCTCTGTGAGGATGACCACGGGGAACCCGCCATCAGGGACCAGACTTGAAGGACCCCAGTGAATCTTGTCTGCAGCAACCTCTAGGACAACAAAACCCTCTAAACCGCCATCAGTCGTCCACTCAAGCTTACACGGAACATGATGGTCAGGAAGGCAGGCATTTTTGCAGATATGCGGATCTCCAGGGCAGCTCTGGAAAGCTCACAGACCATTTCAGCAGTTTCATGTTTCATGTGCGATGCGCATGTGGCACCTTGTAGCCATAAAGGAGCAGAGGCGCACAGTGAGTGGATAAGCCGTGATCATGGGCAGATGCCCCCCTGCTCTGCATGGCCTTCCTGATTCTCTGGGCTGTGTGGCCCTGGTGCCGAGCATGTGTACCCAGGGCCACACAGCACAGAACGCCATATGGAGTTTTCAACCTGGGAAGGCAACTTCAGTTAGGCAGTGTCCTGTTTTTCACTCCCCCAGGTCCCTAAGTTTGATTTTCGAAAACCTCCCAGCCTGGAGGCCATTTCTCCATTGGATATATGTACGCCTATATCCGCTCCATCAGGAATGTGGCTGCATTCGCGCCTGTTGTCCTAAGCGCCTTTGTTTGTAGCTGCATTCCATGCAGTTCAGTCTTTCAGTCCCTTGTATTTAGTAACTATTCAGATGCCTTGTGGCATTCACACACAGATTATGTAAAATAAAAAAATACCTTATTAAGGCTGTGGATGCTGTGAATGGATGATTACAATTTGCCTATCGTGGTAATGGCACCTGTTAGAGGTGTGACACAAAAGGCAGTGACAGGCAGCGTAATTTAGTAATTGTGGCCATTGTACTGGATGGCTGGTCAGTTCCCCAGGCCAGTACAAAGGAAGCAGTGTTATGCCAGAGCAGGGCTGGGCACGTTTAATAGAGAAGCTAGTTGTGCACTGAAAGAGACTTTTGGTGGAGGGCTCACTCCCAGGGGGCAACTTCGAATGAGTTGAAAAGAATGAACAAAAGTACAAAAATGGCACAGGTTTTCTTATTTCAGCTCTTAAAGTGACAGACGAGTTATGTCGGTACCTATTGCCAGCACTTTCTCCTCCTGCCAAAATAGCTTTTTTTTTTTTTTCAAAATACTCAGTCCAAGTTGCCTTGTCATGTGCCAGTCCCATAGAATGTACTCCTTTCTTCTCCTATATGTAAAACATACTGGGTCAAAGTTCAGATCTCACAGGCACCAGCGCAAAGGCAGGAGTCTGAGAAAACCGTTTGTTTACGGTCTACGGCAGTGTTTGAAGAGCACATGACCACAGATGCAGAGAGGATATGAACATAGATCCTTTTCCTCTATTAATTTCCCTGCTTTGGTTGGTATTATTTTGATATCTTGGGTGGTTTTGCTCCTAGTCTGAAAATTCTAGCAATGTCATTAAGGCTGAACGTTGGCATCAGAATGGGTAATGGAATTTAATAGTAAGAATTTATGAAGCATATTTTCTCCTTACCTCAAGAACGTGTGAAGTCAAGCCACTTCTCAAGGCCCTACTGAGAAATACTGGAGACAGGAATGAGTGAAAGCATCATAAAAAGGACCACAGATGCCCAGATGACTTTTGTATCCCTGGCCTCACTTCTGGAAGGATGCCAAATTGACAATCACCTATCAGTCCCCTGTCATGTCAGGCATGGTGTAAGATATGTCATTAGAAGCAGCAACTCCCTCCACCTGGGTCTTGCTTCTTTTACCGTCCCAATTCAAATCGTGACTGACAACAAATTGAGCTCTTCTGAGGTTGGATACTGAACTTCTTATGGGCCAGGCACTGTGCTAGGCTTTTTAGATGCATTTCCCCATTTATTCTTTGCACCAACCTATGGAGTACAGGTAGAATTACTATCCCCCGTCAACAGACAGGGAAACAGAGGCTCAGGGATTTTCCACAGCCTCCTTATATGCTGTGAGTTAGGATGATATATTCACATTCTCTATGTTTATTTATGTCTTTGTGTATATCTAGCGAGAGATATATGTATGTACAAAAATAGCACATTTAATCCTATAGTGTCTTGGAACAAAGTAACCATGAAATGTTTGTAGTGATAGTTGACAGGGTTTTGAAAACAGATTTGTGAAAATTAACCATAAGATTCCCGAATCTTATTATGGAATAAAGCATCAGCATTTTGTCCCATAATTCATTTTAATAGCATGGGCTGCATGAACTAGGTCCTTTATTAAGGATGGATCAACTTATGTACAATATATAATGCTACTGCGAGCCAGCCCAGTTTTAATAAAGGGCCACACAGAAGAAAATTTATGCTACAAAATGTCGATTCATATCTCTTAACTTGTGTAAATAGTGTTGCAGACAGTACTAGACATGTGTGAAGGGGCGAGGCGTGCCACTGTTCTGACTCACTCATGCAGAGCTTTGGCCATCAGCCCGACGGAACGGGCATGCCACGCTGAAGGGTGCCAACTGAGTAGAGGCGGTTGTGTGATATTTAAAACATGATTTTGTACTTTTGCTGTGTAGAACTTTTGCTCTTACAGCTTGTTACTTTTCTTTGCACCAGTTTGGACATCTGAACATTCCTAACTTGAAAAAGAATGTCATTTTCCTGAAAGAACTTTCTGTACAAGAAAGTTAGCATTTATAAATAAGTCCTCCTCACACACACAATGATTTGATAAGCTTGAATAGTCTCTTAAGCACACGTTTCCTGATTCTGCTCCATAGAAATTATTCCAAAATGTGCAGAGTCGCCATGGGGAAAGAGAGAGAGAGTATGTGTATATTCCTGGCATCAAGTTGTACATAGAAACAACCAAAGTATGGATTTGGTTTGGTTTGGTTGGTTTGGTTGCGTTGCAGGCCCTCCTCTGCCCCTTTGTATGGTCGTGCCAGTAACTATGGAAAGCATTAGTGTCTTGACACACTGCATATAAACAATCTTCCACAACTGTAATCTAGCACTCAAGCAAAAACAGTCCTGGGTGTTTGGGACAGACAGAAGCAGAAGCCGAGATCAATATTCTCTCGTTTAAAGATTGCACTTACGTCTGAAAAAAACCACCTGGGTTTCCTCAGTGGCTGAGGCCAAGGATGTGACCACAAACCCGTGTGCTCATCAGACTGCTGGAGTCCGGTCCTCTGTTTGTATACAGTGTATAAATGGGAATGGGGATAAACACTGCCCTCTCCAACCACATAATTGCGTCGATTGCTGAAAAAACCCAGAAATGTACCAAAATATCACAGGGAAGCTATTTCTAACACGACTTCGCTCTTTATGGCTAAGTGGCAGCCACTGTTTTTTTTTTCTTCTTCTTCTAAATTATGTGTTCTTGTTTCAAGCATTTAGATGATGCAAAACAGATTTTTGTGGCAACATTCTTTTTCGCAGCCAAAAAAGCATTCAAGGAAGCTGTATACTCCTCCCAAGTTGCTATTTATTCTGGACCTTTTATATTATCCGCATAAACTCATTTCATTTTTAAAATGAGAAATAACGTGCATAGCATTGTTTTTCAGAACTGCTAATCATGCCAATAAAATATCTAATTACGATGGAAAATGGAAGTTTTTAAATGATTAGTTAGAAATGAATAACAATAAATGAACATAACAGATGCAAAAAATAACAACTTTTCTCTGTATTATTTTCCTACAATGCTCTGAATAAAGCAGATTCTTTCCAACAGGGACATACAGATTCTTCACTCAATAAAATAAAGGATAACAGTGATTTCCTAGGACCTGCCATCTCAAAAACAAATAATAATTGTATTACCCGTTTTTAACATCAGCGTCCTCATCTCTCTTTGTCCTCTTTTTGTCTTTTCCTTTTCCTTTTCTCTGCTGCTTTTCTCTGCTCCTCTCCTCTCTAGCCTATCTCCTTAGAAACAATTGTGGTTAGCAGAGTCGGAAGTCAAAACAGTTACTCTCATAGCCATGGTAAAAAAGACCAAAGTAAACAAATTCACAATTTCTCATTTCCAACATCTCCATTTTGCACATCCTATTATTATGGCACTTAGTTTTAGGGAAACCACTGGTGATTTAGTTGTCTAAAAATGGCCAGTGGTTTTTAGCAGCAAACATGTTTTATTCTTTCACGGACCTTGAAATTGAAACTCAGAAATTCCACATCCATAAACTTAGCTTGTTCTAGCCCCATCCATTTATATATGTAAGTTCATATTTTCATCTGTTTGTCTGACTTTTTAGGCATTAGATTTAGGATCTGAGTAGGGTTTCACATGTTTCAGTGGACCCCGGTGCTATATGTAAAATATCTATATCACTTTTAATAGATATTAAAGTCGATTTTGACAGGAATGTTTCAATTAAATAAAATTCATGGGAAATTATTATTTTGCTGTTTGTGGTGTTTACGAAAACATATTCAGGGTTTCTTAGCTCTATAAATGTTCTGAGCGAATGCCATTTTCCAAAGATTTATTTAACACATTAATGCTTGCTGTGTACATATCATGGCAGTAGTCACTGTGGAAACTTCAGAGGAGTATAATGTATGTTTTCAAGAGCTTATGACATAGGAGAAGGAAAGTTAAACAATACCAAATTGAAAGCTGGGAAGGAGACTGGCACAGAGAATAAATGAGTGTGACTAAGAGAAAGCAATTGGAAAGAATATCAAGGGAACAGGAGCAAGCTCTAACTGTTGTACATTAATGAAGAAGAAAAAAGAGAAAGATAATAAGCTTTGATGAAGGAGAGCATATGAAGCAGCTATGTGAAATGGAATTCCCTGAAATCTGATATCAAAAGATACCTTTGCAGAAAATGTTGAAAATTGACTACGATTAAGTAATGCCTCTTAGAGAACTAAAGGTGATGAGAAATTTTCTAGGCCTAGTCCCACAATTTGAATGGATTAATTAGCAAAATGCACAAATACAAGTAATACTCAGAATTAGATTCCAAGTGGTGTAACCGGAATTATAAAAATGTATTATACAAAAGTAGGGGGAGTTTTTTTGAAGATTATTTTTCCCTCAATGTTAGAGAAGAAAATGACTTTTAGACCTCGCTTCTTCTCCCCCTCCCTCCAAATTCCTGAACTGTTTTAAGGGCTTCTGATGCTTTCTTACATTCTTAATGCATTGTTTTAATCAGGGGAAGGATTTTTTTTTTTTACCCTTATGCTTTGTTGGTTTTAGTAAACTAGGTTTAAAAGCCATGTCTTTCCCATTGAAATGAAATTAAAAACCACTGCTGCTCTGATGTCATGAAAGAAAAATGAGGTGGATTTAGACAGGAAAATTGTGTAAAGAAAACTTTATGGGGCTTTTAATGGAGCCCGTGCAGTGTCTTCTAACATGCACTAAGATGCGATTGTGTGTTCAGCGTCTCTTGAACTCAGTTTTATGAAAAGGAAAATGTAGACAAGCCACAGAAATATACATGGAAATATGAGCGGCCTGGAGCAGAAAGCAATAAAGATAGCTTGTTTTTCCTGCTCCTCTCAAATAGTTGTAATTTAGGCCATATCATTATGAACTTTTTTTCCTTTGTAAAGAAAATGACTAATTTCTACAGCAAATCCGTCCTAAAAGTAGTAAATATAATAAATTTCAGAGTATTCCTTCAAGATAGTCTGTTCACAGGAAGTACTACTTATTGAGTGTTTAAAGTCATTCAGTGAAAGACAGAATATTATGTTGTAACACGTTTGAAAATTAGGTTCTTCTATTCAATTTGGAGCTACTACACATTTTCTTTTGAAATGCATGATAATACCCTCTTACAAACTGAGAGCATAAAGAAGGATGAGGCTGTATTTCACTCCAGATTTAAAGGCAGGCTCTTCCCTGACTCTTTTTTAGAACCGCAGGTAGAAAGTGGTGGAAAGTAGTAATGCATGAAAGGTAAGTTGTATTAGCTCTGCGAGCTTGAGCTTGTATCCCTCACAGAGGCTGTCATTGTTTAGGGCTCTAATGCATTCTAATATGTGCTCAGCACTTTCCCTTCACTGGCAGCATTAACTTCCGTGCACGTCATCACTGCATCATGAATTCGTTTCATCACGTCGCTCCTTCATTCCAGGCTTTGTCCAGCTGTCTTACCTCTCCTGACACCTCTTTGCTTGCTGCTAGAACACAGTTCCTGGCAATGGAGGTATTTGTTTCAGTCAAAGCATCAGTGCAGTTTTCTAAAACTGCGTTCCCTACTGTATATTTCAACTCTTGGCTTCCTCATTGCTTACTTTCAGAGTTTCATAACGAAGGTGCAAATGTCAAAGATCTTCGCTTTTAAGTGAACTGTTTCATTTGTCCCTTATTGTGCCTGAGAACTGGCTTGTCTTTAGAACTAAAACCTCTTGCCTCTTAATAAATGGAGAGAAAAAGGAGAGGAAATGAATTGCAGCAAATACCATCTGACATATCTAAAAATCATAGCGATGATAATAGCTGGCATTTGTCAAGCACTTGCTAGGTGTAGACACCTTTCTAAGTGCTTTACATGGGTCAAGTCCTCACAACAACTCTCTGAAGGAGGTATTATTTTTCTCCCCGCTTATAGTGCGGAGGCTGCAGAGTTGGGTAACTTGCCGAAGGTAACTCTACTAGAAAATGGCAGAGCTGGGACTTAACCCAGCAGTCTGTCCTCAGACTGTGAACTCATCACCAGGAAACTATTACGAAACACGCAAGTATTAAGTCAGAAGAGAGACAACTTTATGTTATAAAGGGCTGAATTTATTTCATGAGAATTGCCATGTGCAGTTCCTTAAAAGATGATGATTTATAGTTTTCTTCCTTTTTATAGATTTAATGTGTGTAGGGGTTGAAGGGCCAAACCGTAATGTTAGGCTGCTATTTAAGTGTAGATTTCTAGTTTTCATGACACAATATTTTTGTACTCGGAATATGAACTCAGCAACTGAACATAGAGCTTAGTTTTCCACCCAGTTGTTTTTATCCTAATCTCTATTAGGGATATTTTGAGTCCCAGCCATGTTTCCTGATAGTTAGCGAGAGGTAAATGGTAGTAGACACTCAAAAGCTTGTATATGAGTGAGTTAATTTAAGAATGTTTTGATTACTCAGAGAGGATCATGGAAATGTATGTTTACTGAATCAAAAAGTTATAAAAAGGAGAATATTGCATACAGAGAGAAATGAGAGAGAATATATATGTGTGTGCGTATGTGAAATAGATAGATAGATAGATATTATTTATGGCACTAGACCAGAGATGGGAAACAAGAACAGAAGATATGCCCAGGATAATAATCAGCGTATAGAAGCATAGCCACTACACAAGAAAGAATATGGTTCAGCTAACATACCTCTGTCCTGGACTGTAAGGGCAGGAGCTGAGCTTCTTATTGTGTTCTCAGAATTATGTTACAAGAGATAACCTTTCTAAAACAATTTTATATTTCTTAGTATATGAAATCTACTTTCTCGGACCCTTTACTACCTCTTGCTGGCAAGATAAAATCCAGACACCTCAGACCCGTGTCCAAGGCCCTCAGGCTCCTCCCCCATTCATGTCTCTCAACACATATGCTCCAACCATATCCTACTGACTGTGCTGCAGATTACTTGGCATGGTGGAAACAGCCCCCCAAAGATGTCCGTGTCCTGATCTGTGCGACCTGAGAATCTTTTATACACGGCCAAAGGGACTTCCAGATGTTACAGACCTTAAGATAGGGAACTGCCTCAACCAGTTGAGCCCAATCTAATCACATGAGCTCTTTAAGCAAAAAGCTGCCTCTGGCTGGAGGCAGAAGAGGTCTAGCCGGAGGAGAATTTGAAAAGATTTGAAGGATGTGAAGGATTCAGCTTACTTTTGCTGGTTTAAACGTGGAGAGGACAGTGTGATGAGGAACATAGAAGTGTAAGGGGCTGAGAGAGGCCTCTGGCTGACAGCCAACAGAGAGATGGGGACCTCAGTCTTACCACGGCAAGGAACCGAGTTTGGCCAACAACTTGAGTGAGTTCCGAAGTAGATTCAGCTGCAGAGCCTCCAGAAATTAATGCCGCGCAGGCAACACCTTGATTTGGGCCTTGTGTGACCCGGAGCAGAAGACGCAGTCATGCTGATCTGGACTTCTCATCTTTGGAGCTGTGAGGTAATGCTTTTGTGTTGGTTAAACCCATAATTCTGAGGTAATTTGTTATAGCAGCAAACGTCCTTTCTTCCCCCATCCTAACTATCAACATCTGTTTATCCTCCAAGGCTTAATGTGAATGACATTTCCTCCATGAAAGCTTCCCCAAAAGTCTCCATCAGAAAAATCACTCCTGCTTCTATCCATGCCATTGGGTGTCTTGGTGTCTGCCTCTGCCGTGGTTTTGTTGTTGCATTTCGCCATTGGCACTCATCTCTCCCCTCCTAAATTATGGCACATGAATTCTGTCTGTGTTTGGTTTATGTCCACACATTGTTTGACATAGTACTTTCTACACAGTGGGTGCCCAGTTCCATAAATGTTGCAGGCTGAGTGTCATCCCCAGAGGACCTATAAAGGACTAGACAGGGCGCTCAGTCTGCAAATTATGGGGATAACAGGGAAATAAAACCGGATGTTGTTCTTAACCTCATGGACCTTCCCATCCATTGGTGAAAAGGGAGGCATTAATAACCAAGCGATGCTGAAATAAACCTTAAATTAGACTTGTGTTAACTGCCATGAAGGAACGGGATATCATGCTTTATCCTCAAGTGTTTACCAAATGGAGGACTGAATGGTACTTGCAAAAAGGAAATGACAGTTCAGATTATTCAGCTTAGAGGAGAGAATGCATGGAGATGATTTCAAATAGGCTAGAAATAGAGACAGACATCTTACTACTAAGAGCAAGGATGAACCTTCTTTCCCATCTTCTTAACGGATGCAACCAGAAGTGAAATTAAGCTGCAGTGTGAAGTGTTTAGGTCAGACCAGGTGTTTGCAACCCCGGATCAACATTAGAATCAGCTGTGGAGCTTTTAAAAATCCTGGTGCTTGAGCCCCATCCCAGACGAATTGAATCAGAATCTCCGGGTACCGTGGAAGCAAGAGTACTTTTTAAAGCGCCCCAGCTACTTCTGAGGACGACTGCTTTCATATTTTTGGTGCATTTTTGGATGTCGTGGTTGACAAGGTGGTGATGTGGAGGCATTGAAGTCCCCTTCCTCAGAAAAAGGCTCCTTTGAGTAGTTTGTTATCAGTGGCTCTGTCTCAGAACAGGCTGGGCTGATTGTCTCCTTTTTTTTTTTTTTGCTATTTCATAACTTTTATTAGAATTTTACTGATTATAAAAGTAAGCTTTTTCATATGGAAAGTTTAGGAAACATAGAAAAGTACACAGAAGAAAATAAAAATTACTCATAATCCCACCAACTGTTCTAAACATTTTTCAGCAAATATTCAAGTGTCGCTGGCTGGCGGATGTGTGGATGTGTGAAAACATTTATACAACACGTGGTTGCCCTTTTCCAAGCTTGGTCACGTCACACCACGTATTTGTTACATCCTCTGTAAGCATTTAAGTGCGTAACTGCTGAAAGGTGTATCATTTTTTAAAGCTTGCTTTAAAAAAAATTAACACAGTATGAAGATTTTTCTATAACATCAAATATTCTGCTGAGAAAAATAATTAACGACTGTCTCTTACTCCATCCTTATAAATATACCATAAATTTAGCAAGACCCCTATTATTGGGCATTCTGTCTCTTTTTTATTATAATATTTGCAATAGGGGTACTTGTTCATAATTATTTGCATACATTTTTGGTTATTTATTTTTTTAAAGATTTTATAGGGGAATTGGGGAAGGGGAACAGTGTTGGGTAATTGGGGAAGGGAAACAGCCAAGTTGTTGTCCTTCAGTCTTAGCTGTGGAGGGCGCAGCAAGCTCAGCTCCAAGTCCAGTCGTGCCACTCAGCTCAAGATGCTGTGTTCAACTAGTTGCAGGTGGTCGTAGCCACCATGGTTATTTCTTAATGACAAGTCATAAGAGGAGAACTGGTAGGCCAAAGAACATGAACATCTTCAAGATTTTTTTCTATATATCATACCAAATTGTCCTCCGCAAGACTGTACTAGTTTAATCTCCCTTTCCTAAATCTTCACTCACACACAGCAAAAAATGTGCTTGTCATTTTTATTGCGTTTCTTTATCACGAGTAAGGCTGATGTGTTCTCTTGTGTTTATTAATCGTTGTAATTCTCTTGCTCATTTTTTTCTTTGAAGGTTATTTTTTGTTGTTGATGTGTTTGTGTTTTTCTTCTTGATTTACATTAAAGCTCTTCATTGTAACTTTTGTGAGTCATGTTTGTGGCATACATTTTTCAGGTTTGTCAGTAGGCTTTTTCTTCTGTTCTTGAAATACTGAAATTTTAAATTGGATATTGTAAAATTTATTTTTTATTATTGTTCCTTTTGAATTTATGCTTAGAGGAGCCTTCCCTGCCATCCATAAGGTCCCAAACAAACTCACATTTTTCTTCTAATTCCTTTACGATTCTATATTTTACTTATTGGGTTGTTGCCTGGTTCTCATTTTTGGAAGCTAACTTGGTTGGAGGTTTGAGAATGAGACAGAGTCTGGGCTCTACCACTTACTGTTACTTTTGAGAATTTATTGAACCTGTCTGGCTCTGTGTTTCTTTGTCTGTAAATGTTAAAAGTAAAACCTGACCTGGGAGGGCCAAATGAGGTAACATAAAAAAATACTGAGTACAGGGCCTGACACATAGTAAATGCTCAAAAAATAAAACCAAAATGTGATTTCCCCTAATTGTTTTCTTCAGAGTAACAGTCTCAGGCTAGCATTTGAAGATCCAAGCCCACTTCTTTGTCAGTTTTCCTCCAGTAAATTCTGACACCTTGATTTTGGGCTGTCTCCAGTTTAACCCCTTCCTCTCTTTGGTCTCTCTAATTATCTAAAGTGTGTGGCTGCATTCTCATTGATGTAACTAATTTTGGTACCATTTATTGAAAGGCTTCTTCCTTCTTTTCTGAATCATTATTTTCCTTCTGTTTAGTTTTCAAATGTACCTTTCTATTCTCTTTAGCCTTCAACTGGCATTTCTGTGAAGCATTTTGTGATGTGCATTTAGAACACTATGTAAAAATAAACTGCAGTGTGTTATTTAAATATTTAGAGGGCTTTGTAGCCTTGCAGGCTATTTTTAAAATGACCTTTAAAACCATTTGCAAAGAAGACAAAAGTAATGGGGGGAAAGCATAACCTTTTAATGTTTCCTTCATTAGTGGTGTTCCCTCCCTTGGATGTATTGCCTTGCTTTGATAGCTCATAATGTAGGACACATCAAAGTCCCAAATAATGGAGAACAATGGGACAATTTTTAAAGCTTATTTTGTATTATTGCTGCTGCCATTAGGTGTCAGATGGAAAAGATCCCTTTCTTTTAAATAAGATAGACTCGTGATTGATTTTCTGTATTCTGTAGAGCCTCTCCATAATGCTGGTATGTAAAGAAAGGCCTGCTCCATATTCATACACGAATTGGGCTCACCCCGTTTTCTCAGGCTTTGCTTTTGTGCAATGATTTTATTTTTGAAAGGAGGGAATCAATCTGCATCATATCTGATTTCATAATAACAAGAAGCTGGAATGCAGTAAGATTCTTCTCTAGTCTTTCCTTCCTTCAATCCTCCCTTCACCATTTCTTCAAAACATACCTTTGTATGTCACTTTTTGACTGTGCTGTGAGGGCCACCCTTCTAGAAACTTCCCTGAGAAACAAGGATGAGGGGGACAGCTGGCTAGGACCACTACAGAAAGTCAAGTTTTCAATGCTTGAAAAAGTTCGCAACAAGCAGCAGCTAGCAGGGTAGGATTTAAAGATCAGTGAGGTGGGTGGGTTGGGGGGTTGCAGGCAGATTAGACTGACTATTTATTTTAAATAACAGCTGGGGCTTAGAGAAGATGCTGCCCTTGGATCTTGTGATATAGCTAGGGCATATATACATAAGCAGTTAAATATTAGGGCAAATCAGTATATGGTAAATACCAATGAGGGGACAGCCACTGAGCGCTTCAGGAGAAGGCGTTTGTGGGAGGCTTTCAATACCAGACTTTGTTCTAGCCTCAGAAAGAATAATAATAATAATATCCCAGCACAGAGCCTGGCAGATAAAGGACCGGCTCAATAAATATTCTAAAAGTAAATTATGCTATGTGTGTTTGCATTCATTATCTCTTATTGTCATGAAATAGATGCTATTATTATCCTAATTTTATAGAATCAGATACTAAAGTTAGAGAAATTAAAACTCCTGTCCAGGCGTACACAGCCAGTGTGAGGTGAAGCAGATTTTCAATCTAGGGCTTTCTGATCCCAGAGCCCTTTTTATTAACTATCACCATCACAAAACACTTCTGAGAAATGAACAATGTACGGTAGGTATAATAATGCCCCTCTCCCCCAAAGATGCCCTGTGAATCTGTTATCTTCATGGCAGAAGGGACTTTGCAGGTGAAATTATTGATGACCTTGAGATGGGAAGGTCATCCTGGACTATCTAGGTGGTCAAAATGGAATCACTGGGGTCCTTATGAGAGAGAGGCAAGTGTCATCCGGAGAAGGAGATGTGATGATGGAAGCAGAGTTTAGTCGGAGAAATTTGAAAATACTGTGCTACTCACTTTGAGGATGGAAAAAGCGGCCATAAGCCACGGAATGTGGGCTGCCTTGAGCAGCTGGACAAGGCAAGGAAACATTATCCCCTAGAGCCTCCAGAAGGAACACAGCCCTGCCCACACCTTGGTTTTAGTCCAATAAGATCCATTTTAGACTTCTCGTCTCCAAAGTGATAGGAGAATAGATTTGTGTTCTTTTGAACCATTAAGCTGGGGGTAATTTGTTACAGCAGCAATAGGAAGATAATACACAGTGCTTCAAAAAGATTAGTCCAGCAATGAAGTACAGATGAATCAGCACAGAGAGACGGAAGGCAAGACCAGTGAGGAGGCTCTTGCAACTGTCCAACCCGCCGGTGACCGAGAAGTGTCCCTCTCCTTCACCTTGTATTTCCTTCCTGACAGATTGTGTCTTTTGGGTTGGCCATTCATAGTTGGCATAGGTGAATTTTCCACTCGTTTTTTTTCTTATTATATTAACAGCCTCACTTGAAAGTATATGAAGGGAATTGTAGGTGTGAGTACAGACGTGCTGTCCAACATACAGTGACAGTGATGTCTAAATTAAGCATTCATGTTGTTATGCATGGATTTTGCTGCAATATTCATAATGAAATAGACTTTATTCTTTTTTAAAGTTTTCCCAAAATGTTCATGCTTATTTATGCTGCTGGGGTTAGGGTCACTTTTGATATGATAGGCAACAGGTTAAAGTAACTTTTTTTTAAATTCAGTATGTTTTAATAGGTTGTAAGTAGGCTTAAAAGCATATCAGTTAATTTTAACCTTATAACCTCAAGAGCATGTATGTTTAGAGAGAGAGAGAGAGAGTGCAGCTACATAACCATAAATCTTACATTTGTATCTCAGGTGTAGGCGGATATCTAGCTACCTACTCAGCAAATCCAATTGAATGCTGTTTGTCAGTTTAAGCTTAATGTGTCCAGAAGAGAACTCTTGCTGTCTCTGCCACCCTGCTCTCTCCCCCAAGGTCCCCCATCTCTGTTAAGGGTAGCACCTTTCATTTAGTTGTTCAAACCAAAACCTTGGAGCCAACTTGAATTCCCCCCTCTATCTCATGCCTCACATGTAGTCTGTCAGCAAATCCAAAAGGCTCCACCTTCAAGGAATTTTTCAAATCTGACACTTCTCACCACCAACACTGTTACCACTCTGATCTAAGCCACTAGCACCTGTACCATGACCTGCCATAGTTGCTTTCTCATTGTTCTCTTTTCTATGAGTGCTCCAATCGGGTCTTTTTCATCCTATGGGCAGCCAGAGTGATGCTTCAAAAACTTAGATGAAGTCATCTGTTGATCAGACGATCCAATAATTTCATATCCCATTTTCAGCATAAAAGCTCGTCTTTACCATGTGTGGTCCACAGGGCCTCCCATTATCTGACATCCTATCCCTCCAACCATAATTCCTACATCTCTCCTTCACCTGTTCCTCTAACGTGCCTACCACGTTCTTGCCCCAGGGTCTCTGTTCTTTCTGTGTCATCAGCCACAGAAGCTTTTCTCCCAGGTACTCACATGGTTCACACTTCATCAAGTGTGACCTCCTCATAAAGCGCTTTCCTGACCACCCTAAAATATTGTCTCTTGCATTTTCCCCTTACCCTACAGTTATCACTACCTGACCTGATAGTCTGTGTTTCTTTGTTTTTTTTCTTTTTTGCCATCAGAATTTAAAGTTCATGAAGCCAGGTGTGTTTTGTTACCTGCTTTGTCTCTAGCTCCTGAAATAGTACAGTAGCTTCCCCACCTTACCTGTAATTTTGCTTCCCGCAGTTTCGGATTCTCATAGTCAATCTCAGTCCAGAAATAGTAAATGGAAAATTCCAAAAATAAACAACTTCTAAGTTTTCAATAGCATGCCTTCTGAGTAGCATAATGCAGTTTTGTGCCTTCCCGCTCCATCCCATCTGGGCCATGAACCATCCCTTTGTCCAGTGTCTCCTCACTGTATATGCTACCCACCTATTAGTCACTTGGTCACCATCTTAGTTATCAGATCAACTGTTATGGTATCGCAGAGCCCTTGTTCAGGTTACCCTTATTTTATATAATAATGGCCCCAAAGCGCAATGATGCTGGCAATTTGGGTATGCCCAAGAGAAGCGTCAAGTTCTTCCTTTAAGTGAAAAGATACGTATGTATAAGAAAAACATAGTAGCCATAGGATTTGGTACTATCCGCAGTTTCAGGCATCCAGTGGGGCTTGGAAAGTATCCCCCATGGATAAGGTGGGAACTACTATACCTTGCAAAAGGTGAATGTTCAAAAAACCATGAATGAATGAATGAATGAATGAATGAATATTCACAAATATTTAGAATTAGTGTTTGGTATGAATTACCTTATGATATTTGTTTGCAGTCATTCATTTGGAGCATGGATATGTATGTACAAGTGTTCCGTCTGCTATGTGCCATTTCTCATGCTAAGACTTCCGAACGCAAATATGAATAAAGTGCAATCCCCTGCTTGCCCTCCAGGCATTTACAGTCTGATAAAGGAGACAGATTTCAATAAATGTTGGACTGACAAGTTCCACTTAAAGTGACTCTGAGTACTGCACTCGTGTTGCGAGCATCGCCCTCACAGAGAACTAAAGTCACAGGGGATCATTCGCGTCCAGTCGCTGGGATTAGAGAAACTTGCACAAGGGAGAGGGGTGAAGTTTGGCCTGGGTTTGGATGGCGAGTAGTATTTAGATGTGTGGAACTTCAGGAGAAGGCATTCTGGGTGAAGAGAACTGCTTAAACAAAGGGGCAGAGGGAAAAAAAAAGTTCACAGTGCTTTTTTAAAGGAAAATATTGACCGATGAGAAACCAGAGTCAATAATGCCCCAATGACAGCAAATATTGATGTTCAATAAAAACCAGTTGGCATGTCTGCTATGCATAAACAATTTTGCTAATATTCAGAATGTTCAGGACTAAAATCCTAATAAATTATTTACTGTATTTTTTTGTATTTAAACATCTATTTCTATAGAGAAACTTTCCTAAATGTGTCTGAGCTCATTTATTTTGTGCCAACCAGGTGATCCATGGTTGTTGACACTTTTTATTTTTCTGTTTCTCTGGCATTTAGTCATTTTTATTGGTTGCACCATGCCTCATCCTAGGGGGCAGGTCTGTCCTATTTGTGCTCATGAGCATGACTGACCAGCATAACCCTTGATCTTGAAGCTGATGAGCAGTTGGAGTTCACGTTACTCCATCATGAAACAAGGATTCTCAAATGTTGCCAGAAAAGAGAAGGGGCATGTGCTGTAAGCTGTTATTATCAGTTCATGAGAATGGTGGACATTTCAAGGGTTTGAATAAACACGTCTAAAGTTGGATTTAGATTTTGAGAGAGCATGAGTGATCACAACTAGGGTCCCTAGGTGGCCTGGAACTATTCAAATACAGATAAAGACACTACATTTCCCTCAATTCTTAGGAAAACATGTGGATGGAGTCTGCACCACATTGTTCTGATTGCTGGGGTTGAGGCCATTAAGAATGGGAAGAGCTACAAAAAATTCAGGTGTGACTTCCTCACGTGACAGTTGCTGTAAATAAAAGACCATTGTATAGACTGCATTTTTTAATTTGAGCATTTCTATAGTTAAAACAAGCAATGGGCTGTCAAAAGTGAAAATGAAATCATTAATTATAACATATTCCTTTCCTAATTAAGAGGAACTAGACCAGGACCTAGGTCTTATTCACCCTTTGACCTCAATCTTGCCAGTGCCCAGAACTTAACGTTCGTTGATGGAATGAAACAATCTTTTTCTCAAATCTTTTGCTTAGGCAGGTCCACAAATGACAAAGGGGCGTGCCTTGGATATTGCTGAAAATAAGCAATTGGTCTGCAAACTTTTGGCAACATTCAGCTGAAGCAACCCAGGGCTTAACGAATAATAGCTCAAAAAATTATAGAAGATAGAGACTTATCAAAGCTGTCTCCCAGATTGATCCTTAATTCTGAAATGTTTATCTTTAATTTTGAAACTTTTAAACTCTAAAATACCTTTTGATAAAAAATTTTGAATGCTTCAATTAATGTGAAATTCTAACTCATGTCTTAATATAGGAATATTGGGGCTAATGGGTTTATAAGACATTCTGTTGGGCCTATAATTAAGAGTCTTTACTATCAGGCAGCCTTTAGGAAGTAGCTACTAACATATGTTTATAAGGGATGCATACGCTGGGAAATTGTAGTCAAAATGTCAAACAGTAAAACAGCAGAGTTCAAGCTAGTTCACATCAATATTTACGTTAATTTTGTAAACATTTATTTGGGTGATTTTTCCTGATAGACTAAGCCTTAGAGATGCACCTTTATGGAAACATAGCAATAATCAATTTTTAAAAATGATTTGGACACATAGAATTTCTTGATAATATTGTACATATAGCCTACTAACCAAAAGAGCTACTTAATTTTTTAAAAACCTGTTATGTGATTGAAACATTCTTTCAAAACCTGTTATGTGACTGAAACATTCAAATAGTTATTTGGTGTCAGGGGTGTTTGTTGTTAATAGTATTTTTTTTAATCCATTAAGTAAGCTGTGGAGAATGGTGGAATGGGTTCTCTTTAGGCTTCTGGTAATTAATTATGATACATTTTGCATAAGTTGTATTGTGTGCTGGCTTGTTATTCAGCCATACCAGGAGGAAAAATGACTTGGACCTTGTGGCATTTAATTGCAGGCAAAACAGGCTACACCCAAATGAATGTGGACACTGATTAACTGGGAACTTGTTGACAATTTAATGAGATTAAGAGCCCATTTCCTAATATCACAAAGGCTTTGAGGAACATTTGTTCCCCAGAAGTCTTTCGGTCCTAGGGGTGCATGGCCATTGATGGACAGCAGAGGCGAGAAGGGTTGTGTTTAATTTTTCAACAACGTTTATTGTCTTTTTTTTCTGAGTATAAAAAGATCATTATTTTCTTTTGTTTTGTGTTTGATTTGTTTTTAAGCATTTCAGTAGTAATAGTACTTCATTTAGTTGTCAGGAGTTTTCTCATTTAGATAGTTTTTCCATAGGAACTAAAGACTGTTTTACTTCAAACTGATGCCTTTACACTTTGGATCTCAACATATGTGCCAGGAATTTCTGAAACCCCTTTCCCTTACATGAGCTGTTCACACATTTGTAGTCAAAAGGGGCTTATTACATCTTCGGACCAGCCCAGTAAATGGTAAACAAGAATAGCTTTTTATCACCCATCTTACCACCCCACTCCCTCCCACCTCATCCCCCACTCCTCATCCCTCCCAGACATACAAGGCCTGGCTGTGTGGTTACCTATAAAGAGAAAAGCAGTTACTGTTGGCATTTGATAACACCCAATAACAATAACAAACACCCCCCTTAAAAAACCATTTAGTTAAGTCCTTCTGGTTCACAGTTTCCTTATAGTGTTTCTCTGTGACCCAGTGTGCTATCATTTAAGATTTGCGGCTGTCAGTGCCAGATCAACATACTTTAGAAATAAACTCTTTTTTTTTTTTTCTTTTTGTCAGTCTGGGAGTTAACCAAGTGTTCAAGGATAAGAGTAAACTAGTATAGGGTGGAGGCCAAACCCTTTAATCTATGTATTCATTTTCCGTAGTGAGTGCTCTGGAGCTAGATTGCCTAGGTTTGAATCTCAGCATCGTCTCTGCCAGCTGTGTTACTTTGGGTATTTTAGCCAACCTCTTTATGCCTCATTTTTATCACCTATAAAATGGGGCTCTTAACCACTTCAGGGGTGGCTAAGAAGATACAGTTGAAGAGTTATCCATATAAAGGATAAAACTCATACCTGTGTTAGAACGCCTGACACAAAGTTAGCTCTCAGTCCATTGTGATCCTATATTTCTCTCTCTATCCCATTCTGTCTTTCTCCTTCTGTCCCTCTTTCCGCTCTTTCTATTTTTGCTTTCTCTTGTTTCTAGAAAGAATCTAAGGTGCACTAGGATTAAAGATAACCAGGGCTAAGAGAAAATAATAAAAACAAAAGGAACCTTAGTCAGGAATGCATTCTCTAAGCCCTTATTCTTTAATTAGAAGTGGGTTAGAAATTTGCCTCTGAATTTCCTATTGAGCAAAGAGGTAAGTCTGATCAGTTATAAGAGCCAAAGTCATCAAAATAAAAAACACACCAACTGGTTTGCCAAACCACAGGTTTTCTTAGCCCCGAGTTTTATGTGTCATTCTTCTCATGGGATATGAGGACAATGTCTTTCCTCAACATTATCCTTCATATTGTGTCTCAAATTCAAACAAATATGGGACTAGGGCAGTGATCTCAGATTTCTTTGATCACAAGCCCTTTCTTTACAGAGCGAGCGTCTTACTAAACTAGCATTTCGCGAGATGCAATATATCTGCAAGTGAGAACTGCTTGTGACTATTAACATAGCAGATTCAAAGTTTCAAGAAAAGATATAATCCAGCTCTGGTTAAAAGGGTTGCATAGTATGTTTGTATGTTTATTGCCCAGAGCCCATGGACATGCATACCTTTGAGTGTTCTTTACAGCTTTCAAATAATTTGTAACTTCCATAGACACAGAAACTACTGAGTATTTTGCTTTTAGATTTCAGTCTGGTTCTACATATCACCACTTTCTTATGGAGTTATTTGTGCATATTCCTGTATATCAGGCTATTTCTCAAAAGCAAAAGAATGAATTTGAGGGGAAAAATACTGTGTGAAAGTTAAAAGCCAGAAGAGAGATAAAACATCAAATTTCTGATTTTTCATGTTTAATTTATAATCTGATGACCTTGTCTAATTAATGGCACATTTAGGTAAATAAAGTATTCCTCCCCTTTAGAACAGAGTAATAAAATGTGTCAAAATTATGACTTTGGTCTCAGATAAGGCAGGTTCACCATGTAGAACTGGTCAATTTGGAATTCGTTTCTTTTCAGTTAAATATGTGACTGTACCTCTGTTTGTCTGGATATTGTACCTTTCTGTGATGAGCCTCTAATGCAGGGTGAAAAAATGTAAAAATCAACAAAACTTCCTTTTGGTGGCCATTATAAGCTTTCCCCTAGAGCGAGGGTATTTTTCGTTTCAGCTGTATTCCTATCCTCCACGAGGTCGCCTAGCTGCCTTTCCAGTCTGACCTACCACACTGAGGCTCCACCCTCCACAGGTTTTTGTTCCACACCCGCCAGTCCACCTTGCGTCCAGGAGTGGGACAAACCCAGGCCTGGCTCCTGAGGTGACAGCGAATGATGCAGGGTCCCCTTCCCCTCCTTCTACCCATTGACAGGAGAGGTTGGGCCAGGGGGTACACCTGGAACAGCGTTGAGGAGGAAAGAAATATACAGGAAGGCAAACAAGCAATCTAAGAGGCAGAGGGAGAAAGGAAAAGTGGTTCTTTCCACTGTACAGGCAGGAGAGAGAGACCAGAATCATCGCTTTGCTATTCTCCACTTCCCTCGCTTTCCCTTGAGCCGGCAGCGAGAGTGCGGCCTTTCACTACCTCCAGAGACTGCTCTGTACACTAGAAGCTCGCCCCTCCATCTATCTGCATCAGGAGTCTGCATCTGGGGCCACGGAGGAAATACATGTGAGCCAGATGGGTAAAAACAGCAGGTACGTACAGTGCAACAAAGGGCAACATCTCCCTAGCTGTGTCCAGCCTGTCGGGTCCTACATAGTTCTTACCTCCACAGTAATGCATACTTGGAAGGGCCTGGCAGGTGAAGGAAATGAGTCAAGTAGATCAAGTGTGTAGTACAAAGGGGTATGGTGGCACTAGCTCATATCCTGTCCCTAGGAGGGACAGCTGTGATGGAGGGTCAATCTGAAGTTATCAGATACAAATTAACACATTCTCATGGAAGTTCCCATTTTTAAAACAGTGTGTGGGCCGAACAGAACTCACCTGTAGGCCACACACAACCTTTGGGTCCTCGTGTGCTGGTCTGACCTAAATCTCACCCACCTGCGGGAGTCCCACCTCCTTCACCAAGGCTTCCTTGCTGCATGACACCAGAGGGGCCGCCGTGGTCAGGACGCTTGGCTCGGGTTGGACCACCTGCTTCCCCACTCACTCTGACAGCTGGAGACCTCAGGGTCTCCCTTTGGGCCTCTCCCAGCCCTTGGGTCTCTCCATAACGACTCTGCTTACAACATGGCAGCTGGCTTCTCCCAGAGCAAGTGATCCAGAGAGAATGAAGGTTTGAGGACAGCCGAGACAGAAGCCTTCATATCTTTTATTATCTAATCTTGGAATTGGCGTATCATCACTTCCGTATTATTCTGCTGATCACATAGGCCAGCGCTGATGATACGAGGTGGGAGGGCCGGTACCAGGCCTGTGCACAAGGCCTGGGAATCGCTGGCCGCCGTCTTGGAGGCTGGCGACCAGAGCCCCTTACAGCCTCTGGTACTACAGATACTCACCCCATACTTTCCTCCCTTGAAAGTTTCCACTCTAACCCCTTTTAGAATTTCTTCAAAAGGCCATCCTTCCAGCAGAAGTAAACAGGATTTCCACACTGTTTGCAATACAGTTACATACGAGTATTTACGTATACGAGTATAACCAACTGTTTAATTTCTGAAACAAAGCACACCTAGTCCTCTGGATGTGATCGGTAAAGTGCCATGTGTATAAATAGAACACTTGTGGGGTTCTTTTTTTTTGAATTTTTATAAGCGTTTGAGCCCAAACTGACAATTGCTGGGAAGCGAGATCTCAGATGCTCCCACTTTTGGGTTCTTGAGGAAGCACTGTAAATGATTTGCTAAGGAAAAATGATACACAAGGGCTACGGGCCACTTGGACCGTAGTTTTTAAGTTTGTAGGTAATAGTTCTTTTCTATATTTAGGTCACTGAAATAACCACTTAAACCACATGTAGACATGCTGGCAAATATATTGAATCAGTGGTATAATTATTTATTTCATGAAGGGGAAATAGGCCTTTTATATAATGACCTTACAATAAGTGTCATTTTTATATGTGGAAAAATAAGCGCCTGTCATTTTCTTGTTATTCTGAGGTCAGAGCCTACCACAGAGATTTTAATATTTGAAAACTATTCTATTCACTGGAATCCCAGCATTTAAAATAGTGGTTTTCTTAAGATATAGCATCCTGATGCACTATACCTGACCTTTCTTGGGCAGGCAAATAAAATCTTCTACACCTCTTGTTTCTTATTCTACTCTTTCCATATTGCTCGAAGCTGATGTTAAATGATCAGGATGCATTTTCACTCCTTTGGCATTTTAATTAGCATTTCTCTGTTGGTGTAGCTATCATGAGATTCAGCAGCCTTTGGTGCCACTATGCTTTCAGTCAAATATTTGCACTCGAGAAATCATTTTAACTAGGTTAACTAGTAAAAATGGGGTTGCATGTGAAAACTATAGGAAGAATTCTCATCAAAAAAAAATTTTTGGTGGGATATATGGTTCTGGTAAAGATTTAGAGGATCTTATTTTATTTATGTATCAGTACGTTTTAAGAAGCCCCTCTTAATACTATGCTGTTTAGTGCTACTGGAAAACTGGATGTATACTTTGGGGAGGGATTAAGTGATGAGGTATATTTTTGCTCTTTGAAAGAGAATTCATTAAAAATAAGAACTTACTCTAAGAAAAGGAAGCACAAGCATTTTAAATGGTTAAATGAAGGTGGTCTCGGCTTTGGAATAAAGATCATTAGATGACAAAAACGTCATTTTCAGTGGGTAAAAATAACTTTAAAAATAATTACATCATGGTAATGAAAAGAATTCTAAAATAATTTGCATATAAACTCTGTGAGGTCAAGGATCATATCTTATTCATTTTAAAAGTCCCCTTCCTGAATCTAACATTTAGAATACAGTAGACAGACAATAAGTGTTAAATAAATAATTTAGTAGATGTTAATAGTTTAATTACATGACTTTATTTTTGCATAGAAGCCATTTTTTCATTCTAAGAAACATCTTAATTCTTAAAGTCTTTCTTCTGAATATTGTGTCATCGTAGCAATATTTCAAGTATTTATCTATTGTAGTATGTACCCCCTACTTGCCATAACATCACACCTCAATTTAAAAAACTAAAATGAAATCACATTGGTGACTTACATGTGCTGGTTTTGTTTGGCAGATTCAAGGGTCCCACAATGGTCCCACAGAGCAGCTGCCTCAAAGCTGCATGGAAGGGGGCTTGCTCATAAAATCACTGTACTCTGAATGGGACTCTGAATTTCACTTGGAAAAGGATGGAGTTTTGCCTTAGCATCACAAAATAATGACAGGTTATTTCCAGACATTTTAAAATGCTTTTGGGGGGAAAACATTGTGACAAACACACAGGAAAGGAAAAATAGAAAGCTGACCCTTCACGTGGATACTGAAATCACAAAAATACTGTATGTTTGAGAGGCACTAAGCCAAATACTTGTCCATGTAGCATTAGTTTTAAATGGGGTGTATTAACTGGTCTTGTCCTCATTAAAATCATATTCAGTGTTTCAGAGCGTCATAGAAAATACATAACTTTTTTAGTCTTTTTTTTTCTTTTTTTCTATATTTTTCAAGAACATTTGCTTAGAACCATGCTATGGCCAAGCCTGTGGAAAATATAGGCAGCCCCAGTAGAGTCCCTGAGAGCTTTTAAAAAGCCAGTGATTACTGTTGATGCTCTAGGTTAAAGCCCCCAAATCAATCATCTCTTGAGTTTCTGTATTCTCATTCTCCTTTCAGAGGCATTTCCCAAACCAAAATGCCCAAGCATAATGGGGCATAACCTCAAAGATTCCTTAATTTGGAAAGGAGCTTTTTAAGTTATGCATTCCGTTTTTAACTCCTACCAAATTTCTTAGAAAATTGACTCTAATATTACAACCTAATAATTTTGACCAAAAGGAATCATTAAATTTGTGTTTGTATTTCTTTTGTTTTGCCTCAATAGCTTATTTTCTAGCACTTTTGAAAAAATGCCTATTTAGGAATTTTTTTCCTCTACATTTTAGGATGAGTCTACAATAGACTATCTGGGCTGCTCAGTAAACATATGAAATGAAAATGTCTGTTGTTTGTTGTCAGGCAGATTTTTGCTACTTTCTTAATATGGCTGGCTCTGTCCTCCTCCTGGATTTCCTTATGCTAACTGTAAAGAAGCCTAGAACCGTTTTTAATCCTAGCCATTTATGGCAGGTGTCCCAACATGATGACATTGACAAATACTAATCTTCAACAAGAAGTAATAATGGAGTAATGTTACTTGCTCTGGCTAAAGTCCAGTGGTTCTAGGAATGACTTAAAGTAAGATCTCGTCAGACGTAAGTAGAATGCAATAAAATGAGTATTGCCTGAGCTTTATTATCGATATCTTTCTTACCATTGTTCTGCATTTTTTTCATTATCATGCGATTGAGCAAATAACATGTGAAAGGATTAAAAGTTCTGATTGGCTGCCCATGCTTCCAGCTTATAGATTCCTTCAAAGCTCCCTGCTAATTTAGCAGCCTGTTCTAGTCATCTGTATAAAATCTGCATGTGTGACCTTTTTTGATGCACGTTGTAAGAGTGAGTATGAGATCCTTTGGAAATCTTTTTGAGTTACTCAGGTAATCAAGGTGATATCATTAGAAAATATTTAATATTGAATGACAATAACCTGAATTGATTCCTTTGGAATATAAAAATCAAATCTAGAAAGCAAAAAAAAAAAAGAGTTATGCCTATTTTATAATCTGACAAATAGGTCATTTTTGGTAAGCCTATTTGTAGAGAAAAGTTCTTATTATTGAAGAGTTATTTTTCAAACCTATGGAGTCTCAAATTTCTTTAAAATAAAAAAAGCCATTTTATCCTGAGTTTGAAAACTGAGGTATCAGGATTTTCATGTGACTATAAATGTATCTGCTCTCCTATTCTGTTATTAGGACCTGACCTGGTCAGATAGAGGCATGTCCTCAGAGAGGTCGAGAAAGGTAAACTTGTTTTTAGTTAGAGTTAATAGAAACTAAGACAGCAGAGCTTTCTGTCTGTTAAACTGGGGTCTTTATTAAATAAATTCAATCTTTTATCCTTATAACAGAGTGATTTCTTCCTTCCTTCCTTCCACTAGTTATACTAAAATGGCAAGCATCTTTTTAAAGAACTCTTTTGTAGATACTAACTATAAAATGTGGATTACATATATGTGATTTTTTAGGTACCTAAAACATGTCAATAAAATTTGCAAGGAAGCACTTTCCTATATTGACAATATGATAAATTAAACAGATAATATAGACTTATGCTTCTATGTCTGAACACCCCACAGTTTTTACTACTTAGTTTGCATCTAACCTGATATTTCACAAATGTGACTGTGAGATAGAAAAGAGCCTGCTTTCTCCTTTTTGTTTTATGTATAATAGCCATATTTAAAACTGGGGTTAATTTTTCCTTAATACTAATACTTATTCAATAGGGCATATAAATATTATGAATTCTTTCTATTAAAGCATGTAGTCATTTTGGAAGACTTCCCAGGATGGGGCAATGAAAAAAATGCTTTAATAATGGAATATATAATAATCTTGTAGTCACTGAAAAAAAAGATGGTCTTTTTTTGAAGTTACAATCATGTTTTTTTAACAAACGTTAAAATTTTCCTTTTGCATTTGTGTTTTTTCACACTTTGGTTCCTAGAATTTTTATACTGTTGGAAGAATATATGAAAAATGTTTTATCGCCCTGATTTCTTACATTGGTATGGCCATCTTTACAAAATTCTTTCTACCAAAATGTCTGAAAACATTTAGGCACCTCTTATGCTCTGTTTCTTATGCCTGTACCTTCTTCTTTATTGATAGAGCTCATTCTGACTCACTCTTTTTCCCCCCTCT
Source organism: Aselliscus stoliczkanus (assembly GCA_033961575.1). Lineage (NCBI taxonomy): Eukaryota > Metazoa > Chordata > Mammalia > Chiroptera > Hipposideridae > Aselliscus > Aselliscus stoliczkanus. The sequence continues at coordinate 171,491,839 of CM066729.1, forward strand.
TCTCCATCTGCCTCTTTCTCTTTTTGTCTTCTCCCTCTTGCAGACTCTTTGCTGTCTAACTGAAAATTGATTAGAATGCATTAATTTTTAAATAAGTGTCACATATCCTTAACTGAGCACTAAAAGGTTGAGAAGGCTTCATGGTGTAGAGTCTGATCCAAAACTCAGTGAGAAGAATTTTAAAAACAAGGGCTGCCCTTCATTAGCCCTCATGCTACCTCCTGACAGTCTTCGTGCACTTCCGTCGCCATGCCAGGCCAGGGCAAGCCCCTCTGCCATGCACCATTTACCCTCTGTCAGCAGCTTCAGTCGGAGCCTGGGCGATACTGTACATGCGAGTCTGTCATGCGTCAGCCTCAATTAGGCTCATATTGTTTGCTGGGGAAATGCAACAGCCTCCTGTTAACCATCTTTTTTGTTGTTGTTCCATTTTTTTCTTCCCTTTTTTTTTTTTTTTCCATTCAACTCGCTCTGGAAGCCCATGTTTCATTTGGTGAGACTATGTCCGTGATTTTTTCGCCTTTTAATGAGAAATGGTTTTTAGAGGAAGTAACTTCTCTGTGTAGGTTCCAATACGTTGATTAGAATCATGGAAATGTGCTCAGTCAACACCTGAGTTTGTTGTTTCCAGGAGGCAGCTATAGGCAGCCCTCACTGACATCTGGTACTTGCACCACGCCTGGTCCTGCATCTTCCGAAGCCATTTTTGTTTAGGCCTCTTAAGAATTACAAGAGGACTGAGCAACCAGCTTTATCAAATGTCAAAGCACTTCTTTCTCCACAGCCTATTGTTTCCTCATCGCTTTGCCATCTAAGGAGGTGGTGGTTTTCTGTTTTTAAGAGAAGAATGAAGCCTTACTATACTTGAAGGGGGGAAAAAAGTGTAGACAGCAGCAGTTTATATTTGGTTCCCTATTTTGTGGTTTACCCTAAGTTTATGGGAAAAACAAAAAGACCACCCATGGCTTTGTCGTGCCGGGTGGTTTGCTGACCAAGTTGGTCTCGTATGAGAAGTTATCTTTAAGAGGACCTTCTTAAAAAAATACGAGTCTTTGAGGGGAATTCTTTTTTCATTCTCTGGCGAGCGATAGAGCACCCAGAAGGGCTCCCATGTGCCTTAATGTACCGGCAAACATTGAGAGATTTTGTGGGCCTGGTCAGTTTGTTCAAGTCAGGTTAACCCAAGAGGCTGTTTGTCAGATGCTGGCCCCAAGGCACAGTGTGAAAGAAGTCACAACGATGTAAATCCAGTGAGGACTGTGGTGGCAGAAGGGTTGGTAGTGAGTGAAAAGCAAGGTCAGTGTCACAGATGAGAATGGAGTCAAAAAAGTATGTGGCTGTTTTTTTTCTTTTTTCATAAACACACTGCCAGCCTGGAATACATTGGTTTTTAAATAGAATCATATTGATGAATCAATCTAAAGAAACATATGGAGTATACAGATAATGGGATTCAGATTTCTAAAATGGGTCATTATTGAAATCAGTAGCTAAAAAACTTAAAAATTCCATAATTATCCAAAGTTTATATTGGCGATAGGTTAAGGATTTCCAGTAAGTCTCTGTGACGGTCCATGATATTGGCTTCCTGCAAGATACATATTAGCATTAAATGTGACGTTATTAAACATCTTGAATGGAAAATCATTTGCGAGCATCAAGGCACAAATAGCTTGGCAAGGAACAGTTTTTATCTGAAATACTCTAGACTGAGAGATTTCTATTTGCTAATATAAATTAATATTTAGGAACATTTCCTTTACACCCAGGTCCTGATAGACTCAAGGGAGTCTCCACCTTAACTTTTCCTAGAAAATCACATCCCTTCTTGTATGGATGCATCACACATCAGTGAATTTTTAGGTGGCTCACTTATTTAAAAAATAGTTTTGAGGGCCGGCCGAGTGGCACGTTGGTTAAGAGCTGGCTTAGGATGCCAGCGGCCCCTGTTTGGGTCCCACATATGAGGGACAGTGACACCGCCCTCAAAAAAAAAAAATAGTTAGAAGCCCCTGTGGTGGTGTTGGATATGGTGAATCAGTGGTGAACAAAACCAATACCCCTACCCCTCATGGACTTGATAGTCTAGTGGTGGAAATATCCATTATAATATGTAAATTTTAAACCATAAGAAGTGGGTTGATAAAGTCCAGAGTGCTCTTAAGGCGTGTCACAGAGGATCAGGATCCTAGTCTGGGGGTCAGGGAAGCTTTCCTAAATAAATGACATTTGATATGTGGCCTGAAAGAGTAAGAGTTAGTAGGCAAGGGGAATGGGCAAAGGTAGGAAATGGGTGGAAGAAAGAGCCAGTGCAAAGGCCTTGTGGTACAAGGAGCATGGCACAGCAAGGAACTGAAAGACAGTGAGGCTTGAGCACAGGGAGTGAGGCAGAATGTGGTGAAATGAGCCCTGAGGTGAGATGAGAGCTAAACCACATCTAGCCTCGTCATGGGCCATCTCATGGGTTTTGCTCTGTCTCTTAAAAGCAGAAGTTTTCCATTTGTAAAAATGAGAGGATTAAACATCAGGGTCCTGAACCTAGAAGGCAATTGGAAAGGAGTGATATTTACAAACATTTCGATGACCTGTGTAGCAGGTGAAGGCCAGCGATGTTTACTGTCTTGCAGCATTTGGGACAGTCCCACAGGGGCCAAGAATCATCCTGCCGAAAACACCAGTAGTGGCTCCAGTAGGAAACACTGTGCTAAATAGTCACCTGGATGCTTTTGCACTCTAACAGGCTATTATTCTGTAAATGAAAGTGAAATGCAGACCTGGAGAAAACAATGAAACTAATGGTAGTGATTTTACTGCTCAAGCCTCCGAACTTTTGTGCTGAACAAAAAATATGAAAGTACATTAGTGTGGCTGGGAGGCGTCTCAATCTACAATACAACTTTTTGTTAGATAGGTAAAACATAGTATTATTTGATGCACTGAAGAATTTTCAAGAAAATGAAATCTCCAGGGAGAGGGAGGGAGGGAGAAACAGTGAGCTGAAGCAGGCTGGAGAGCAGGGAGCTCTAAGTGACTAAGAAAGCCTAAGACCAGCTGAGGACCAGCTGCCATCCCCAGCACTGCAGCTGGGGATCAGAAATGGAGGCGCGCGCACACACACGGTGGGATAGGCGCCCTTGACACTATTCTACTTAACTAGGACACTGAAAGGGTTAAAATAGTCCTGGGCAAGTCACACCTGCTGGCTTCCAACAAACGTAAACAATTTTTTTTTTCCTGGAAAACATCCTTAAATTAGGCTGTCTGGATTCTTAGAGATTAAATTTAACAAAATATGAGCTTATATTTAAAAATTTGCACACAAAGAGAAAAACATTATTATAAATAAGAGTCGATTCAAACAGCAAACAATGCATTTTGATACACACACACACACACACACACACACACAGAAAATAAAAATGGAATTTTAAAATGATCAAGGAATATGACCATAAACCATATAGAACTTTGGGGATGAATGGCTTTCAGAATAGGTTAAAGTAAGCTGAAGAGACAACTAGTAAACTGGAAAATGTATCCAAAGGAATTATACAGAATTCAGCATAGAGGGCAAATGAGTTGGAGAACATGAGAGACATGTTAAGTCATGTAGAACTGAATGAGAATATCTAAAAAGCATCAAATCAGAGTTTTAGAAGGAGAAATTAGGGCTGGCCGAGTGGCGCATTGGTTAAGAGCTGGTTTTGGGATCCCAGCGTCCCTGGTTTGGATCCCACATATGAGGGCCAGTGACACTGCCCTCTACAGCTAACAACAGCTCCACCTGGAGCTGGGCTGTGTGAGCCCCGGGGACGGTGTAGGCTGCAGCCCCTGCTGCATTGGGCTGCCATAGGCTACAGTGAGCGGCCGGTGTGAGCTGCCAATAGCCGCGGTGAGCGACATCCAGAGGCCGTGGACCGATCTAACTCATCTGGGAAGAGCGCAATGACGATACCAACATGGGTCAGTGAAGCAACGTCCTCCGCAACTAGACTGAAGAACAAAAAACCAGCAACTTGTCTGTTCCCCTTCCCTGATTCCCCAACACTGTTCCCCTCCCCCAATTCCCCAATAAAATCTTTAAAAAAAAAAAACACTAAAAAAAAAGGATAAATTATTGGAGCTATTAATATTTGAAAAGATAATGCTGAGCATTTTCAAATCTGGCAAACAAACGACATGTATCAAGCAAAATAAATACAAAGAATTTCACATCTAGACACATTGTAGTGAAACTGCAGAACACCAGAGCCAAGAAGTAGAAACAGCCAGAACTAAAATGACACCTAACCTATAAACAAACCATAAATTAGATTGAAAGTAGGCATTTCAACAAGAATCAAAGCCAAAAGACAGGAGAATAATGTCTTCCAAGTTTTAACAGAAAATAACTGTCAGCGTAGATTTTCTTCTCAGCGAAGTGTCTCTGAACGACAAGAGCAAAACAACATTTTTAGATGAACAGTAAGAGATTACTATCTGGCTTTTCACCGAGGGAACTGTTTACAGGTACTTCAGACAGAAGGGAAATGCCTATAGGAGGAAGATCTAAGCTACAAGAAGGAAAAATGAACCAAGGAATTATTACATTTAAATGCAAATCTAAACAAGTATTGTATGATCGACATTTATAATTTAAATGTAAAAATAATAACTTTAATTTTGGGGGTAGGGGTCATTTAAAAGAAAAGAACTAAAATCTTGCTATTTGTCTTGTTATTGGAAATTAGGAGGGAATAATCAGAGTTAATGTTATGTCAGAGCTTGTAATTTTCAAGACAGGAATAAAGATACTCATAAATTATAGACTTGATTACATATACATGATAAGATTTCAAATATAGCCATTGAAAGAATAAAAACAGAATTGCCTAGATTCCAAAAATTGTACAAAACCACTTGTACTTCTATATAACAGCAAAAGAAAGAATAAAACAAATTTTAAAATAATGGTACCATTTACAATTATAAAATACAAGCTGCGTGAGGGCCAATAAAAAAAAAAAGGATGTGTAATACCTAACTCTGCTATGTATTAGCTGCGCTACTGAGCAAGGTAATTTCTCTGAGCCTCAGTTTCTCATCTCTAACATGACAATAATAGTAATACTTAATAGAATGTTGAAACTTAAATGAGAAAAGTGGTGTTCAACACTGTGCCTAAGCCACAATAAACTCCCAATAAATATTAGCCACTATTGTTATCGTCATTATTTAGGCTGCAAGCTAGAAGTCTAGGAGAAGCGGTGGCCCCAGCACTCCAGGACCTTAGAGTTTAATAGGGTGATAGTGCAACAGACAAATTGTTATCATGTGATATGTATAAATTGTAAATGCCAAGAGTTGATTATCAACAAACTGTTAGGAAGGAAACATCAGTTGGGACCTAGGGAAGGGAGGAAAACTTCGGCAAGTCGATGATTTTTGACCTAGGCCTTAAAATACTGATGGTTGGAACATGCACACTGTGGGTAGGGCGTTGGGGCCAAAGGCATGCTGTAGATACATTCTGGAGTCTACCTTGACTGAATATTATTAGGGTATCCAATATCCAAGATGAATGAGTAGCAGGTTGGTTGGAAAGCATGGTGGATGCTGGGGGCAAGGGGAGGTGGCACGCTGGCTAAGAGAAGTTGAGGTTGGAAGGATAGGTTAGTGGAAATACACTGAAACGAGAAGCGAGTTTGTTAGCACAGCCCATTGTGACACTGAGCCAAATATTAATGAGCTGTCAGATAACAAGAAGATGTCTGGGAGAGTCTGTAAGGAAAGGTAAATACATCCTCTGGAATACTGCCTGGCACATTAGTAAGCAGTTTTGTTTTTGTTTTTAAGAACTAATATAAACAGTGCAATGGGTTCAGAAAATTGTCATATGGATAATGTCATGTCAAACTAAACTAGGGTTTTTCTTCCAACTGACTCATGATTGAAGGGATAAGTGTATGCGTGGTCTGAGCCAATCCATTGCATCTGGAGTAAAACTCTTCTTTGGGGAGAAACAGTGGAAGGGGGTTTACTGGGATGAAATATGTGGAAATAGGGCAGACGTGCTAACGACTATAGTTCCTCTAACCAATGTAGCTGTGCAAGCACAGACTACTGAACAGCACGGCTTGGAGAGTGGGGGAGCTTCCCAGTGGGGGAGAAACCAGGGGCCCCTGTGCTCAAGGATCTCACAGCCTCTTTTCAGGAGCTGTCCTGACACCCCCTTAGCTCTTCTTTGAACCGCTCGCTGCCCCCTAGCGATAGAGCTGGCCCGTGCGTCTTTCATGTCGTTTCTGCAGCATAGACGGACTCTGTTTTTTATTTCTAAACCATACCTAATTTTTACAGAGCTTTCTGCTTTAATGTTTCGCCCAGATGCACATAATCGTCATTCTGCTCCTGACTAGACACAGCTGGAGGAAGAATGTCCGCTAGATGAGACTTTAATTAACTTCCTTCCTTATGAGTAAGTCTCAGGATAACATGTACAAGCATCTTTCTTACCTTTCCCCTGACAGTGGAAGTGGTATGTTTGCCAGCTAGTGAGTAGTGGGGTTGGGTGGGGAGGGTGGAAGTTAGCCGCGAAAGAGAAGGAGACGGCAGCTGGGGGAGGACATCACTGAAAGGACATCCTGCACCTGGGAAACGGACATCCAGGTGGCTGGGGAAGGTCTCGACCCCCTGGGTTGTATTTTTTAGTTTTGGAACTGTTCATCGCCAGTCTGGAAATGTTCCCAGGACGTTTAAACCTCTCCACTAAAGTCATTCTGGCAACAATGTGGAAATCATTGTGATAGGTGAAAGCACACTGTGTTTTTAGTCCTGGAAGTCACTGCCTGTAATATTAACAGTGCGCGTTGTTCCTTTCCCTTAATCATTATCGGACTGTAATAGAATTTGTATTTCATGATTGGAATATAAGCCCTTACTCTTCGAGCTAGTACTGTTGCTGATCAGAATGGAAGCCACTGGACCCAACAAGCACTTTAGGCTTCATTTACAAGCAATACATAGTACCGGGCACTGTGGAGCTATGAAAACGAAAGATACCGCCCTGCCCTGGTTCACACTGGACCGGAGGCCATGATGGAGGAACAGCCCTCGGCCTCGGGAAGGCTTGCTTGCTAGGCTGACAGCTACAACAGAGATGCAAACTCTTAGTATTGGCTCGTAGGCGAGGAAGAAATGACTTCACCTGGGAAAACTGGCAAGACTTCCGGTTGGGGGTTAGTTTTAAACTAGGCTTTCAAGGAAGCATAGGACTTTGATAGACTGGGAGAGTAAGGAAATGCTTTGCAAATGGAGTTTTGAGCCATGGCCGAGGGATAATACGAGATGCTCAGGAAAAGGTGGGGTCCTGGGTCATGAAATACCTTCGAAAGGTAAGGTTAGCGGTGCAGATGGGCAATGCCGTGGAATGGGCAGAGGCCTTTGACTGTAAGGCAGGACTTGGTTCTATATCGGGCCTTGGGAGATTTCCCCATTCTACGGACAGGGAATTCAGAGGCCCAGTTGGTTGCTGTTAGCTAGCCGAAGCTGAAATTTGTTGGGAAATGACCTGTTCTCTTCCATCCTCTTGTTTTGGTAGTTTCCAATAATTGTCACTTGTTCCAATAGCCACTTATAAACTCTAGGTAGATATATACGTTTAACGATTTCAAACACTATTTCCCAAGTGTGTTTCTCTGTGGAAGTAGATGTCCCACCAAATGACAGCTTCATTGTCAAGGGCCTGCACCACTGCGCCTCGGTCTTAAAGAGTAGTGTCATTCATTCACATATTAATGGCTCTGAGAAGTGAACATCCTTTTTCACTTTGCCTACCGAAAATCCCATTCATCTTACTAACATCTCACAAAACAAGATTGGAGAAATAGTGTATTAAGGTATATATTACCTTAATATTACCTAAATATTACCTAAATATTACCTTAATATTACCTTAATTTTACCTAAATATTACATTAATTTTACCTAAATATTACATTATATTTAATAGTGCATATTTAATAGTGCTTAATTTTACCTAAATATTACATTATATTTAATAGTGCATTACATTATTTAAATAGTGCATTAAGGTATATATTACCTAAATATTACCTTAATATTACTTAAATAATCCATTAAGGTACACATCATAAATAGTTTTTATATCTGTTTCTCACAGTCCCCACGACATCCTTATGGAATAACATTGTTATCCCCATTTTTCAGATGAGAACGGAAGGTTGAGTACTTTCCACAAGTTCTCAGGCCAAGAAAAGAGCTGAACTTTGAATGCAAGGTTTCTCAACCTGGGAACCATTTGCCACGTTGTGCTACCTTTAGATCCATGTATATCACTTCATTGAGCACCAGCGTGCCCTAACCTAACTGGCTCTGGGCTTCGTCTTCAGGGCTCTTTTAAAAATATGTGCTCTGCCTCAGCTGTTCCAGGGATGGCCGATAGCCCTAAATCCTTAATCACCCACTGTTCAGCACCTCTGATGACCCACACTCTTCCTCAGGACCTGACCACTCCAAAGTCCCTGGTAACATTGTACTTTTATTTGCGCACTTGTCTCCATTCTCTGCCTACACACTCATTCGATTCAGGGCACATTTAGTAGGTACAGCATCTAACAGTTGTTGGCCTATTGTGTTGCTCAGTGCAACATTAGTATTTGCTGAATGAGCAAGTGAAGGAGAGCATTTGTCAGGTGTGAGAGGGGAGAGGGAGAGGGGGAGGGGAGGGAGAGAGGGGAGGGGGAGAGGGAGGGGAGGGGAGGGGGAGGGGGGAGGGGAGAAGGAGAGAGGGGGAGGGGGAGGTGGAGGGAGAGAGGGAGAGAGAGAGAGACACCAACCTGGTGTTTATTCTAACTCTGGTTCTCATTGTGCCAGTGTCAGCTTGCTAAGAAACACATAAGGTGATATTTTCTGTCTGGAGTGAGTCATCTGATAGAGAAACGCATAGTTGTCTTATCAAAATGTGAGCACAGAATTGTATCAACACCATGTAGCGAGCCAGTCAATATACCTAAAAAGCCAAACTGGAGACCAGGACTTGTGCTGCCCAAAGGGACTTCAGGATATGGTTGTTTTTACATTAATGGGCATGAGGCACACCCAGGTGGGACAAGGTCTGCCCTTGGTTTCAAGCTGCCTCTGCCTTTTACTTACCTCTACAATTTTTAGCTTTGGCTTTGGTAGATTTTAATGTAGACCAAGTGCTATTTTTATGTATGAAATCTTGTATTTATAGAACAAAAAATACCTTAAAAAAAAAAAGAGGTGTAATGAAATCAGGTAGAAGAGCCAAGACTATAAACAGCCACATACCTATTTCTTTATAATGGATTCAGAAAAAATTGGGTGATAAGTGCAATTTTAAAAAAAAAAAAAAAGATTTGAAAAACAAAATTATAAATTCTTATAATTTAGATTTTTACCTGGAGTCAATTAGTTCATGTAATCTTTGTTCTTTTAAGCATTTGGTGTAGCAAACCTCCTTAAAACATCCTAAAACTTTTTGTCAAAGTCACTGTAGTTTCTATGCTAATTGAAAAATATGAATTTTGAAACCTGAAATAGAAGTTAGGAGGTAGATAAGTATTAAGTTATACATAAGAGTGGGTTCTCTCTTCAGTTTTCAGAATTCCAATCATGGGTATTCAAGTGCATTTACACAAGCTGGGTTTGTTATTTCTGGAGTTAATAAGCAATTTCACAATGTACTATATATCACTTTTAAAGACATGATAAATTGTCCCTAATGGTATTGTGTGTATAAACTAGAGCTGTTTCTGCCTTGTATATTATTCTCAGGATTGGGTGGTACACCTGAAAAGGCTTGGATTTTAATGGGGCCTTTTTAGCACTTTTGCACCTCGTATGTTCAGGATTATGTTTGATTGATGACTTTAAATGTGCTGGCATGAGAGATATGTAGATCTTAATGCTCTTAAACCATTTGTTTTCCAGTCTCTGTAAAAGGCCCCTCTGTTTGGGGGTAACACTTTATCCTTCTTAAGTAAACAGAAATAGATTGCTGGGATTTTGCTTTTTAGCATTGTAAATCCAGAGGAAAGAGACATGCTAGAGGCTTTTAAGAGAAGGCTAAATACACCATGTTCCCATTTTATTAGAGTAGCCTGAAAAAGTCAGAGTATGTGTATGCATGTGTATTTTTTCTTCTAAACAATATTAAAACAACTTTTTTCTTTCCTTTTCCTTTTTTTTTTTTTTTTTTTTTTTTAACCAAAACCCTGAATCTTTTCTTTCCTTTGGACCACTTGATGCCTCAGCTATTATCCTCGGCCTGCTGGCTGAGAACTCTCTTTGGATTCCGTCATATTAAACCACTATAGGGTTGACTGCTGTGTGGCCAAGGGGACAGTATCCTCAACAGGTCTAAGAACAAGTTTGGGGCTACAAATTGAATCCTGCTTCCCAAGAGGCACTGGGCTTACTTCCCAGAGCCTGGAGGTGTTTCTAATCCATTTTTGTAGGATTTCTCTGGCTGGAGCAAAATCTTCAAGTGCTTCAGGACGGGCTCACAAAAGCCACCTGTGAGGGTTCCCAGTTTCCCACTAACAACCTAGGCACTGTTCAGGGAGAGCGGGGAGATTGCTTCTGCCGAGAGAACAGATTGTTGTCCAATTTTAAGAACTGTTTGTAAACCAGTTGCTTAGGTAGGAGAGAACTGCAGCCGCGGCCCGTCGGCACGGGTCTTCAGCCCTGGCTCCCAGCTGCCCATCATCTTTCGAGAAAAGAGACCAGCATGGAACTGACAAACACATTTTCACTTCCCTCTACGATATGAACTTAGGGGCTCGAGAATTGAAAGACTGGTACATTTGCCCATATTTATAATATGTTGCTAATTAGCAGTCAGTGTCCTTCTGATCTTCTTTGTCGTCCTCTTGAGGTGCCCCATGTTCTTTCGCTTCCTTCCTCCCCATCGTCAGCAACGCTAAATGGAATGGGGATCATTCCTGCGGCAGGGCAGTTTGAGCCCCCTGATTAGTCTAGAATGAAATGTGAAGGGAAAAAAATGTATGAAATGTGCTGCCCTGTCTCCTGGTTCTCAAGATGTTTTTGAAATCTTCCTGGGTGCTGATATATTTGCCGGTAATTTGTATTGCCTAGAGATCGCTATGATTCCTGGGAAGGGTGGTGTTGTTGTTGATTTTTAAATACCGTATCGTTTTTATTTTTTATATAAAATAGTTCTTATTAGGATAAATCCTTGTACTCGAAGTATGAATATGATAGCAGAAAAAATAACAGCCCCGGATATAATCATAGGGTACTTAACGTGACTCAGAGCTCCACAGCCTTTAATCACTGGTTTGCTGCTACTGCTGTTGTTTTAAGTCTGAGTGAGACGTTTCTAATACCTTTTTCACCAAGTCATCCCAAAATTATTTCTTGCTTAACCTCTTGCAGTTGTTTATTGTAATGGGTATTTTATAATAAAATGAGGGCTAAAGACATCTATTGGACTTGATGGCATTAATAATCTTTGTATGTACACTTACATATTTGGTTAATATAGTTGGTAAACATAGTGAGTGTAAAAGGCTATTGAAAGAGCACCAGCAGCCAGTGCCTATGGAAGCACTGTGAAGGGGAGCATCATGGAAAAGCTTCTGTGTATAGAGATAAATAGATCGATGGAGCGGGAACAGACCTTATAGCCATCTGAGTCAACCCTAGGAGCTTATAAATGAGAAAACTGAGTCCTAGTGATGGTGCAAAGGAGCTAGAACTAAGGTTTCCCAACTGGAAGATCACTGCTCTCAGTGCACATTGGGATATACTCCGGCCTTTGTTTTTTGGTTTCATGGATTTCCCATCCCCCACACAAACAGATGAAGGTATGATGTAATAATTATATTAAGTGAAATGTTATTTAAAAATTCACAGAAGTGGAGCCACAAAACCTGCATCGTAGCTCTTCGCTTCCAAGCTATTTTGCTGTATTCATCCTATAATAGTGACGAGCCACTTACAAATTAGTTGCAAGTGCAGCTAGCTGGAATACTAATCCATTAATAACCAATTAATTGAACTTGTCTAATGTCATTCGTGCCACTATTACCTGACACATAATCAGTGTTCATTACATGTATGTCAATTCAGTCTTCCTTGTCTCAGCTCCATCTTGAGCCAGTTTCTCAAATAGTGAGCTTTGAGTGAGTAACTTTGGGTGATACTTCTAAAAAATGCAAATTCCTGCCACCCAACCCCTAACCAGAATCTCTGGGATAGGCCTTGAGATGCTATATTTGTAATAACCTGGACAGGTGATTCTATGCACACTCAAGCTTGAGAACAACTGCCTAAAGTCAAGAAATGAAATCATAATTGATTAAAAAATATATATTCAGTTAATTAGTCCAGTAGTCCTTCTATGACAATCGTTTTTTGGTATTTTTTCATTATCACTTAATTCATCCTTATTCAAAATATTTAAACAAGATAAAAGTATATAAAGTGAAAAACAAAAGGGCCATCCTTTCCTTACCCACCCTTCTCTCCTACTCACTCCTCCAGGATAACCACTATAAACAGTGGGTGAATATGCTTTGAGGTTGTTTTCCTGTACATTTATATGTTTTATTTATATGCAAGTACATATTTATATGTGTGATTATATATACAAATGTACATATATATGTGCATATACACACATGCATATTTATGTTTAATCCTTCATTCAACAAATATTTGAGCATCTACTGTGTACCAGGAACTGGTGCTGAGATAACAACAGTGGCCAACCAGACAAGATTCTCATTCTCATGGAATCTACTTTCTAATTGGGACATAGACAACAAATCAATAAAAATGTAATATGAAGTGTGGTAGTGATGCATGTTCTAAAGTAAAATAGAGTAGGATAAAGGGATAGAGAATTCCTGAAGGTTTAGATACGGTGGTCAGGGCAAGCCTGTCTGAGAGGACTTTTAGGCAGAGGCCAGAGTGAGGTGAGAGAATGAATTCTGCGCATGTTTTAGAGAAGAGGAGGCACGGTCCTTCTAGGGTATCTGTGCAAACCCATACTTGTTTCTTTTAACAAAACAAAATGTTATTACGCTCCCTGTCCTGTACCTTGCCTTTTCCATTCAACAGTGATATCTAGACATATTTCCAGTGTCTGCATATATAGATCTGAAATATTCTTTTTTAGTGACTGCTTAGTATTCCATATCTCTGTGCCATAGTTTAACCATTCATATATTCTCGGACATTTTTTTTCTTTACATTTTACCTTTACAAGCAATTCTGCATGAAACTCCATGGATCGTAATCTGGATATTTAGTTATTATAGGATTAATTTTATAATTCTATTGCAAAGTAAGATTATTTTAAGTATTTGGAGCCTATCAGTCAAGTACAAAATTACTGTTCAAGGAGAAAGGAGCCAGACCTAGGGGTACAAAAGTGTATAATATTTATTTTTCATGTAGAGCTAAGAGTCCTTTAATCATTTTTAATTTTAAATGGGGTCATCAAAGAACCCTAAATCATGTCTTTATCATAAAAGACCATATTTTTACTGTTCTCTATCTTTTAAAAGTTATTCAACCACCGGTGCAGGCACTGGTTCTTATTCATAGGATTGGGATCCGTGTGGGTCTGTTTTTTCTGTGTCTGTCCTCTTAGTATTGGATCAGCCATTCATTCCTCAGTGCTTCTGCATTGATGTTGTTTTTGGATCCAGAAGTATTTCATCTGAACTATATTTTGTCTTTTAAATGTAAGGTTTTTTTGTTAAAAATTTTTTTAATTATAAAATTGAAATAAACTATATTACCCACAAATAACCATTGTTAACATTTCGATGTACATTCTTCCAGTGTTTCTGGGTTCTTTTTTCAATGCACATGATTTTTTTTTTTTCGTTTTTAGATCCCAGTTTTCATTTGAGGCTACCCAGTTCCAGTGTCTTCCTTTAGTACACCTGACTGTGTCATAAGCTACTCTGAGAATAAACCCGTTAACTCTCTCACATCACTATGCTTTTGCTAGTTACTCTCTTTATTCTGAAGAATCCAGCAGACTCTCTCCTCACTGTCAATTAAATAGACATGTGCCTTGCAGATTATTTGCCAAGTGAGTGGCTTCTGGGGTGGTTGCTGATGTCACCACAAGACTCAGAGCCCCTGGATGCTTGCCCAGTGGCTGTCATCATGGCTTCAGGTCAGCCCTAGACATGGGGAGCATTGGAACCCATGATTCACGTTCCTCCTTAGGGACCAGGTACCAGCAAGTTCTCGTAACACCCCTCCTTCTTATTACCAGGCCCTGAGGGAGCTGGCTTTGCGTTTTCACAGGAAAACAAATTTTTTCCTCCTACACCATTTCTCATATCCCCTTCATTCTTCCTATTCTCTGTTTCACCACCACTAAGCCCTTGGGAGAATAGTTGGCTTTTAACTGGAGGCTTATCTGTGTTTTCCCCCACCTTGGAATTAAGAAGAAACAGAATCTTTGAGAAACAGGAGCTAACTCACCTCTCCGGTTAAGCTTCCCTTAGGAAAGGGCTTCTTGTCTTTGGGTTTCTGTAGAGCCCACGGTGGACCAGTGTGGAACACGCTGGGATTGGGGAATGAATGTTTATTTAATGCAGGAATAGTGATTTGAAAATGAGGCTCTCTAGCAGCCGTGTAGTAATTAAAATGTTTTTATTTGCAGCCCAAGAATGGCTTAAGCAGCGTTGAATTAAGCTTGCTGAGTTCTAAGTGACTGGAGTTAGTAATGTTGCTTTTTAACTGGATACTTCACCAAACAATTTGGTGTAGATGCAGGTAAACGTATTTGCCTTCAGTATCTCCCATCCTCGTGTGAACCAGTTCTCCCAAACTTGCCCTTTGCAATTCATAAATCCTTCTGTGGAGGACAGCGTACAGTTGTGTGACTACTGGATTTTTTTAAATAAAGATGATTTTTTTTCAATATTTTTTCTGAAAGACCGTTTTATACTATTAAAACTGAGAGTAGAGGTGAGAAAGACCATGGTATAGTAAAGCAACACGTTAACTGTGCCTAAAGGTGTTTGTTTTTTCTTGAAATGCCCACTTAGTTCCCAAATGATCAAAAGATGAAGGTTCCAGAGAGCCTTCCTTCTGACAGACATGATTATGTAGGGGTTCCCTTCTAGAGAGACTTGTTATTTTATAAACACATGCATATGCATAAGCTCTTCTGCCCAATACTCCCACTTTCTGATCTGCACAGCACAGCAGAGCACCCCATGGAGTCAGAGAACAAAGAAAATCTTTACTCTGAAATTCTTTCCTGGAGCCGAATATGTCCTCAGCTTCAGAGAGGAAATCCCTCGCATAGATCAGGTCGCCCTCTGGCCCTCTGAAGGCAATTTGAGGCACCACTGGTGTGCTCCCCAGGAAAAGAGTACACTTGGAGGTACTGGAACTTGGGCTGATTTCCCATGAGGGAATCAGGTTTCGTTACAGACATTTTGCCTACATCATTACAATTAATTCCTCCAAAGTTGTGTATTGTAGGTATTGTTACTACTCCCTATTTCATATGAGGAAACTGACGCTCAGAGAATTTGAATAACTTGCTACGACTATATAGCTATGAAGTGATGGAGTCAGGATTTGCACTTCTGTTCATCTGACTCCAAAGCCCTGATATTTCTATTCTGCAAAATACAGATTCCAGCTTGTATTATAGTTGCTAATAGATAGAAAACTACTACCCCCTTGAAGGTGGCAGGATTATCTTTTTTAGCCTATGATCAATCTCCATAAAATTCTATTCACTATAAGTTTATGGCATCCACTTCCTTATATAATAACCAGAAAATGAAAAAGCATAAAATAATATTTGTTACAACATGAGAAAGCGTATGAAAAAGATCATACTGCTATGCTACTTTTTAGTATATTCGAGAACTCAAATCAATAAGAGTAGAGCATAGAGAAAATAATATTTTTAACCTTGTTTATTCATGTTTAATAAGATACAATTCACATAACATGAAATTAACCATTTTAAAATGTACAAATCATTAGCATTTAGTACATTCACAATGTTGGGTAACCACCACTTCTGTCTAGTTCCAAACAGTTTCATCACCCCAAAAGGAAACCCCATATCCATTAAGCATTTGCTCCCCTTCCCATGCTCTACTCAGCCTCCCTGGCCACCAACAATCTGTCTGTCTCTATGGATTTATTATCTAGTTTGGATATTTCACATAAATGGAATCGTATCATATGTGACCTTTTATGTCTGGCTTCAGCGTAAATTTTTGAGGCTCACCCACATTGAAGCATGTATCTCACTCAACCCCTTTTTACGGCTGAGAATATTGGCTACGGGAGGCTTCTAAGCCCGCCTCTGCTACTAACTCACTGAACACTTCGCACAAGTCTCTGACTTTCTCTGAGCCTTGGCATGCTGATCTGTAAATGTGAAGACTGCGTATCCTCGGGATGTGAGTTCTGCAGGAAGCCCTAGAACAAAAGGCCTTCCTGCTCGAATAGCTGTACCATCTTTGCGGAAGTCACAGTGCCCGTGTGCTAAACATCCTGGAACCTGCTTTTCACCCTTTAGCCCAGCATTTCCCAACTGTAACCAGAGAACCCTTTTAATTCACTAATTCACCTACCTTTTTTTTTTTTTTTTAAGATTTTATTGGGGAATTGGGGGAGGGAACAGCATTGTGGAATCAGGGAAGGGGAACAAACAAGTTGCTGTCCTTTGGTTCTTCAGTCTAGTTGTAGAGGATGTCGCTTCACTGGCCTATGTTGGTATTGTGATCATTGTGCTTTTCCTAACAAATTGCTCACTGGCCACTGGATAGCTGCTCACAGCGGGTCATGGCAGCCCACAACAGCTGCCAGCCACTCACGCTGGCTGCCAGCCACTCATGGTAGTTCACGGCAGCCCACTGCAGCCCCACTGCAGCCTACGTCATCGCTGGCAGCTCACTGCAGCCCAGCTCCAGATGGAGCTGTTGTTCACCATCTTAGCTGTAGAGGGCGCATCGTCATTGGCCCTCATGTGGGATCCGAACTGGGTCCCTGCTTCTCAGAGCTCACGCTGCCAAGCCAACTCTTAACCAATGTGCCACTCGGCCGGCTCCCCCTTTTTCTTTTTCCTTATGGAGCATAGTCCAATATTATAAGATACTATAATGTACGACCCACTCATTGATGAAAACCCACAATATATAGGCTGGCCAGTCAAGTCTATGTTGATCTTGTCTCTAAGTTACTGGCCTAGAGGTATTCATCCCTTAGGGAAAGCTTTGAACCTTTGTAGGGGACATTTTGGTTCTCCCAATGTTAGGAGTCAAGAATAATAAACATACTGCAATACGTTCGATATGCTTTCACAACACAGATAGTCCCTGGTCTATACAGACTCTCAAATATCCTACTGGTCATTTATGTAGTTGAAAGCACTATTGATAATTATCTGAACTTAGTTTTCCACATAAACACCAAATATTTTTGCATGGTTTTAGCATCCACTAATTTAAAAGAGCCATTCACCATGGAAGGAAGGCTAGACAGAGTTACGCTGCAGAAACAAATTAACCTAGAAGTCCTGGTGGCTTAACACAACAACGGTTTATTTTTTTATTTATGCCAAAAGTCCATTGAGCATCGGCAGGGGCCCCTGCGCACAGTTAACCAGGAGTTCAGAGTGACGAAGTCTCCATCATGGAGTTCTTGCCAGCCGCCTCAGGCAGGGATACACAAGGTTTGCACACCAGCTCTTCAATGGTTTGGCTCCAAAGGAAGGTCCATCATTTCTGACTATTGCCCAAAGGTCAGAACGAGTACATAGTACCTCCTAAGCAACCACCAGAGGGCAAGGGAACAGGAACAGGTGGAAAGTTTGGTGGGTACGATCGGTGTTCGTGGTGATGCCGCCTGTCTGCCTGAGTCATTACGATGCACATGTACAGGTTTGCACCTGTAGCTCTCACATTTATGTTAATGTTACATGTAGGTACAAGCACATGCCTGCTTAGCTATGTCTACTAGTATATCGTGCTTGTACACTTACATATAGAAATACATCTTATTATAAATTACTTCCTGGTTTATTTCCTTTATATTATAGTTAAAGCAATATATTGACTTTTTTTTAATAAAGTTAACGCATTTTATTTTTTTTAAACGTTTTTATTTTTTATTTATTTTATTATTATTATTATTTTAATTGGGGAACTGGGAGAGGGGAACAGTGTTGGGGAATTGGAGAAGGGAACCAGCCAAGTTGTTGTTCTACACTCTTTGTTGTGGAGGGCGTCAGTTGCCGTCTGGCTGTCTGTCGGCAGCTCGTGGCCTCAGCTCAAGGTGCTGTGTTCAACCTTAGTTGTGGGTGGGCGTAGCCACCATCTCATGCGGGAGTCGAACCAGCAGCCTTGTTGTTAAGAGCTCATGCCCTATCCACTGAGCTATCCAGGCAGCAGCTCAGCTCAAGGAGCTGAGTTCAGTCTTAGTTGCAGGTAGGCATAGCCCACCATTAAACAGGCAATCTTGTTGTTACTCCAGCTGAGCCATCCTGCCACCTGTTGGCAGCTCAGCAGCAGCTCAACTCAGGCGCAGCATCACTGGCCTATGAGGGAATTGAACTGGTCACCCTGTGCTCAGAGCTCACTCTCTTAAGCTAACTCTTAACCAACTGAGCCACTTGGCAGGCCCAATATTGACTTTTTGAAGTTTTATGTGTCCACGAATTATTTTAGCTCTGAATTTCACTTCAAGATGGTAAAGGGACATTGAAAAACAAAATTTGTTCTAAAAAGGAGGTCTGACGGGGATGAGAGCTGCTTTTCCAGGTCTTCAGAGTTGTAGGATATGGAGAATTATAAGGACTTACATAATAATAGTAAGAAGAATATTAGCTAACATTTATTGAACAGGCATGATGCCAAGCCCTGTAAGTAAATTCTCTGCTTTAAGCCTCACCAGAATCGTATGAAAAAAAACACCTCTGAACTCTCCATTTTGCAGGTAGAGTTGCTTTCCTTATTTAAGAAGCATGCTGGGAAAGTTGTAGTTCCCATAATTTTGGTTCACCCCGTGTCAGCCTGTGGCTATGAAGTACGACCCCACACTACCTGCTAAGAAAGGATAATGGGTCTTCAGACACTATAAAGAGACAGCAGGCAAAGCCCAAGGATTGGGATAACACAACAGGATATCTGATCAGCCCAAAGGAAGTGGGGGGAGACATTGGAGGAAAACAGTGGCAGGAAAAGGAGTTTTGCTGGAAAGTAATATCCCCCATCCTGAGAAGACTGGGATTATGTAAATGTGTCACTCAGAGAGTCCCCCTGACGCTTCAGTAAATGCCTCTCCCATTTTATCTCTGCTCCTGGGCCTCCCAGTTTCTCTGATTCCATGAGCATCAGGGCTTACATTTAGCAGTTTAATCAGTTAATGTATTTGAATAACATTACCAAGATGGTTCTAGGCCTAAATAAAACCCAAAATGTCAGGACCCACCCTGGAGTATATCATCAGTTAACAAAAGAAAAACAAAACCAAGAACCACACAGTTAACTCAAAATTAGAAAATAAAGGGTCTTCAGGCTTTCTTTGTTAGTGGTTTAAACAGACACCTTTTTTCTAGAATGATACTTCAGATTTTTGTTGCATCTTTCATTACTCTTTATTTTCTTTTCAGTCTTTATTCTGTTAAAAATATGCTTCCATGCCACATGCATTTGGAATTGACTTTGTGGGGTAGTGCAGCCTTTTCCTTGCCCGTGGCCAGAACTCCTTGGTTCAAGGCTAAGAAACTAGGCTGGACCTACAGAGACCTTCTGGGTGACTCATCTCTTTTGAGATCCTGATTGTCCATTTTTTGGTTGGTGTTTCTAGCAACAGTGTGTGTTGCCCTGAAGGCACCCTCTCATATGGTGTTGACTATACTATGCTGCGCTATTTAATTCTTACTTTGGATTGTGCCTCAAGTTTTAAGTCACTTGACAGTACAGATGGTTTCTTTCTCCAAAGTTTATCAATAGCACACTATTCCCTCCTGATAACAACACACATACATCTCTCTCTCTCTCTCTCTCTCTCTCTCTCTCTCTCTCTCTCTCTCTCTCTCTCTCTCTTTCACCCCTAAGCATATATTTCATGTTTTCTCACTTTTAAAAACGATATGTAATCTGTCTGACCTATCTGGAGGATCTGCTGCTTTCTAAGATTTATGTCCCTGTAACCAGGTAGCTTGTCACGCTATTTGTCTTAATCATGGAACTTCTTCATTAGACAGACTGTTTAAAAACCTTCTATGTAATTATCTTTTGTGACTCTCAATCTTCCACATTCTTATCTTTATTGTAAACTTTCTTATGGCTTTTTTATGTACCTGTCATATATACCTGTTCCAAAAAGCATTTCACCTTCTTACTGGCTTTGCTTTTCATAAACTCTGCCATCAGTTTATCACCCATGCCCACTGCCTCCCTCACAGTCTGACTGCTTGTTTCTCTGGAGGGTGAACCCCAGGTTGAGTGGTCAAGATTTGCTCCGTATCTTCCTTGCCCTGTGAAACGGGCTAGCAGAGAAGCTAATTGTGTGAATCTTTTTAAGGACTTTCGCGGGGTTGTTATTGCTATGCCATAACAACTGAAGGGTTAGAGAGCTGGTGCTGGAGGAGCCTTCATTCATAATACGAGCCAGACGCTGTGCTAATTACTTTGGGGGAATAAAAAATGGCACGATCCTGCTTTCAAGCAGCTTCCACTCTGGTAGAGACGATAATAGAGGGACGTAAATCCTGTTGAGACAAAACAGAGTGCCTAGGAGTTTGAGGAGAAAGAGGTCCCTTTTGGCAGGGGCCAATGCAGAAGAATTCGTGGCAGACACAGTGTTTTAGCTGAACTATGAGCAGTGAGCGAGACTGCAAGACACCCTCTCATGTGTTGACTGTACTATATGCTGCGATATTTAATTCTTAGAGATTGTTAGAGGCATTCCAGACTGGGAATCACATGGGTAAAGGCTCAGAGTTGCCCCCGTCCAATATGACGGGGACAGTGGTTCTCAGCCAGGGCTGGTTTGACCCCAGGGACCATTTCTCAGGGTCTGGAGACAATTTTGGTTATCAAAACTGGGGGAGAAGGGCTGCTACTGACTTCTCATCAGCAGAGATCAGGAACGCTGCTGAACATCATACAATGCACAGCACAGACCGTCCCATCCAGCAAAAAAAAATTATCCAGATGTTAGTAGATGAAGTGTCAGCGTTGGAAATCTCTGAAGTAAACCTAGTTTATATGCCAGAGAGAATTAGGAGAGAAGCTGGAAAGGGCATTTAAGCCTGAAATCTCAAAGGTTCTGCATACTTGATTAGGGCTTGGATTTTTCCTGGTGAGTAATGAAAAGGTACTGAGCATGCTCAGACTGGTAGTTTAGGAAAATTAAGTAATCAGGATATATTGATGTTTGGAGACGATGAGGACAAGGGACACCAGTTAGGAGGAGGCACGAGTCTGTGTGAGAGGCCACAAGGGCACCAATGGGAAAGAAGAAACAAACATGAGAGATATTTCAAAGGAAGATTTGGGAAGAACGAGTGACTGGTTCAAAATGGAAAACACAATAAAAGAAGATGCCAAATGAATTGATGGAGTGTGTCAGTCCTGGGAGACCCTTTGATTTGCCTACCCTTCACTGATGGGAAGAGGTACAAAGAGAGAAGACACGATTTTTATTTTATACCTGTTGAATTTAAGGAACCAGTGAGACAACAGGGGTAAATATCCAGCATGTGACAGGAAATAGGAAGTAAAACTTGGAATAGATTAAACAAATCACACATAGAAACAGGGGTGATATTTTAAAACCATGGAAGTGAACAGGAATCTCAAAGGAGGTTATTTGGAGACAGTAGGGAAGAAATACGAAGTAAGAACTTGAGCAGCACCTATAAGGCAGACAGCGCTGAGGGGTGAGGGAAGTGTTTTGCTCACAGTAGGTAGGCTGCCCAGATTCACGTGTGGATGGAGAGCCGTCAAAGTGAAGGCCAAGCCTTGCACGGTTTACTTCTCCTAAATATGATAAAGCTTTATGTGGTGGCACTTGGTAGACCAAGAATCTTGAACTAACCAATTCATGTATTTGATTTGATTTTTCAATATCAGGACTATGTGGTACACAATTGCAATTAGTATTACTTAGTACTATTATTTGTACCTCCTATAATGGCTTGTTAATTTTCTTCTGCCATTGGACAGTGTGTTGCGATGGGGCCCAGTCCCATATTTTCAAATAAATTATTAACTCCACCAAGGGCAGAAACTGTGTCTTTTGTTCTTTTACATATTACTACAGGGCACAGTAGTATAAATTAGATGTTGGGATCAATTCTCCTCTCCCAAAATAAAGAGAAAACAAACAACCATAACAAAACAAACCAAAAAAAAACACACAACAAAACAACAACAAAAACAGGTCTCTCTAATTTACTCTCATGGAAATGGTATTTGGAGAAGGTCATAAACCAGAGGAAACATTTCAAATTTCTTATTTATCAGAAGACTAGTCTATTCTTCCAGAATCTAGAGGCCCCTGTGTACTTACTACACCTCAGAATAGCCTTAACCAGACAAATATGGTTAATTTAACTTAAATAATGACCTGAAAGCCTTTTTGAATGGTTCCAATAGAAACATTAGGAATTGTTTATAGCTAACTTTTATTTGGTTTTTCTTTTTCTAAAAGCAAAACAATTTGGGGACTCACAAGATTTTATAGGTGCCATCTATTTTGGAATGCTATTTACTTTTATGATGTTTATTCTTCACCCACTGAAGGGTGTGAACATTCTGGGTTTTGCTGCATGGCTACCTAATGCTATTTTTACATTATACTTTATATATAGTGTCCGTTCCGTGCTTCTTTTATGGCTCCCTTGTTGCATGTCAGCAGGAAATCACAATTAGGAGTGCTATGTCAAAGTCTTTTTTTTTTTTTTTTTTAGCATTTAATTTTTAAGGAAAGAGGATATTTTAAAGTAATATAAAATTATAAATAAGTAATTACACCTTTATTGCTTTGCTGTGCATTCCATAAAGTCAGATAATATAATTGCCCTAACAGATCAAAGTGAATAAACTTAAATCTGAATGCGAGGATTACAGAGTAAAATGGTAAGACTAAAAAAATTGCCTTGCAAACATTTGGTTTTTGGTGCTCTAATAATGGCTCACTTGACACACATGCTTTTGAATTAATCAGATATGCAAGCATGTGGACAGGGAAGACCCCTTACAGTTTGTACATACGTGAATCAAAGACAGGATTTGTTTGAATTACCCTTTAGCCTCCATTGTTACAATCAGAATTAAGTTCTTTGTTTAGTGAAGCATTGATAGCAATCGTTGAGATTGTGGAGAAGGGCTGGTTGCTGGCAGAGAGTTCTCAGTGTATTATACTGTTTACCTAAGGGTTATATTCAAGAAGCTCTCTGAACAGCTGGGCTGATTATTGAAAATGCCTCATAGTAACTTCAGCCTAGGCTGATCGATATGGGTGCAAAGCTTTACATGGGAGGGAGCTATTTAAACATTGAGAGCCCCGGGGATAAAAGAGAATGAAAAAATAATGCTGGACAAATATGTTGAAATGTTCAAAGGAAGAGAGAAGTATCTTGTCTTGCTAACGGGTAAAAATTCCTAAACAAACAAACTAGAAAAATTTTAAGTTTATCTTAAAATGACATCCTAAAATCTTAGTTATTTTACCTTAGAGCAACACTCTACATATTTAGTTATTTTATAACACCCCTTAAACATTTAGTGGGAGGAGGAAAGACTAACCCAGAATACTAAAAAACAGTTTTGTTTCCATTATTTTGAAATGTAACCTGTTACATAAAATTCCATTAAATACTTTTCAGTGACTCCATAAGGAAATATTTAACTTGATTGTTAAGTAGATTGAGCTCCTCATATTTTAAACGTTCCTAAGGACCATTGCACAATTATAGTACCAACATACTTCAACAAACAAATGTAGGCAGAAAATTCCTATTTCTTTAATATTTTCTGTGACAGAGATCTAAGATAGAGATACTAACATTTTGTCTCAGTCCTAGCAAAACAAGTTTGTTTGGTTTGTTTGTTTTTTCCAGTTCTGTTTTTAAATGATTTAATACAATAAATAAAAACTATACTAGCTCTTTGAGATCTTATCTCCTAAAAACATTTGGTGAAATTATGACATTGAGGCAAAAGTATCAGCATGGGAAAAAAAGGCTGTTTCTTTCTACAAAATGGGATAACAGAGAGAAACACTCCGAGAAAGAGAGGGGTAGAAACCACTTAGCTTATCAAAGTGGAAACCTGTGTCGAGAAATCCTACATCTTGTTGCACCCAGGATTCCTTACTTGTGCTCTGCCCAGGAGCAACAGACAGGAAGTTTAGAAACATAAAGGCAATCAGTATGAAAACTGTGGAAGTCCCTTCATTAATCAGCTCACACAAACTCTCCAAGTAAGAGGAGTTTACAAGCATTTCAATTAAGGCTTTCTCTTTTTATTACCAAATTTCATTGACAATTAAAAATGGGTAATCAAAGTTGACATGATTATAATAAAAAGCAAAATATTATTTAAGCACTGAGCTTTCGGGTACAGTAGACTTTGATTTTCTGATGTTTATCCTTTTGATGAATCACAGAGACAATTGTTAATTGGTTAGTTATTCTATAACAGTGATGTTTTAAACTTTAAAATGGGTATGTCTTTGAACATTTTTGTGTTTCCCTCCTGATGTGAACATCATCATTTTGGCATACTCATACCTAGAAGCTATGTGACTGACTCATTAATGAAATTTAACAATAATATGTATGCAAAGGACCACCTTATTCAGAACATGTTTTAAGAACTGACGTTCTGTGGCTTTTGACTCAAGAGCCTCAGAAAAACCTGAAAAAACTCTGAAGTCCTGGCAAAAATTCTGTTTACTTCTGAATTGATATTGAAATTTAAGCAACTTATTGACATTGAAAAAGTATATGCAGAATGTAGGAATGTTTATAAAAATAAAAAAAAACAACACCAAGGGTCAGCTTAGTCTAATACTTTGTTTCTGCTGTTAAAAGAAAGGTTTATTTGAAACCCTCAGTGACTCTCAGCTCTCAGGCCAAAGCCTAAGAAGTTTCCAGAAACTGCACATATTGTCAATATGATTTATGCTCGTTTTCTTGTTTGAAGACTGAAACATAGACCAGGAGAGTTTCATGATTCTGTTCCTCACTTGGGACAGCGGGAAAGTTATTTAACTCCTTTGTGCAACTTTTCTTCCCTGGAAATTCGAAGCATTGTTTTCCACGTTCCGCTGAGGACTTGGAAGGGTAACAATCCCAGGGCCATTGGGAGTTAAAAGAAAAAGATGAAATTATGTTTCTTTGCCCGAAGAATTAAGTTCATGGACTGTAAGAATAGCTCTCAAATAGTTTTTATTTAAAATACTCATTTAAAAGTCATCATATGAAATCTATTTATTTTTGTATTTCTACTGCAAAAATACGATAGAGGTGTTAAAGGTGGCATTTTAGGATGTCTTTAAATAGTACTATCTACCAATGCTATTAGCATATTATCTGCCTATGAAGCATAAAGTCCTGTTTTAGGAATGAAACATGGGAGTTTTTTGGTTTTTTATTTTTTGTTTTTTTAATAAGCAGAAACTGCCCCGTTTATCAGGAATCATAGCAGCCAGTCTTTGAATCTGACTAAAGTCTTCTTTTGCCCAAAGCCCGCCCCATCCCCCTTCACCCCACAACCGCCTCCAGTGGGGCAGGGGCAGACCAGCTCCTTCGGGGACCAGGCCTGCAGAGCCTGAAGGTGAAGGAGGATCTCGGCACTCCAAGAAAACAGACACACACTGGCTCCTAGAGATAAATATTTAACCGGATCAGGTTGTTCCACTTTGTAAGTGATTTGTTCACCTTTATTAGTGTACTGTGTTAAGGGCTCTGGTGTTGAGTCCCAGTAGAAAAATATAGTTAAACCATTTTAATATCGCCTCATCATTTGGCAGCTATTGAATGAGGCAGTCGCTGTTTTATTTAAAGAGAATCAGTGTTCTTTTCTATATATAAGAGTATAGTAACCCTGAGGGTAGTCTGAATGCAAAATACAGAGCTCAGCCCAGAAACGATCCTAGTGTCATTTTGTCTGGGCTCCAGAAAGATATTGAGGAATGCTGTGGCTTAGCATCCAAATTACTCCACAGGAAAGCACAAGCCTGGGCTTCCAGCAGACAATGGGGCAATCAGGCATATTCTCATTGGCTATGTTTTGTATAACTTCAAAAGAATAGTAAATATTGCTTTGTTGGCTTGTGATTCTTACAGAAAAAGCAATCGCTTTTTTTCAAGGTAAACATTCAAAAAGGAGGGGCTGGAAAACAGCAAAAGTCACGGGTTTCTCGTGTTGGGAAAAGTACTATCTGAGCAGGCTTGTAGAGCTGTCAGTTGGGTACTTCAGGCTGTCTCTCTGATCATGTTGTTCGAAAGCCTTTGCAACTCTCCTTCCAGTCCTCCTGCAGGCTCCTATGATCCCCTGTGTCCCACCTCACCCCCTACGACCGCATCCTTCAAACACGCCAAGCTAGTGGCTAATCAGAGAAAACCCAGAATAGCCGCTTTCCTTATTTTGCCCAATTCAGAAAGGTCAAGGACTCTCCCTAGGACCCGTGTGCTCCAAAACTGGGGCGTTTGGAGGAACTGGCAGAGGCCATAGCAAGCGACCAGGTGATAACACGCATGGCAGTGTGGGCTCAGGAGTGGGGATGACCTTACCAAGGAGTAGAGGTGGCCGTCCTGATAGAATGGACATGGTCTTAGGCAGAAACCCAGGGCGCATTGGCGAGGGTCCCAGCCTCAATGCCAAAGCCCCACTTTCAGGAGGTCTCAAGCAATTGTCTCTACACGTTACCTTTAGCGTCTCTACACGTTACCTTTAGCAGCCCTGTCCCCTCCGGGTGCCCCTTCTCCATCCCCGAATCATTCCTTTTCAGGGGAGCACTAGATTGCCCAGACTCCCAGTTGTATTTTTTTGTGCTGCCCAAAGCACTTCCTTTTCTAAACCACATCTAACACATCCTTGTATCAATCCATTGTGTAAGCTACACAGAGTTTTCAGCCTACGGGCTAACTCCTGCGTTCGCACCACTGTGAACGCAAGTGGACAAGAGGAAGATAGAGACCATGTTAGCTTCTGTGAATGACTAGAGCCAGGGTGCCACTGAGCCCAGACTGATAAGCGCAGTGTTAAGGCAGCAAGACTCGCAGATAACCAAAATCACTCTTTGGGCACCGAGTTAACATGGATTGCATTTAAAATGTAATAAATGCAGTATTCATAAACTTATATGTGCCTTGTGACTTTTGTGTCAGCAGGGTTCCTGTAAGCCTCTATTTATGTCAAATAAACTTCAAATATTCCACAATGTAGACCGCATCTGGCCTCATTTTTTAACTGTCCCTCTAGGAACATTTCTAAAATAGTAGATTGTTCCAATTTTTTTCCTAATGAGAAAAATCCATGTGTTCTGTGATTATTAATAATAATGGTTTCAAATAAATTATTAACTGGTTGCACTGGAATGTACTTTCTAGGAGCTGAGGAGCTCTTTGGAAAAGAATTCTGATTCCCACTGCAAAATGTCTAAATTGCGTTCCTCTGACCTGTCTACTTCATCAGCTCCATCACTTATCAGCCTTCCCAAGCAGAGGTGCTGAAGGGTCAGCAAGGGAAAGATGGGACAAATGTGAAGAATTCATGGTTCAAGATTATACTGACATTTAATAAAAATTTAAAAGGAGTTGCTGATTCTTACATTTTTGGACATGAATTTTGGAGCTTTTCTATAAATTTTATATTCAGCAGAATTCCAAATATTGGCTCATACACACACACCTATTAACATACTATTTATATATTTATATACATATCTCTCTGTCTCTGTGTGTCTATACAGCTATATAGAGAGATAAGTAGAGCTAGATATGCTGAATGACTACCATTTATGAGGCACTATACGGGTGGGGATGGTGAATAATGTGTAAGATTGATTCCCTGCCGTGGGGGAGTTGTTTGCAGTCTTGTTGGGAGACAAGCTTGGGCATGGTAGCCATTCTTCAGTAGACATACATTGTGTGCCCAGTATCAGGCTGTCTAGTAGACTCGGTGCAGAGAGAAGCACAGAACAAGCCTTGGGATATGGGTTTAGGTAATGAATTGATCCGAGTCCAGGGGGAACCATTGCCAGCCAGGTTGATCATGAAAGGCTTCTAGGCAGCAGTGACATTGGAACTGTATTTAAACATATTTCCCTTCTGCCTAATTCTCTGTGCATGTTTTCTATTTCAATTATATTCCATTTTGAGATATGTAAGCCAGTGATCATTTATCATTTTTTAAATGTCTCATGATATTGTATGTAAATCTTTAAAACTCCAGTTTTACTCAAAATCATCCAAGGCCATTTACTATGATTTAAAGTATTCATAAAGCAAGGTGATTATTACTCTTGAGACCATTGTACAAAGCCCTGAAGTGTGTTCGACATAGGCCAGAAACCTCTCTCCTTTGTTATATCTTATGAGTCTGTTAGGTTTCAAAAAAAAAAAAAAAGAAAAGAAGTCTATCCAGTTTTACTATTCCTGCTCTATCCTCCACACTTGAAAAATAGAATGTTAGTGCCACAATCTAAGGGGAGGCTATTGAGGAATTTTCTTTTTGTGTGCTACCAAAGATTTGGAAAATCTGGAGAAAAACAGACAACTATGCTTTGCTCGTTAGTGTGCACACCTCCATTTTCCTAAAGTTGGCATCACGGATCAAATTAGGCAAGTGCCATAAACATCACATCGCTGTTGACGTTGAACATTGCATCACTGAAAAGAAAAGGATGTATGTGTTTTTTCCATTTGCTATTTCAATAGTTTAGATTGCAGTGGCAAATGAAAATACAATTGAATCTCAAGTGAATGGCCAGGAACACCATATATTTTATGAAATATGGCAGCATAATGAATAGGAGGTAAAAAAAAAAAAAAAATGTCCCCGCTTTCAAGTCCTGATGGATGTGATGTGATTGGCTCATCGTGCATTCTGTTTGATGTCTGGGCTTTGCTATTCAGATACACTGCAAAGTATGTGCATCGCCCTCTACAAGCCCACCTGGCAACTGGCTCCGGATAGTTTGTTTTTCCGACACCTGCAAGAATCACATATGTTTAGAGTAGGATTTAAGTTGGGGTATTTTAATTCTCCTAATTGTGATGGATCCCCCACACAGAGAAAACTATCAGTCGGGGACAAAAGAAACTGCTTAGGATTTGAAGGAATTTGACAATTGTGTTGTAGTTCGTAGCCTGGCAGGTGGTAATAATGCCTATGCCAGCACTGTCAAAATATGAAAATTAAAGTGACGATGGGTTTTAATGAAATCCATTTGACAAATATAATTAAGGTGTTTTAATATGAAGTCCTGTAATAAAGACTACCGGTGGACTCCCTGAGGTCCTGACTAATTGTGTAGATTGCTTTTAAGCTTTGAATAGTTTTATTGGATAATGAACTGTTAAGAAGTGTTAGATCTTTCTTAAGCAGAATTTGGTTTGAAAAAGAAGAGGAGAGACAGGCCTGAGGTGTGGCATTTTAAACATAATTAGAAGAGAGATTTAAGTTAACATCTTTGATCTTGCTGTCAGTTTTTGATTAGAGCTGTAAATGCTTTAATCAAGTGTAGTGTAGTCATTACATTTCTAACTGTTTTTTAAACTGCGAAATTACTGAGACATTGACATCAATTTTAACACATTCTGAAAATTTGCAGCAGAATTGAGTTTATCTATTGAGTGTTTGCATTAGAATATCTGCTTATACTGGCGTACCAACCTTAAACACAATGACAGAATTATGCTGTGGTGAGGACGGGTTTCATTTCTGTAGTGGTTAGACGTAGCAGCAAAACAGTGCAATTACTCGGTAATTTATTTTGCTTTCTAGAAACGTGTTTGCAAGTTGAAAGCACTCATCATATGAAATAATTCCATTAAAATGTATAGATGAGGAAGTAACCTCAAACTGTTCAAAGAAGAGGATTTGATGATATTAAATGTTCTTAACTTTCACTTTCCAAGAGCCTGATGGCTCACGAAAATCATCTGATACCACATTTGGTTTTTTATTCCCATGCCTGGTGCATAGTAAGCACTCAGTAAATATTTGTTGCATGAAGAGTAATCACTTTCCAAAAGCTGAGTATGTAACCTACTTGAACTATTTTCCCCAAATTAAATAGAATCTAAATGAACTACACAGAAAAAGTACGTTTCTGCTCCTTTCTGCCACCTGTCTTGACCCAGTTATTATGGGTATAAATGGGTATATATATTCGGTATTTCTGACTAGTTTCAGATAGCATTGCTAAAGTGATGAGTTAGACCAGTGCTGTGTGGGATTCTCCTTGGTGGAAATCTGCCTCCCTAGCATTTCACCCACGATTGCAGAAGTGATAGGGCTATTTTAAGGAGCCATGCCCCAGGGCCATTCATTGACTCTAATAAGAACGAGTCCACACTGATTACATGGTATTGAACTTTCTGCTTGTATATTATGTGTTACATAGGATATGAAAGGGAGAGTTGAGAAGCCTGGATGCTAATCCAAGCTCTTCTTAAAATGCCATTCAGAAAAATTGCTTTTCCCCAGATGATCTAATCCAGCTCCTGAGTGGAATAAATAACTTCAAAATCTCTGCTGACCCTAGAATTCTGTTGATCAATGTCTAGCTCTCTAAATAAGTCTCTTTACCACCTTTCCCCTTTTAGCCTTTCTCACTTTTAATGTTCTCTCCTTTTTACTTTTCTTTGCACTCCTGCCTTTTTTTTCTTGTCCATCCCACCATTCATTTATCCATCCATCCATCCATCCATCCATCCATCCGTCCATCCAGGAAGTATGTATTTAATATCTGTTATGCACGAGGCATTATGTGGGTAAGAAACAGTACCAACTAGCAATGTATTGCTTCTTGGTTACCTGATGCCAAAGATGGGGAGTAGATAGACAGGGGAGGATACTATCTTTTTATCATCCACTTTGATTTATGTGCCAGTGAATGATAGATATCTGTCTGTAAGAGGAAGAGCTGGACCTGATGCCTCTCAACATTTTTACCTACAAATACTGCTAGAAATGAAGCCTTCCATATAGAGTATCCAACAACCCACCCCACTGTTTTAAGTTTGTATTGTTTACCATGATTTTCAGGTCAGTATCATGTCCATTCTGAAGATACAGTGAAAAAAAAATTAGGAATCATTGTTTCCATATGTTCTAATCTTATTTTCTAAGATTTGAAAAGAAATGTGAGTTTTACAGGAGAGTATCAAGGTTTGCTACTATAATTATTCGGTTGTTGGTAGGTATTCAGTTTTTAAATTATGTCAGAAGGTATACATATTATTGTGAGGCAGATGATTATGACTGTGGCGGCAAGATGCTTGGGGTAGAAGTCCTGAAATTTGGATTCCTGGAGACCTGCAGAGATGATGCACAAATTAGTGGAGCGTACACCCAGCATTTTTATATTAGTTGATCCAACACATTTGGTGCATTCCTCTATTTAGCACTTGGACTATGTTTTATGCTTTGTTGTAGTGGTGGCGATTTTCATAATATTCTGCCCCACTGAAGTGTGAGCTGCTACATGTTGGAAACATGCCCTATTCTTTATCGCGTGCCACATGGTTGGCTTTCAACAGTATTTGTTAGATTGAATTAAAGTCTTACCTTTCATGTAAAATTTGTCCCAAAGGACAAATTGGTTAACCTTTCTGGGAAGTTCATTTTCATCAGTATTTAAAAAAAAAAAAAAAATGGAGAATCAATCTATGGATGAATGAAAATGTCTACAAAACTTTTCTTTTACTTCCGCGAGCATATTGTAAACTACTGCTTACCTACCCCTCCTGCCCACCCCCAGATCAAATACAGATCCTCTGGTGGGACCGTGGCAAGTTTCACGTTCGGAATATTTGCCCAGTGCTTTGAGATCGTGATGAAAGACCTGTAGAGTGGGGAGGCATTGTTTTGGTGTGATCCCCTCTGATTCCATAAATATAATCAGAGTCAGTCTGTTTAGAAAATCATCAACACACTATTTCCAACTGCACTAGGTGTTCTTTTGAAGTCTCTCCTACCAAGCTCTGACCTCATTTCTCAAGATGTATCCACAAGTTCTAAATGGAAGATTTGGGCAAATATAAGGCAGCCCAACGTGTTTTTGAATATTACTTTCCATTTAACAGTTATTGGTAGGGTAAAATATGATATGCGTACTCTACAGTGTTAACTGGCATTTCATTAAAGTTGTCAAGCCTAAAAGTGGGTTTTCTCCATACGTTACATATGATTTATCGTCAGTGCGGAATGTTTAAGGTCCCACATAGAAATGTTTTGTTAAATAATTCCTATATTATACATTGTCTCTGCATTGTTTTTAAAGGTAACAAGGAGATCATCTGTGTAGAAATCACATTTCAGTTACTCATCCAGATTGATTTATTAGCTTCTTAGGAAAAAAGTAAAAAGATTTTCCTCCTCCATTGGAATCAGGGTTTCAGAGTAAAAATATGAGAAATGAAAATCAGCTCAAACCATATCCAGTCTCATTCCATCTTGTTCTCACTAAGGAAAGAAAGCCGACTTCTCCCTCCATGAAACTGGTCAGGAGATGCATTTAGTTTATTCAGGGGCAATCCTAGGATGCTTCTGTGTTACTGATGGCTTCATCAGCAGGTTTCTGAGAATAGTTCTGGTACCAGGCTCAGTGCACCAGGCTCTAAATTAGCATCATCCACTATAATTACATTCAGTCATCTTTAGGGTAAACCAACATTGAAGTTCATGAAAACATTACAGTCGGCTCAAAAAGAGTTGCTTGTTCCTATGGTACTGAAGAATCAAGAATAATTTTGAATTCATTCTCCTTTATTCTGTCTCACTTTTTAAAAGGCTTGTTGTTGTTATTCTTTTGGTAGGAGACTTAAGCATTCTCTCTACTCAACAGTCTCTCTTTTTTTTTTATTTCAGTATTTTGAGCCTCCAGCTTTGTAATACAGTTTTTTAAATATAGCATTTTGCCTTCAAAGAGGAGTTCAGTGAGAGATAAAAATCCCAAATTAACAATTCCACAGTCTGGGTGAAATGTGTAGTGGGTGTGAGTTTGTCGGTGGGTAAAATATATACCTATTAAGTAATTTGTTTAATCATCTCTTCAGTCTTTGAGAGATCTGTTTTTACTTGCTGTGTACAATGCCTATTTCATCGGTGTTTAGATGTTGGGGTGTATGTGTGTGTTTTTAAGGTCACTTTTTCTGCACCTGACGAGGAGAATGGGTTTTGCCAGTGATAAATGGGGAAGTTGACTAGCTAACTAATAAAGATTTGTCTTAATCAAGTATGATTTGTCAGAACAGGAGCGCACTGGGGTCAGGGCGCGCGCAATGAATTATACAGCATTCACAGGAGGAAGGGACCTGGCAAGAGACCTCATAAATATGCTGCCATTACCCACTGCTAATTCGTATTCAAAGAGCGCTCTGCACAGCCAGTGTCTAGGCTACTGAGCCGTTCACCAGCTTCCTGAGCTTTCTGTTTGTGTGGGGAAAGGAAGTTTCATTATGTTTCGGCATCGTCTGAGTTCTCAAGGTGTATCAGTCCCCAACACTGAACTGGTACCAATAATTGGAAGTGTGGCTTATGACACTGCATCGCGTATGATATTTATGTAGTGCCTATTATGGGCTCTGCAACTAGCCGGACTCATTGGGGAGGATACAGATACACAAGACACAGCCTCTGCTCGCGTGGTTTCAGAGGCTCTCTTATAATCCTTCAAGTCTTGTCTGTGTCCATTCAAATATGGCTACAAGAGGAGAAGTCCTCTGCGTTCACATTAAACAGGTCTTCCCAGGGAAGAGCTCCACAATTAAAAATCACTCTTCGCTATTTCCTGAAGTTTGCCTAATCGTAACTATGTAGAGGGTGTTTTCTTGTGTTTCTACTAAGCTTGACTTTCTAACCTATGATTCATATTCTCACTTTGTGTATATGACTGATTGCTGTGGTAGCTTAAAAAAGTCTTTTCTTTCAGTCCTTATTTTGTAAATCACTTCTTTGATTTGAAGAGCTTATTGTTTCTCCTCTTTATGTTGAGCATAATTGTAAGTACTGCTCTGCAGCTACAGCAGTGTTCAAGGCCAGCTGATCGGTTGTGTTCGGATATATTGGGTTGTCGGAAAAGTCATGACGCATTTTTGCAACGAAATACATAGAAAAAATACATCATAACTTTTCCGACAACCCCATAGGTGGGATGATGTCCCCCTTTATTCTAGAAAGTTGACATCAGAGAGCAGCACTGTCTTCTGAGTTTCTTTTATGCTTATCGGATAGTTTTCAGATGAGATTATAATGATGACAAAATAATTATCTCAATGTTTACATTGGGTGCAAAGATATTGGCATCGTCTTTCTTAATGGAAAAATCATTATAGTAGTTGATGATGACAGTTCCTTTTTGATGAAACTGACATCCATATTAAAAATAGTAGTGATGATAATAATTTGAAAAGTTCATTTTTTCCTTGATATATTTGCAATATATCAAGAAAAAAAACATGAAAGGAGTATGGACTTCCCATTTCCAAGGATGGTCCCTCCCAGAAAAAAGGTTGAAATAGAAAGTTGGCAACATCCACTTTGTTCCTGCTTTATCAAAGGAAAACATTTATCCACAAGGTCCTTGGTATGTGTCCTGAAACGTCCTTAGAACACTGGCCTCATCCAGGAATGGCCTCTACATCCTGACCATTTGGAAATTGTTGTGGCTCCTAACAGGATGTTTACAGTGTAGTGTAGGCGAACATTGAGAATTCTGTCGTGATGGGGATCTCTTTGCTTCCCATGGAAAAACAAACAAACAAAAAAAACGCACCAATTCTGTGATTCAAAGATGGCATGAAAGGTCTTGGGCATGTGGTTGAGCCAGTGCTTACTTAGAACAACGTCTGACCTTCAGTGTAGACAAGCCCCCAATGGAATCAAAGCCTGCCACCTGCGCTAAGGATGCCATGAAGATATTCACAAGCAGTGTAGACAGATGGGCATTGAAAACACCCCCCGAGATATTTCAGTCCTCAGAAACGGTCTTTACCTCAGCAGTCACAATTGTCTCAGAGTGCAGTCACGGCATGTCTCACGGAAAGCAAAGTGCACAAAATCCCAGAGAGGGACTGGGAACTCTAAAAATCAAAGGTAGAGGAAAGCATTGGGAAAACAAGCCAGCTGGGCCTGGGAAGTCAACCATCGTGTGTGAGGCTCTTGGGGCCTAGAAAAACTCATCTTGTTTTGTTGGGTTTTTTTTTCTTTCAAGTAAAAGGAGTCATTTTTAATATTCTCGTCTTTGTGTTTGGTTTATGACATTCAGAAAGTCATAAAATGTCTAGCTTCCTTTTTTGTTATGTGCTTGACCAAAGCGTTGCTCCAAATTGCTAGGCCTTGATGCCTGTGATGTTGGCTATTTATGGGCTGGTGAAAACGCAGTGTGTGCCAGTGGCCGTAACCATCGGCTCGGGGATCACTCAGACATGGGGTTCGAATACTGGCCAACCTTGGGCAAATGACTTGACCCCTCGGAGCTTCAGATTCCTTGTCTTTAGAAGGGGTTAATAACAATCTACTTCATATAGTGGTTGTGAAGATTAAATGCAGTATCTGTCAAGTACTTAGCACGGTGGCTGGCATGCAATGAAGCAGTCAGTAAAGAGCCAAAAATAAAAAACCTTCCCTGGAGGGAAATATTCATTGCAGTATTTTACACACAGCCTGTAAGCAATAAACTTTTGTTGGATATATATTGAATGAATGAAGTCATTTTTTCATCACCAAGGGTTTAAACCTACATGCATTTTTCCCTTCAGAAAGTCCCACCTCAACTTGTTAATACTCTGACACAGAAGTTTGGTAAAGGACTTCATTTTAGTGGTTCTCTAATAGAGCCTGTTGAGCTATAATTAAAAATTCTTCTTAGCATTATGCTAATAAGTTCAATATTACCAGCCTTGTCAATGAAACCTAATAAATTCTCCATTGTATTTAGAAACAATAGTAGCTTTGTTTTATTCAATGTCATAGTGCTTGCTAAGAAAGGCAAACAATAGTGAACTTTTTTTAAGGCATTGTACTAAAAGAAGTCCCTAAGTTTTGGTTATGTACTATCCTTCTAAGGTCAAACCAATATTTCAGTTTACAAAATTAAATAATTCTTTACTGGCCTACACATGACATTGACCAGTAATTGCCATATGATGAGCAAGATTATCAAAATCCATATTTGTTTAACTTTTTCTTTAATGTCAGCAGGATAACATAAGTATTAGGGAAACATTAGCTTCTTCATACCTTTTATCTGTTTAGGAAGACAATAATTTAGGCTAAGTTTGGATCTTTTGTCAGCCATATCTCAAATTTAGAAATAATACTGAAGTCACTTCACCTTAAAATTCTGCCAGAATATACCATAAAAGCATCCACCCCTTTTTTGCAATGCTTTTCTCCATTTGTTCACTAAGTCCCTTGTCTTAAGTTTCATTAATTTCTACTCTGAAACTGCCAATCTCTAATGTGCAGGGCTGTCCTGCTTTAGTTATTCAGGAATAAAATGTCTCCATCTTTTTGTCTGCTTCATGATAGGATATAAATTCTCCCCTTTAGATTTTAGAGTTTCCTGTACATCACTCTGGATTGTTTGTATGTGTTTCAATTAAACTTTATTTACCAAAATAGATCACAGACTGGATTGGCTTAAGGGCCCTAGTTTGCAGACTCCTGCCCTAGACCCGTGGTTCTCAAAGCATAGTCCCAGGAAACCAGCAGCATCAGCATCATTGGGGAGCTTTTTAGAAACACAACTTCCTGGACCCTACCCCAGACCTCCTGATTTAGAAACTGCGAGTGCGGGGCCCAGGAATCTGTGTTTTAACAATCTGGCTTACTTTTGTTTATTGATTGATCTATGCCCCATCCCTTTCAACAAAAATAAGTGTCTTACAATCAGAGATCACGTAGATATATCAAGAACAAAAAATATTAACCCAGAGGACAGAAGCCAGGAAGTTAAGGGAGGATTTGGGCAGGCGGGAAGGGATAGTTACTATATGAAGAAATCCTAAAAGCCATGTTTTAACAATTAAAGATTAAATTCACCGAGCGCCTCAGGCCAAAGAAGAAAATATGTTGGATTATATAGTTTGCATTGTTCAATGGTATAAAATGAATTATTTCCTGTACTGTCCAAAAAAAAAATTTAAATCAGGAAGGGGAGGAAGTGTGATGGTGGTCTTTAAATTAGATAAACTAAAAAATGGGATGAATCCTATTCTTGAAATCAGCTTGGCTAAAACAGAACAGAAATATTCCTTGTTTTGTAATTTCTTCAGTAAATCTTTTGAGTACCAAAGACCCAGCGTTAAAGAGGTAAAGTTCTACATGGGAGCTAGATATGTATTGGGTTGTCGGAAAAGTCATGATGCATTTTTGCAACAAAAAACATACAAAAAATACGTCATGACTTTTCCAACAACCCAATAGTAGTAGAGAATGTTGAGGAATGAAGGCCAGCAGTCCCTAACAAAGAGTTTAACATGACTTCTGGACATTTTTAAGAAAATACATGTCTGAACCCCACTTCTGGGGTTTCTCAATTAGTCAGCCTAGAATGAGGTCTCCACAACTCTGTTTATTAAAAGTTCTATACATGTGTCTGGTCCAGAAACGGAGAAGCACATGACCAGATGAGAACTTTTGCCGTTGACTGTCCCCTTCAAATTTCAGTCATTTTACTCGGGCTTGTGAAGAAGATAAATGGCAGAGAATTCCAGAAGGAGAGCACTAGCTGAAAGCTGACAAGTGGGTATTCTCTGTTGTCAATTGAAAAAAGACCCCAGTGTTGTAGATCCAAGACAGCAAATAGGTCTTCTCCCCTGTGCCAACTCTGATCAACTGGAGATGATTGCCTGGAGCATTGTGAGGAGAAGGGGAGTTGCAAGCAAGCCCTGTTCAGGGGCAGTGAAGTGGATTAATATCTGCGGGGTGTGTGGGCTTGAGTAGCAGTACACACGGCATATATGTGTTGACTTTGCTCTCAGGACTAGATATGAGGATAGAAGGAAATGCCATTTTGTTGGAAAATTAAGAGACTTATGTTGTCCCTCTGAATTCTAATTTCCAAATGCTAATTTCTTTCATTTCTAAGCCACCTTTAATATTAGCCTTCTTAAAAAAAAAAAAATATTAGCCTTCTTACTTTCTCAATTTTTCCCCTCTAAGTTTCCAACAGGATTTCCTGCCTGAAATTTCTTGAATGCTGATCATCCTTTAGCTCAAAACTTTGTGTTTCTTTATGCTCCAACGCAGCAGCATTAATGCCCAAGACCTGTCTTCTTCCTACACCCATTGCCCTGGGTTTCTTCAGACTCAAGAACTTTCTGTTTTCCATTTATTCAACACAGGCCTAACAGGAAGATATTCCAAGTTCAATTGCAGACCACCACCATAAAGCAAAGACTGCCATAAAGCGAGTCACATGAATTTTTGGTTTCCCAGTGCATATTAAAGCTATGTTTACACTAAACTGTAGCCTTGAAGTGTGCAATAGAAGTATGCCTAAAAAAAAAAAATCAACAACAATACATGCCTTAATGGAAAAATATTTTATTGCTAAAAATGATAACCATCATCTGAGCCTGTTGGAAAAATGGCACCAATGACTTCCTCGATGCAGGGTTGCCACAAGCCTTCAGTTTGTAAAAAATTGCAATCTTTGCGAAGTGCAGTAAAAAGAAGCACAATAAAACAAGGTATGCTTGTATATCCATGCTCCCTCTTCCTGGTTTAACCTAGGTGTCTACTTTCAGTGTGCTTAGAAAAGTCAACATAATGGAAAAAAAATAACATTTTAATTTATAAATCAATGAAAACATTGGTTGTTCCAGGCTTTGAGTGAGGGTATAAATTAGATTTTTTAAAAATATATAAGTTGTGTAAGAAGACGGTAACTTCTTCCAGATGAATTCTAAATATGTTGCACGAATCAGTAATAGCTCTGTGCCCTCCTACCTCACAACATAAACAAAAATTAAATCAAAATGGATCAAAGACCTAAGTGCAAGAACTAAGACTATAAAACTCTTAAAAGAAAACATAAGGATAAATCTACGTAGCCTGGCTATGGCAATGGAGTTTTAGATGTGACACCAAAAGCACAAGTAACAAAAGAAAAAATAGATAAATTTGGACTTCATTAAAATTTTAAAATTTTGTACATAAAAAGATACTATCAAGAGAATGAAAAGACAGCCTATAGAATGAGAGGTTATATTTACATATCACATATCTAGTAAGGGCTTATAACTCCACAACAGAAAAACAAGCCAATCTAAAAATGGACAAAGGACTTAAATAGACATTTCCCCAAAGAAGGCATACAGATGACCAGTAAGCACATGAAAAGATGCTCAGCATCATTAGTCATTGGGGAAATGCAAATCAAAACCACAAGGAGATGCTACTTCACACCTACTAGGTTTGCTGTATACGTATTTTTTAAAAAAGGAGAATAATAACTGTGGCTAAGGAGAAATTAGAACCTTCGTGCATGGCTGGTGGGAATGTAAAATGGTACAGCCACTGTGGAAAATTATTTCGTGGTCCCTCAAAAGGTTAAACACAGAATTACCATATCATCCAGCAATGTTTTTCCTAGGCATATACCCAAAAGAATTAAAAACAGATATTCAGACAAATACTGTACACAACTATTTATAACAGTGCAATTGGCACTAGCCAAAAGGTCGAAACAACCAAGATATCCATCAATAGATGAATGCATAAGCAAAATGTGGTTTATCCATGCAATGGAATATTATTCAGCCATGAAAAGGAATGGTACCTGCTGAAGCAGAAGTGAACCTTGAAACTAAGTGAAGGAAGCCAGTTCATAGTTTCAAATTGACGTGATTTCAATAACTTAGTATTTACACCTGACAAGCACAGTCTATGTGTGTCTGTCATTCATGCATTTGCACACTCACGTGCATCTGTTGCCACTTACCTGAGTCACAATGAGAGTAGTGATTCATCCTTCAGGCCACCTCTCCCTTCCAGCTTCAGTTCAAATGAAGAATAGAATTAAGACCAGAAAAGGATTGTCTAGGCCAGGAATTCTAGAACTAGGTTGTATTTACATATGACAGTCAAGTTTCTGTGGTTTTATTTGCCCCCATTTCTGTTCCAAAACACTGAGTGATGTGATCTCCTATTAGGCTCTGAACATGGGTCTGAAGCCAAGTAAATATATTTTATTCCATAAATGTATGGGGGCAGGGTTGGGAAGGAGGTAGGAATATCATCTTCTGATTACCTGCTTTTTATAGCAACAATGATCAACTCAAATATATTAAATTTTCCAACTGCCCAGTTGATTTGCTAAGAATAACAAATTCTCACTTCGTAAGGTATATAAATGTCTAATCACTGTGTTGCATACCTGAAGCTAATATAATACTGTATGTCAACCATAACTGAAAAAAATTTGTTTAACCACAAGAAAAAAAAATAACAGATTCACTTGCCTTTGTGAATGGAGGTTAGAGAAAGGGGTCAGTGGAATGGGGGATTTTATAATTTTATGTGATAATTGGCCCCTTGTTTTTTTTTTTTTTTTTTTTTTTTTTTTTTTTAGATGCTTTAGAACTTTAATGTCCATCATGTATACAACATAAAATACTGACAACTGATACACAATAGGGAGAAGACTTTTCAGCAAGGATCTTTCAGAGCTCACAGCATCACTCTGATCAAACACTATAACAAGAACAGTCAAATGAACAAATGATAAGCAAATTAACAGAGATTTTTAGTTTAATAGCATAACTAAAAAATAACCAACTAACCAAACTTCTCTTTTACTCGCTGAAAGGAAGATAAAAGTAAATCATGGAACTTCTTAATCTTATGAAGCAGCTTAAAAAGGGAGGAGGGCGGAAGAGACACAGCTGTTGAAAATGTGATGCTATAATGCACAAGGTCAAGGATTCTAACAAATTCTTGAAACCTCTACCTGTACCACTGAGAACCGCATTATTAGAAATATAAATGCATAGAGATATAAACTATTAGGTATTCAAAACAGACCTTGCTATATAAACATACAGTATGTAACTTTTATCTTTTTATGAGAGTAACAGTAAGTATAAAGAAAGGTCTCTAGTTTGCCCTTCAAACTGCTAAAATACTCACTACAGGTCAATGTTGACCTGAATTAACAGCTGAGGAACATAGGAGACCCCACTGATGTCATTTTGGAAAGGATCGAGATTCAGCACCTAGTGGACCCACAGACCCTCCATGCTGTGCGTTTGTACGTCTTCAAAAACAATGAACTGCACTTTGTATAATTAAGTCCACAGGCACGTTTGAATATTGAGATCTGGCTAGAAAAAGTAGTAGCTACGACATCATAAGCTGGAATTGTTAGAAAAGCTAAAGGAAGATATTTTAAATGCTTCCAGTTCAAGTCAAAATTAAGTTGTCTGTTAAGTCCCATCAGCTTTGCAGAGCTGTGGATGTTTTGCTGTTGAGGGGGGGAAACAAATCTCTAATAAGCATGTTCCTTTGAGAAAAATACCATGTTTAAGTTTTCGAAGCCATTTGCTAAGTTACTTTAAGTTTTGTACATGTTCAAGGGCAAAGTATATCTTGCGGAGGATGTGTTCATAGCTGATGCATCTCCAAAAAATTCTTCATGAAGGTTGCCAGCTCCTGAACATCCTCGATTGTGACCGCATTATACAGAGAGGCCCAGATGCCTCCCACTGACCTATGCCCTTTCAGGGAGATCATATTGAGCTCCAGAGCTTTATCGAGAAATCTTTTTTCTAGAGCATCATCTCCTGTGGTGTTGCCAATGCGGAATGGAATATTCATCTTGCTTCTATTCTGGGGCTCCACTGGACATACATAGAATCCTTGAGAATTGTCAATAATATCATAAATCAT
Source organism: Aselliscus stoliczkanus (assembly GCA_033961575.1). NCBI lineage: Eukaryota > Metazoa > Chordata > Mammalia > Chiroptera > Hipposideridae > Aselliscus > Aselliscus stoliczkanus. The sequence goes on from CM066729.1 coordinate 171,533,970, forward strand.
TTGCGATTTGATGGAGCTAAGCTTCTCCATGGCTGCTGCACCGCCATTGTTCTTAATCCACTCCAGAACCAAGCCCATGACGTAGATGCTGAAGCAGGGAGGTGTGTTGTACAAGGAGCTGTTTCCGGCCTGCACTTTGTACTCCAGGATAGAGGGGCACTCCCTGAGGGCGGACCCCAGCAGGTCATCGCGGATGATCACCACTGTCACCCCTGCAGAGCCAACATTCTTCTGCGCGCCCGCAAAGATCACGCCGAACTTGGAAACGTCCACTGGCTTGGACAGGAAGTTTGAGGACATGTCACAAACTAGCACTGCTCCTCTGACATCAGGGATAAAGTCAAACTCCACGCCGTGCACGGTCTCGTTGGCGCAGTAATACACGTAGGAGGCATCCGGGCTGAGGGTCCAGGTGCTTGGGTCCGGAATTTTTGTGTAACTCCCAAGTTTGGGGTGGACGATATTCACAGTTCCAAACCTCTTGGCTTCTTCGGCTGCTTTAGCTGACCAAGCTCCTGTCACCACATAGTCGGCACACCTTCCTGGTTTCAGGCCAATCAGGTTTAAGGGGACAGCACTGAACTGGCCAGACCCACCTCCTTGCACAAAAATCACCTTGTAGTTGTCTGGAACAGCTAGCAATTCCCGCACAAGATTCTCTGTGTTGTTAAGAATCTTAGCAAAATCTGATGACCTGTGGCTCATTTCGAGTACACTAATCCCAACGCTTTTGTAGTTTAATAATTCTTTTTGGATCTCTAACAATACCGAGCGCGGAAGTTTGGCGGGCCCCGGTCCGAAGTTGACCACCTGCCTCGGGGAGTCCATGGTGAGAGGGTGCGGACCGCAAATCAGCCAGAAAGGAACCAACGCGTGGGCAGCCCAAGTCTGTCGCTGGCGCGGGCTCTCTACCCTCTGGCCCCTTGTTTTAAGAACAAAAGTATACTGAAGTCAAAGGTTTGGATAAGAATATGATACCCCTTGGGCGTTTTTGCTGTTTGTATAATTTGCAAAGAACAGAACGTTGTTCAGTCAAGATCGCGAAATCAGTGTAATTCTCTGTAGAGTGCTGTAATTCTTACAGGGAACAATGTTCAGGAAATGTGAAGCGCATCTGCTGTCCAACTCTTGCCCAAGTTATCTAAAAGGCCTTTCCTGGGCGCTGATGTTTTAAATGTGTGCTGAAGTATTACAATGCTTGGTCAACCACGTTGCTGTAATGCCTTTTGGACAGGACACTGTCATATTTATTTACTTTTACTGCAAAGGTCACTGACTTGGGAGTCAGGTGGCGTAGGCCATGGATGCAGCTCTGTGGGTAATTGATAATGTCACCTGGATGATCCTCCCTCCTCCCCCACCCCATGCCCTCCCGGAATCCCTGCTTCCTCATTTGCTCATCTGTGCAGTTACTCTTGAGGTTCATATTTCTTCTCAAAATCTCTACTTCTATTATTATAAATGTATGGAAGACCACCATATTTTCAAGCTCAGTGGTTCCAACGACCAGCACTTGCCTGAGCACCTGCATATGTGAGGCATTGCGTATGAAAACGCTGCATATACAAAGAGGAATAAGAAACAGCCTCTGCTTTCAAGTAGTTTACAATCTGGTGGGGAAGGAAGAAGGTACATGCAGAGTCCCAAACTCGGGTCCTACAGCGGCAAAGCAGGAACATAGATGAAAGACACAGGTTGGGTGAGGAGGTGGCAACCCCACAGCATGGGGCTCTTCTAAGGAGGGCAGTGGGGACGCAGTCCCAGCCTGGGTTTCCTGTGTGGGAATGGGGACTCAGTTGACCTCTTATTCCAAATGTCAAAAGAATCAGGCCAGCCGAGTGGCGCGGTGGTTAAGCGCTGGCTTGGGAAGCCAGCGGCCCCAGTTCGGTCCCACATATGAGCATATGAGGGCCAGTGACACTGCCCTCAAAAAAAAAAAAAAAAAAAAAAGAATCTAGAAGTCTGGCTTTTTATATGAAATCTCCTGTTTAAAAAAAAAAAATTATGTTGTTGTTACCAACCAGCTCAGAAATGCTTAAAATTGGGTTTCATAAAAACAAAACATGTTTGCTAGTCACATAAGTTCTGCAATCCACCCAAGAGTGACTTCTGAACAAGGAGATAGATAGAATGTTATACATTCAGTGATAGAAATGTGTACAATTCATAAAGAATATGGATAGTGATTAACTGTGCCCATAATGATTTTTTTTTTTTTTTTTTTACTTTCTAGTCACTTGTCCATAGTGTACGGCACTTTTTGTTTTGTTTTGTTTTTAGACTGAGTAATTCATTCCACTCCAAGATCAGGGTGACGCTGTGCATGTCGCCCTTGTCTGTTAAGTAAATACAGGTTTGGTAAATTCTGCACGTGCGCCTCTGGCATGTGATTTGCCAGTTTTACCCATTCAGGTTTTCTGCTGCTTCGTCTCCTGGCTTTTACAACCTTTATTGTGAAAACGGGATGTCTATCCTGGAGCTCTGGTCGTGTTTCACAGAACAGGACAGCTTCATTCTGATTTTTGAATGGAGCTGTAATTAACATGGTTCCTTTTGTTTAACAACCTCAATTTACATACTACCTGCTCCCTCCCCAGCATCATTATTGATAGCACAGCTTCACTGACTGATGTCTGAGGGCTCTGGGAATAGTGTCTGTTAATTATCTGCGGCAAACCAAGTAACGAAGGGGAGGATCTGCTACTATGACTTTGATGAAAGTAGCAGTGATGATTTTTTTAATTGCTTAATAATAGATTTGATCATCTTAAAGCAAAATAGCATACTTACTCACCTGCTCAGGAGGTAGTGTTAAATCCTAATTGCTTTTTTAAAAAAGAAAGAAACCCGAACGCTGGGCACTCTTTTGTATAGTTCTACTAAGAATGCATACGTTTACCTTCAGTTTATATGAATGTATAATTTCCTGTAATAATGTCATCATCAAAGTGCTTATAAATATTTTATACTATTAGTAAATGCAAATGTCCTCAGAGGCCAAGCAGGCTATTATTGTATGAAGCAGACCAGTGTTGTAGAGTTGGGCAAACTGGAGAGTACATAACCTGCTTGACAGCATGTAACTTTGAGCTGTTCGTTGTTTTTTTAACATTGTGGGTCTCACTGGGCTCTTTGTGCTCTAGTTTGCTTAAATGCTCTATAGAGTAAAAGAAGCATTAAGGTTGTATATAGCCATTGAGTCCTAATACCTTAGAGCAAAAAGGAGCACTAAAGATTATCTAGTCCAAGACTGTCATTTTATATTTGAGGAAACTGAGGACCATAGGAGGGAAGCGTTTCACTTAACTTAAACCCCAAATGAATGCTTTCTCTCTTTTCAGTGGGTCTTAAAGACCAGGGGAATCTGGAGATCCTTCCAGAGATGGTATTTCTGTACTCTCCAACATGGTAACCATTAGCCACATGTAGTTACTGAGTATTTGAAATATGACTAGTGCTGTGGAGGAACTCAATTTTAATTTTGTTTAATTTTGATTAATTTAAATAGCCCCATGTGGCTAGTAGGTACCATATTGGACAAAAAAGATCAGGGATTATAATTTTCAGCCCTAATTTATCACAGCCTACCTTGAAGAAATATTATGCTACTTCACATAAGTCTTAAAAGCCAGTCAGCAGCATACTTTTATTTACCCACTTTCCATCTTTCGTGCTATGGTTTTCATATGTTTAATGCTACATGTGTTGTTATTATTTTTACTGTATTCGGATCTAAATTCTGTAGATCCAAATTTTCATCTGCTATCATTTTCCATAAGCCTGAAGAATTTTCTCTAACATTTCTTGTGGCTCAATTCTGCTGGATAATTCTCTCAGTTTTCAATTATCTAAAATTGGCTTTGTTTCACCTTTATTTTTAAAGGATATTTTTGCTGGATATGGAATACTAGGATAACTTTTTTCCCCCAACAATTTGTTATATTGTTTCATTGTCTTTTTGCATTGTTTCTGATGAAAATTCAGCCCTCATTCTTATCACTAGTCTTTTGTATGTTATTTGTCTTTTTTCTTCTGACTGCTTTTAAGATTTTTTATTTATCTTTAGTTTTTAGAAATTTGATTATGATATGACTAGGTATGGTTTTCTTTGTATTTAGCTTGCTCAGAGCTTGTTGAACTTCTTTGATTGGTGGGATGACTTTTTTAAAAATAATATTTGAAAAGTTTTGGCTGTTTTATCTTCAAATATTTCTTCCATCCTGTTGTTTCTCTCTGAGAATCTCTTTTTCTGGAAATCTAATTACAGGTGTGTAAGACCACTTGTTATTATCTCACAGATTATTGATGCTATATTCTTTCCTTTTTCAGTTTGGATAATTTATATCAACCTATATTCATGTTCAATGATCCTTTCTTGTATAGTGAAAGATATTTTATTTGGTCCATCCAATGAAGTGATTTCAGATGATGTATTTTTTCTTTTTTCATTTCATTTGGTTGCTTTCTAGAGTTTCCATTTCTTTCCTGGAAAACCCATCTCTTCATCCATTATGTTTACCTTTTCCTTAAATTCTTTAGCATAAGTATAATAGTGGTCTTAAATTTGTAATCTACTCACTCATGACTAAATCACTGTTGGTCTACTTATTTAGGCTATATTTTCACTTCATTATTCTCCTTTTTTCCCCTGTTTCTTTGTGTGTCTTATAGTTTTTATAGTATTCTAGACATTGTGTAAAAAGAAAACACTAGAATCTGAAATAGAAACATTTTGAATTTATTTTCCTCTGGAATACAAATATCTTGTATTTGAGTAATGGACTGATCAGATTGTTCCCAAAATTAAGTTGACCTGGTGCTAAGCTGAATCTCTAATTAGACTGGATTCATCTAAGAGTAGTGTACCCCAACCTGTGTCTATGCTCCTTTAAAAAAAAAAATTGTCAGTATTTGATCTGAGTGTGGGTTGGTCTGCAGTTTCCCATACTTTTGGTTCATGTTTGGACATATCCCAGATAGTGTCTCAGAATACAGCACCAGAAAAATGTGTGGAAATATATGATTTCTCTTTACTAATCAGCCCCTCCACTGCCTCTTCCTTGGCAGATTTGGAGATCAAAAGAAAATTATCAGACTAAGTGATTTGTTTTAGTGTTTAATTCTCATCTAGATTCCATTCTGCCCTGTAAGCCTACATTTTCATATGATATTTGACTGATTTCTCCTCATTCATGAAAAGTCAGTGGGAGGCCAGTACTCAGACCAGGCACTCACCGCAGGTGTGAATGTTGCCACAGCTTTTCACTCACATATGAGGTGCTTGCTTCTCTCTAGAATCTATCAGAGCTTCTTTGCCTACACTCGACTTCCCTAGACAAAGATGGTAATTATTTTGTCAGGGTTTTCCTTGTTCCTATGTGAGTCATTCACACCTTTCTACATCCTAACTGGAGGGAGCAGTTCCTCACATGTCTTGAACAGTCAGGTAATAGAAGATGGTGCAAGAATTGCCTTTTCCATTCCCCCACCTTTCCAGGTGTCAGGAATTCAAAAGACTCTTCACGTCTGAGTAACATCTCTATGAAGGAGAACCTGCCTCCTCAGGGCATGATACTAGAGCCATTGTCCAAGAGGCGTGCTGAATACCAAAGATTGGCTGAGCCAGTCACTCCATGAGCAGCTTCCTCCAGAGAAAGCTGTTTATGAATTCCTTTGCTTTCCCAAAGCAGTAAGTTTTTACTCTGATTAGACTCAGTGGCCAAAAGTTCCCAAGCCATGTTCAAAATTCAGTACTCCAAATTGTTGGGCAATATCACTGTGATTTTCATTTGTCTGGTTGGTGTTCTGCAATACACATATAAAGACATGCTTCAGAAATAGATCTTTTACAGTATTTCTTTGTACTCCTGTACTTCACAGAAGTCCCCATATGCAAATAGCTGGATAATTTCAAACACCTTTTACCTGTTGCTAAAATTACTAATGAAGTTTTCGAGTGCCAGAAAATAACCCTACCTTCTCTTAGTTCTTTAAAGAAGACTCAGCTGGCTGTTTTTACTTTTTAAAATAATGTTTTGGAAACCACATCCTTGATAAAGCTAATAAAAATAAAGTTAAATGTAAGTACACTGAGGAATGATCATTAATTCCTGGTGAGTGCGCTGCTTATAGCCTAATGGCTGAAATCCTTCTTTAATATTTTGAATTTATCAAAGGTAACAATTTCTAGTGACACATTTGACGCTTTTCCCTTTCAGCCATGTTTATATTATAACATGATGTGAGCGTCAGTTCTGTCTTACAGAGAATATTTTAATTTGTTCATCTCTAGAATACAAGTTCAGTATTTTTTTTTAAAGTTCATTCTGGTCAGCCTTATGATAATTCAGCTGGCATTATTGTTTTATGAATGGAGAGCAATGATGCTTTCTTTGTGGTACAGCTCCTGAAACTAAGTCTTGTCTTTTGTGATGCTGGGCCAGTCCTTCAGGAAGTATCTGGCCCAATTTGTAGTTCCCTGCTTCCTCCCCCATTCCTTTATGGGGCAGGAAAGCGTGGGATGTCTATTGTATTACCCCCACCCATGTATTGAAAGGGAGAGGAAATGTTAACCAAAACCCATTTTGCAGTTTGTGATCCAATAAAAAGGGCAGTGGATCAAGGATATGATTCAGTCTGTGTAATCGTGAAAACAAAAGCTAGCTTTATAAATTTGAATTCCATACTCCCAGGATGATAGAAGAAGTGCAGGAAGGAACTCTTCTTCCCAGGAATCCATTTTTCACACTCATACTGACATGTAGAATTGTAGCATACGCGCATCGGTTTTTATTTTCTTTTATGCTTCTATTGTTTCTTACTCTCAAGAAGATCCTCGCACAGTCAACAAGTTCAGTATTTATAAAATTTCTGATTTCTCAAATTATTTCAATAGAGAGAATATGGTATTCCCATTCTAAGGCACTATGAGAATTTAAAGAACTGAGAAAACTAAACTCAGCATATCATGTCTGCATTGGTGTAGACCTAAGAGCTTGTGTTCTTTCTCTTTTTTTTTAAAGATTTTATTAGGGAATTGGGGAAGGGGAACAGTGTTGGGGAATTGGGGAAGGGGAGCAGCCAAGTTTTTGTCCTTCGATCTTAGTTGTGGAGGGCGCAGCTAGCTCAGCTCCAACTGCCACCATCTGGCCACCCATCAGCAGCTCAGTGCAGCTCAGCTCAAGGTGCTGTGTTCAATCTTAGTTGCGGGTGGGCATAGCCCACCATCCCATTCGGCAGCTCACTGGCCCATGTGGGAATTCAACCAGCGACCCTGCTGCTCAGAGTTCGTGCTCTTAACCAACTGAGCCACTCAGCCGGCCCCTGTGTTCTTTCTTTATTGGTGCTTTTTGGGTCAGTGCTTCCATCTTAAGTTAAATTATTCAAGAAAACTAAACCTAACAATGTTACTAATTTTGTAATGAAATAATCCCTAAATGTCTAATACTATTCTGACCAAGGACAGTCTCTTTTAAAAATAATCCCTTCTTATTTGTTATCTTTTTTTATTTTTAAGTTGGATAAGGGAATACATAATGGGAAAAAAAACATATATAACTTTCTTTGCATGAATTTTTTTCATTCCATAAGAGTGAGCACTTCTTATATGTTTGGCCTGGAATTTCCTTTGTTGGGGTATTAATATTAAAGGTAGCAAGTAAGCAATCAAAACACAATTCTGTTTCCAATAAATGTATGATATGAAGATGATGTGTTAAGATCAGGATGTGTACACTTGCCAATATATCTTCTCTTAGATGGGGTTAATGCTTTGGATGCTGAGCTATTTCTCAAGAGGCAAAAAGATTGAGGGAGGGACTTATGACTCCTGGAAAGGCCTGAGCTCTTTACCTCTTGTTCCATTGATTCCTTTAGTAGCAGACTATATAGATCCATTCAGAACAGAATTTTTACACTGGCAAACCTGATAGAATTATGGATCTATTTACCTGCACTTCAATGGGTATTTCTCTGTTGCCACACTTGATGTACTTTCAGAGCAGGAATAGATCATAATCCTTTCATATACTCCACTTTTCACTTCATTTCATTTTTGCATTGCTTTATTTCTTCTGCAAATACTTACTGGGAACATTATGCTGGTGACAGATACAATGGTAATAATAATAAAGGAGGAGGAATAACCTCCTACTTCCTATTCATTTGAGGTTACATATTATAATGCCATCAATCTTGATAGGAGAAAATATTATATAAATAGCATAATGCTGAAATAATTCCAGTATTGATGATGTTCCTTTATATTAGAGATTTTAAATTAAAAATGAATTAAAATTGCTATATTATGTTGATTAAAGGACTTCAATGTAATAGTAGAACCTAATAGAATGACAACATTGAATATTGTAGCTGCTGTGCAGTAAAAGAAAAAATTCAACCCTACTTGTTTCCTCCTTCTCAACTATTGATATTATCATCCAACTTTTATGATGCCTCAACCGGGAACCACATAACGTATCCAATTTAACCATAAAGATAAATTGTGTGGAGATAATAATAAAAAGCTAACATCCATCTTAGAGGAGATACTATACTGGAAAGAATTTTCAGTTTTATAGGTGTCAAAAAACATATTTATGCTACTGTATTTAAGCCTTTTTTATTATTTGGATTTTCTATCATGAAAGGAATATACAGTCCAGTCCTTTTTCTGATGTGCCATGAAATACAAACTCTAATGTAACATTTCCCCTTTCACTGCTAAATCTTCACAACTGGCATGGAAGCTCCTTGAGTGCAAGAGCTTAATCTTGTTTCCTGGCCATGTCGCCGACATGCCTGGCACAGAGTTAGGGACTCAGTGACTATTTGTTGAATGCATTGATTCTCATGTACTACACAATTACATGCATTTGTGTGGTACCTTACAGCTTTCAAACATTTTTACTTAGGGTATCTCATTTGGCTATAACAACAATTTTGTGAGAAAGGTAGGACAGATGTTATACTTTATGACTAAAATTACAATTCAAGTGGGTTAGCGCAGACCTAGAGTAGGAGGGGTTCAGGATCATAATAATCCATTGTGGGTTTTTTTATATCAATCATCATTATTTAATATACTTATTGTTACAGGTCAGTCACTGTGTTAAACATTTTAACTGAATTATCTTACTTAACCCTTACAACAACCTCATGATACAGAAATATTATTATCCCCATTTTAGAGATGAAGAAAATGAGGCACAACAAACTTAGGTAAGTTGGGCAAGGCCACACAGCTAGTGTCAGCACTGGGGTATAGGCTCAAGCAGTGTGCATTCACAGCCTGAGCTCTCAGTATGGCTTAATCACTGCTCTACAGTTTGTAGGATGTCCCTCTAGAATGTTTGTCAATATACAGACATGAATCAAATAACTACCATGGTGATTTCTTAATGACTTTATTAAAATTATTTGCTGTTGTTGTAATAGATGACGTTTTAATGTTTCTATGAGTTTATAAGCCAGAGATGATTGTTGTTATAGGTTGTTGTTATAGGTTATGGATACAGAGACAATACAAGAGAAAAAGAAATGTAGAATAAGGTAGACAAGTTGCCAAGAATAGAAGAGAGGCAGATTGTCCTTCTTCTATTATAGAATAAAGCACCTCCCAGGTGATGAAGAATGAGTCTGAAAATAAACTTTATTCAAGGCAGCCGAATATGTGTCAGGTCTTGTAAAAGATTCTATAGTCTTGTAAAAGATTCTGCAGTCAGAAGAGAGCCGACCAGTGCCAACCAAATGGGGTGATCATGGCATGGAAAAACCTCATTGGAACTCAGCAGTGTGGCTTTTTAATGAATGTTCCTACCTGCCTATACCAGTATAAATGTTTGGAAGTTCTCTCTCCACTACTTGTTAAGGAGTGCACCTCACTCTGACTCAAATATCCATAGTAGCTGAGAACACATTAAACAAGCCCTTGCTTTAAGAGAACTGAAGCCTAGAGATACTCCCACTGCCAGTAAGCAGCAGTAATTGACAGTATGAGGATTATTTATGTGGGGCAAATACATTAAAATCACAATTGTTCTAAATGTAGTTTCGCTTACATATGCAAAACAATGTAATACTGAGGTAGGAAAGGTAAAGTAGAATCATTAACATTTATAACCTGTGAAAACCAAAGACTAAATTTCATAATAAAGAGATCATTGGACCTGGCCTCTCTCTCTTGACAAATAATATGCTAAGGTGGCCTCGGGCAAGTCATATCACCGCACAATCATCATTGGCACGTTGGTTATGTTCTATAGGTTGACTTTTAAATCACATCTCATCATCCCTAAGATAAATTGGTAGATTTATCAAGTACTTTTTAAATATTTTTCAAGTACATTAATTGAAATATGTGTCTGATGTCTAATATACACTTATTTAATATTAATTCTGTACCCAGTATCATTTTGGTATTTCTGAAGGTCTTTCTTGTATCCAAAGTCACCTTTCCTTATTCAAATTTTTTTTTCTACAGAGCAAATTGGCCAGGAGATGTTGGAAAACCTCAGCCATGACAGAGAAAAGATACAGAGAGCACGTGAAAGAGTAAGATACAGTCTTTTCACAAATTTAGCAAATGATAAGACAGACTCAAAGGTCTTGGGCACATGTAGACAGTAACAATTACACAGATATAAGTGTTCTATATTAAAAATGGCTAGGTTGACAGAGGGATATAGGTTCTGAGGAGAGGGGGAAAAAGAGTGTAGGATGGAGTAAGAATAAGCTGATTCCTTCTGTCCCCATCCTGAAATGCTCCCACATAGATATTTTATTTAGCTGTATAGCTGAGAATAAAATCATTGAGGGAGATTTTGGGGTATGTCAGGTCTTTTGGAATGTATTCTAAAAACTTTGATCTCGTCCTCCCTCAAATCATTTTGCTTCTGTTTATATTACTAGGACTTTGCACATTCATAAATTGAAAAAAAATAATTAATTACCAATATATATTAAACTTTGTCAGCCTGTGAGACATTTACTTTTATATCCAGTTGAAGTATCCCATTTAAAGGTCTTGGGATTATCTATTACATGTGATTTTCTAAATCCAAGAATTTTCAGAGATTATTATATAGGTGTCAAAAATGTATTTTAGTGTTCTTAAGCATATTTTATGAATTGGCTTTTCTATCATAAATGTAGATTATTGTTTGCCAGTGCACTTTAAAAATAATCCAATTGCATGGTTTTATCTAGTTTTGTTTTAATGCTTCTCTTCTTCTCCTAGCTTCGGGAAACAGATGCTAACTTGGGGAAAAGCTCCAGGGTGCTGACAGGGATGTTGCGAAGGTAAGAGCAAGGTAGGGACACATCTTCCTCTCTCTCCCTTTTTTTTTTTTTTACTGTGTTTTTCATCTCATTGCAACTGGGCATTTTCCAGGCATACAAGTTTCTGCTCTTAGTACCCTGTGTCAAGATCCTTTTGAAATGACAGAGCAATGATATTAACTCTTGTTTGGACGAGGGCACATACTGAATACCTTAGATTAGAGAGAAAGTTTGAGCTAGGGGTGTTACCTCAAGCTATGGAAAAAATTAGGGTTAGATATGAAGTATTTTTTCATAGCCTGGGGAATGCCCCATGGCAGGAGCCAAGTGATTTTATTTTCTATTTCGATAGCCTTTCTTATAGAGGGAATGCAGGCCAGCATGATCAGGAGTACACCTGGCGTTTGCTTTGCTCTCTCTTGCCTTGTTTTCATTTATTTTTTAAGGGATGCTGTTTGGGGAAGCATTTTGATTTTATGTATACTTAAAGATGGTTTTTAAAATTTGAAGACTATCTGAATAATCTGAATTCACATGTACATGTAAACACATGTTAATGTTTTATGCGTGTAACTAACCTTTGATTGATGGAGACTATTCAGGAGAGTGTGGAAATGAATGAGTACAGGTAATCTATATTCTGTGTTTTTCAGAGGGGAGTGAGAAATGTCTGAAACTGGTCTGAAAATTGGAGCCATTTTTTGCTTAGGTAGATTCAGCATGGAATTATTGTACATTCAGAATCTACCAAGTAAGAGTATCACCTAGCATAACCTTCAATTTCGAACTGTGGATAGAAATGTGAATGGGGAATGTTGAGAATCGCCGCTAGAATAGCTTAATCGGAATTTTTTAAAGAAGTGAATCAATTTGAAAATAAGTAAAGTGTTCTCTGACCATGTAGCCATATGTAATAATTTGCTAAGAGTATGTTTGCTGCATTAGAGATTAACTGTGTAAGAACCAATCAAAGGTAGGGTTGCTGAGTCTCCAAGGCCGATGTGATTTCCCCATCGGGCTGATCAGTAGCAAACCTTAAGTTTCTAGGACACATCCAGCCAACATTGACCTAGCTCTTCATGTCCCCCCCTCCCTTTCCTTCACATATAGCCGCAATTCAGAACCTAAACCACCAAATTCCCTGATTAAGAGTGATATGTAAATGACCTGGAAAAACTCAACACCCACAGAGAAGTGGCGATTGAAAGGAATGCTTCAGTGCCTATAGACAATAAAAAAGGGGAAAAAAGGAACCGATCCTCTGGCTTCCCGGGGAGGCCCCTGCAATGTGAGCTGTAACGAATGTTCTGCATATGTCTCCATTTTGTCAAATCTCATTAAAGAGTCCTCCTGCTTTATGTCAATTGAGCTGTCCAGAAATCATTCATCATTTTTAGTATAAGAAAAAAATCATGCGGTTATTTAAATAATATCATATTAATGTTAAAGTTCAGCTGTCAGTTAATGGTATGGCTTAATCAGATGTAGCATTTAGGAAAAATAGTTTCTCCGGGCTCTACGTGGCTTTCAGGTTGACAGATTCAAATAAGGATTTATGAGTTTCTAAACCAGTGTATTTCTGTCCATGTTTCTGCTTGATGTACCTCACCCTTTTGTGCAGGACACTGCAGACAGTTATTTCAACAAATAAAGCATCTCCTCATATTGTGTTTGAATAAATTTGCAAATCATTTAGAGAGGGTGAAGCACAAACAACTTCGGCAACCTTTGACTGGGCTTCCTGTAGGGAATTGATACTAAGGTGATTGTTTTAACAGCCTGCTGAAGAAAATTACTCTCCTGAAATCTTCGTGGGGGGTTCTCTTTGTAGGCAAACTCGATCAGTCGCTGACTCATCTCCTTTGGGGATCTATCTAGAGTATGAATAGGAATAAAAATCCCCAGATGGACATCACCTTGCTCTCTCTGAGCCAAGGGAATTCTTAAGTCCACCTGTGCATAGTGAGGACTGGGTTTTTTACTTGGCACAACTGGAAGCTTGATACCCAGGTACTTTTCATCCATATGGTAACCTAATTGAGTCTTTGGGAACCAACTGCAGATGGCATGTTTTGGTCTAGTTTTTAATTACTATTCCACATGATATACAGTTTTCTCGGGAAAAGGCAAAAATATTTTACCAACTTCTTTACTTCATCTTCCATTTTTCCCTGGAAAAATAATCTCTAGAGAAATGGAACCAGGGTTAATGTACCAAAGTCTTACATTTTATGTTCTGATTTCCCTTCCTTCCCATTCACGTGGCGTTCACTCCCCTTACTGGTAAGATTTTACTTTAGGAAGAGAAGTTGCATTCTCTTACCAAAACGGCATGGCTGCCTCGTGTCAACAGGTGCTTCTGATTTCAGAAAAGCTGTAATATTGAGCCGTGTGCTCATTTGTCACCTTCACATATGTACAAAAGAAGTGCAGTGTAGGTGTTTACCTGCATACTACATAAGTTTATTTATTTTCACATGATAAATTCCATATGGTTAAGAATAGGTGAATAGATACAACATACCAAATCAAGGAATTATTTCATTTAAAAGAAAGATTGCAGAGTATTTTTTATTTTTTAAGCTTAGATTATTTTTAGATTTGCAAAATGAGCAGAAAAGGCATGCCATGGCCCCTCATTTGGATCATTTTACCTATATTGATTAGACTGTTGTGAAGACAGGTGAAACCTATGTTTTATCAGAGCCAAAGCCTGTGTATAAACCCACCTGGTTATCTGTAAGACCAAAAGCAGATTGAGAAATAAAAATGAGTAAGTAGCAGCTACTACCATTTATGCTTTTTAATTTTTTATTAACTTCAGATAAGGTTTAAAAAGAATCTATTGCCTTCATTCCTTCCTTCCTTCTTTCCTCCCTCCCTCCCTCTCTCCCTGTCTTCCTCTTTGCTTCCTCCCTCCCTCCCTTCCTATTTGCCTTTCTTTTTTCTGCTATTCACTTCCTCAGTAAATATTTAATGCCTGTATACAAGACCTTGGGGAATCTTCAAATGAAACCAATTTGATGCTTGCCTTCAGAGTGCTTCAATCTAGTAGAAAAAAGTGCATATATAATGCTGTGGAAATTCATAAAATTATTTAATCCTGAAGGAAGCTATGGAAGATTCCACAACTCCTATTAATTAATCCTTACTGGTCATTAAAAAGGGTGCCAGGAAAACAAACAACCAATAGAAAATGTTATTATTATTTTTTTTTTTTGAGGGCAGTGTCACTGGCCCTCATATGTGGGACCGAACCGGGGCCGCTGGCTTCCGAAGCCAACGCTTAACCACTGCGCCACTCGGCCGGCCTAAAAAATATTATTTTAATAGCTATAAAACCAACACGTTTGGGGGAACAATAGAGAAACAGAAGATGCTAGGGAATCAATCATAGAAGCAACAGTTTTGAAAAGTATGCAGAAAATATGGAGACATATCTAGTTTAGATAGAATAACTAATTCAACCAACATAAATAAATTATTCTTCCTGTAACTCTATTACCAAAAGAGAAAACAAAGGAAATTAGTTCATTCAAAATTATAAGAGTAAAACTTGACATCAGAATACAGATATAGCTGATTTCCTGTATTTTTCTTCTGTCTTGACTTAAGATGCAGAGCTACATAGGGACAAACTGTTCATTTCCTGACTCTTTAGGCAGGATTTAAATAGATTGGTATTCAGATAATAATGAAAATGGTCATGACACAAATGACCATTTATGTGGTGACGGCGGCCAAAGAAGTGGATTTTTTCATTGACTTTCACAGAATTTCATTGTAATATTGGTTACCTTAAACTATCACTAAGGCTTCAATGTTGGTCTTCCTATATTTGCATGTACACGTACATGCATGTTTATGTGTTTTTTACTATACATTTGACTGGGATACCTTAATTACATCAAAGGATGCTGGCAGTCAGTAAAAATGAAACTAGAAGTTTGCAAGATTTTCACTCAGAACACGAAGGATATCATGATTCTATGTCTTTCTACCTATGAAGAATGAATAATTTATTGACTGTAGTATATTTGTTTCTAGAAGTACCTGGAAGATTCCTTAGGAATGTAACAAGGCTATATTAAGTCCACTGACATAAATTCAGAGACCATTTTAACGAATGCATGTTGGCTCATGTTGACTGCATGTAGAGATGTTGGCAAAAGGCTTACAAAAAGAAATGGCACATGTAATTTTTTTTTAAAAAAAACAACACCTTTTTCTGTATGGTTACCTTAATAGAAAATAATTTTCTCTTTCCTACACACTACCTATATTTTCCCCTACTATTTCTTCAAATTAAAACAACAAATCAAAATGTTTCCTCCAAAAAGTGAATTCTGTTTACCCTTCCAGCATGCATATAGTCCCTTCATTAAGTAAGCATGTAGCTGGTGAGAGGTGTTTGTAACTAACCTGTAATATAAAGAAAGCAGATGATATTAAATACAGTTGACCTACCTAACACCATTCATCCATTACTATTTAATACACAGTATTTTTGTCAGAGCTACCTACCTCTGAGTCAACCTGGAGAATAATTGCCACCTATTATTGCTATCACATTTTACATTGTAAACATGGTTTTGTTGTCTTGGTAGAGTGACAGGTGAAACATCTGGAAAAATTTAAATACGTATACTGTCAGAATAATTCCTAAGGGTAAATATACCAATGCCAGAAATACCAATGCCAGATCTATAAGCAACAGAAATATAAATTTTTAAATAAACAGGTCTATTCTTAAAGAAATAGGCCATGACTGGGTGTTTTTAAATCTTCTTTAAAAATTCATTCTTTTTCCCATCTCATTTTGCCCAGGAAACACTTTGTTATATTTTAATTGTTCTTATTACAATGTCTGAAAATTCAACAGTAGAGAGTTTTCAAGACTTGTGAGAAAAATGTCCTTGAGAATTTACTGTCAGTTTTTATGTGCTGAAAATGTATATTCTCTCAAAGTAACTTACATTTACATTTTCACTTTTGTCTGTTTATCTCATTTCTTTTTCTTGGCCTATTTTTACTAGCGATGACATGGGCCCTGACCTGAAATTAGTGTAGCAATTTCTAAGGAATTCTTCAGCTTTTAATCAAGTGCTTATTCTCTCGGAATAGCATGATTGAATTTGTTGCAGATTCTTTAGGCTTAGATTTAGGATCTGAGCTTAGAATAATCCCACAAAGAGAACTTGTTTTTTGTTGTTGTTGTTTTAGTTTTACATCTGGGTCCTTTTTCTGTGAGTAAACTTATGGCTGTACACTTGACTCATTGCCTTTGTCCTGTGGCTGACATGGGTAATGTTTTACAAAACTAAAGAACAGCTCTGGATTTCTTTATATATGTTTCTCTTTAATACCATTCTTGTAGCTTTAAACAGAGAATTGTGTGGTTCTGTGTCAGACATTTGAGTGCAGCATCTAAAGTTCTCTATCAGTGATAACTGTCCAGTTGCCCTACGTGTGTCCCAGGCCCTAACCATACTTTATACATATTATCTGATTTAATCCTTGAGAACCCTGTGAAGGAGGCGTCATATCCCCATTTTACAGATGAGGATAACTATGCTTAGTGAAGTAACTATCCACAGTCACATACATGGAAAGGTGCAGAATATATATGCCGTCACATGTAACTAAATAGCTCAAGGGCAGAAGCAACTTCAAACACAATGGAATGTAAGGGTTCAAACAATGTCATCAGGGCCGGGTCCTGCTTCTCCATCTCTCATCCCCGGTCTCTTGCGTGTGGGTTCCGTCCTTTGTCAGGTTTTCTCCTTGTGGAGACACAGCTTTTTGCAGCCCTTTCAGTGACACTCATGGAATATAGCAATTTTTTCTTTCTGGTAGTCCCAACAAAAGTCATAGCATGGAGTCTTATTGGTTCTGGTTGGCTCTGGTGAGGTAAAAATGCCGTTTATCTATGATCTGATGTTTTAGACCCGGGACCTGAGGCAAAGGATGGAGACATGGACTGATAATGGACAAATAGCAGTTTCCTCTGGAAAATCTAGGGCTTTGACTAAAAAGGGGAACAGATAGTAGGTGGGCAAAAACAACAGATGTTATCTTCAAAATGTTCCTGATGAACTCTTACCTACACTCTGAATCTCAGGTGAAATACCAGCCCCCATGAAGCCTTCAGCAATCTCCCGGCCACAAAACGTCTGTCTGTACGGATACTTCGCCGTAGTTCGCACTGCTCGTGACGCACTAACCTCTTCTGCTTTCCATTGTGGAGACTGTAGCAATCAGCGACTATGTCTGAATTTTCTTCTAGAAAATCTTTTTATCCCCTACCTCATTCCCAAAAGGATTTTATACAGTTCCCCACATATATGATGCAACCTGAAATAAATAGGGGAGGCTATCCAAGCAAAAGAGAAATCAAACAAAGCCAAGGAATCACCCCGGTATCCCCAAAGCATGGACTTTCCACAGACTCCTGTGCAGATACCCAGACAGGTTGAAATGTCCTACCTGAATGCAAAGCAAGAAATACAGTCAGAGGATCAATTGCAGTGTTTTTATAAAATGAAAATAACCTTTAGTTGAGGTCAAGCGTAGCTTTTCTTGCTGTTAAGAGAGGCCATTAGAATGGCAACTGGGGGGTAGTGACAGTTCTGACCCATCCTGCCCTGAAGGGCATGAAGAGTTTCTGTATGACCAGTTCTCTTCAGGGCCCTCAGCTCTGGACTGTAAGATGCTCCTGGTACGGAGCCTGGTCACTCTTAGCACAGGGCTGTGTTACCCTGTATAGGCCTGGCCCATGAGTAATCTTTGGAAGGGTGACTAAGAATAGTTTCCAAGTTGCTATCTAGGTTCACGTGGGTGTAATTTAGTTGAAACCCTGCAGCTTTTTCTCTATGGTATTTTGGCTACAATGTAAACATGTTCATTCAAAGATAAAAGAAATGACTTCACAATAACAGAATATTTTTGTCCGTTATTTAATCGCAATAGAAAAGCATCTTATATTTTTCTCAGTTGTGAGCCACAATTTGACCTGATTCTTGAATTACCTTTCTTTCATGATTTTTCCTTTTTTCCTCAGGATACATGCCATTCTGTAATGCGATGTAGAATAGGAAGGGTGCCCTTTACCTTCACCATCAATGCCGTCTTTGAACACAGCCTTGAGCTGTTAACTAGAAGCAGGGAGCCCTAGGCCTCCCTTATAAACAAGGAAAGGAGCCTTCAGCCCCGCTCGTAAATGGCTCTTTATTAACATCTACCATCACCAAACCACGTTTTACAGTCCCAGGCCCCCACGCCATTGCACCACTGTCTGCCCCACTGTTACGTTGAGGGAGGCCTTTGGCCATCTGTTTCATTCAATGCCAGAGGCAGTGAACAATATCTGAACTTCATAAAGTGAGTGTCTGGGCTTCTCCTTCCACAGATCAACCCCCTTCTGTTGCTGCTGCTGCTGCCACCGCCACCAGCACCACCGCCACCACCACCACCATATTTTTTGGTTTGAACGCTCACATTGTAAAGTAGTGTATTCACACATCAGTTTTAAAAGGCTCGCTGTGTTATAAGATGGGACAAAGCGAGCTCAGTCACAGCTTATGCACAGTGCAGGTGGTCGAGCTAGCTGCAACTCAGATCAAAAGTCAAACAACTGTGAATCTTCTTTTGAAAGTGCAGTTAGGGAGACAAGGCAAGGCTTATCTGCACAAACAAGAATGAGTTATAGATATACATCACAAATGCAGGAGGACAAAAAGGGGTTTCACAGTCTTACAGGATAAGAACACTTTCTAATGCTGACAATTCTGAGGGTCTCTCTGGAACATGTAGCTTGTTGTTGGGTTTTTTTTTTCTTCTTGGTTGCTTCTTTTTTTTGTAAAATTCGCCTTTTATTGTGCGGTGATTGATAATTATTATTTACGCTTTGGTGCCGTTCCGAAAGTAACTAAGATTTTTTTTTTTTTTTAAGCCACCTTGGGGGCAGGAAATGGCTGCGTTTGATGGTTGCATTTTATTTTTCAGCAGCGTTTAAGGACAGACTCCTATTTATACCACACAAGCAGTTTTGTCTGTTGTAAACAAAGTGAGTGGCTGGGAATTGTGCTTTCCCAGAAATGTTTTCCAGGGAGGCCATAATAAGAAACAACTGTGTACATCTTGAGAATGTGTCATGTAGGTATTAAGAAAGAATTCTTTGCTTTTATGGGGGGAAAAAATGCTATTTGTAAAGGAATTGCATTCAATATCCAGAAGTATAATTTAAGCATATGTTCAATTCTAAAGTTTGGCACCTTGCTTGTATTAATGGAGTTTGTTTTCATTATATTTTTCTTTTTAATTTTACATTGTCTCCAACATTTTTTGACAAGAGAGAAGTTGAAGTGACATTTTTAGCCTCAAGTTTTTAGCCTCAGTACCCTATTTTAAAAGCTAGTGAGTTCTTTTGCAAAATTATGTGAAAAATTTGGAAACTAAGTATGACTATCAATGGGGAAAATGCAACAATGGTAAATATTACAAAAATTTTAAAAAGAGCATCGACAAGGCTTGGAATTATGAAAGGACGGCACCCAACTTTCCTGCACAATTATAGTTTGTCCAGGAAACACACTCTTCTTCCCATCTTCTGATGCCTTAATGATTTTGTGATGAAGAAAAAAAACCCCACAAAATCCTCTTTTCAATTCCCAAATTAGTTAAAAGTATGTGAATCGGATCTCCAGGTGCTTTCGTGAAAATACACGAGGCACAGGGCAGTTGTCCTATCCTGGGGTGGGCTTCACAGAGGCTCTGAACCACTGAGGTTCTCTGAAAGTGTGTGTGTGTGTGTGTGTGTGTGTGTGCGCGCGCGCGCGCGCGCGCACGCAACACATCCTTCTGGGAATTTTCCATATGTTTCTAAAAGTCCACGACCAAGTCCAAAATAGTTGAGAAAGGAGACAGAACTGTGTGTGAAGTACTAGCTAAATACCTCTTAACACATTGTAGACCAGTGACGCAGATTTGCGTCTATACATTTAAATGCCTTGTCCTCAATGTGTTAATTACTTTGATATCCTGGCTTATTTGAAATGTGTTGTCCTACCAGAAACACTTATTTTGGATTTTCCACATAGTTTAACAAGAAACTTTGCAGGGATACCTTCTTTGGGAAATCAGATCATTGATCAAAATTAAGTCCTTAACAATAATCATAACAAGTAAAATTTATACTATAGGGCCTTCTGGTTTGTAAGGTCCGTTTACATACATAATTTCATTTAATGTAATCTTCATAAGGACTCTGTGAATTGGTATTGCTATTATTACCTTTATGTTGTAGATCATTAAGACCTACAGAAGTTAAGTCTTGTCCAAGATCATTCTACCAAGATGGAGCAACACTTGGACCAATACCCTGATTTTAGCCATAGAAATCATGTTCTTAGTAGCCTCTTAGCAGTAACAATAGCAGCAATCTTCTTCAAGCAAATGTTTAGTGGTTATTATGTAACAAGGAATACGTTAGGCATCAGAAATTAAAGAAACTCAGAACTCTATTCCCAGGTAGCTTAGTATTTTTAAGGAACAGTAATATTACATACAAGTGGTTTGTGAGAGATCAATGCAGTAAGCCATGGATGACGGGAAGGAGAAATCCCTGGTGCCTACAGAGAAGATGGCAGGTATCTGGGCCTAGGAGTTACTGCCCAATTCTTAACCCACACATGGGATACACATGGGCAGCTTCAGGGTGTAACTCCCAGTAGCAAAATTTGAATGCTGGGGGATGGTGTTAGAAAGATCTGTTTGTCCACAATAGTCTCGAGGGTACACAGGAAGTTAACAAACAACTTGTAACTGCACCTGCTCATAAAGTAAATATGATCCAAAGGCTTATTGAGAATTTTTTCTAATTGCAGTGGAGTTTAAGATTTTTTTTGAACAAATAAGAAAGGCTTGGAGTCACCTAAGCAGTTCTAATTGTAAACAGTTATGAAAAACCTTTTCACACGCTTTACCCCAATTTCAGAAAGATGTTGAGAATTTTAATATTCTTAAGGAAAATTATGTATTTATAAAACTTTATGGTCTCTGAAATTATCCTGCACATTGACTAGACCTACTGTACATATGAATCATGAATAGATGCAGAGAATATTGGCAGAGTGCATGGATTATTTTATTGTGATGTATTATTCAATAAGTGTATCACTTTAAAACACTGATTTTTTTCATATATTCCAATTAAACCTTTCTCATCAAATGGGCTTATAGAAATTTAGTTAGTAGAAAACTTGCCCAGCCAATAAAAGCATTCATTTTCTATTATGTATACATGATCTGAAGCCCTAGCCTTTTAGGTCTTTTAATCTGTTTGTTCAAGGCCAAGCCATTTATATGGATAATTTTTAAAGCTGCTGTATAAAGGAAAAAAGAACATTTTATTTATTCACTGGGATTTTTATGTGCCTTGAAATTGCATAGATAAAGTATTTTCAAGCTCATGGATGTAGAGTAGATAAAAGGTCTCTTATTTTATAAGGCTTTATGTAAGCTTTTTTCAAATGTACAGTTTTCCCGTGGCTAGAATTTTTAAAATAAAACATTATTTCACTATTATAATTGGAGTTTGATGTGGGCATCTTTTTTGCTTCCCTGAATTACATGTTAAATTATGTGTTTAAGATCGTTTTTATTACGTTTTACCTTCTGGATTTTAATAGCTCTCTTGTTAGAGAAATTAATTTACCAACCCTAAGTTTGAGCATTGGGCAACTATTTCATATGACTAGGACTGTAAAATCCCCCCAAAAAAACATAGAAGACAAAGAGTGAAAGACACAACTTGGTTTTACAACCCATTGGCATGAGGATGAAAAGGTATTTGCCTCCCCTTCCTTAAGAAATCGTGCTAAGCCTGGCAGACTGGAAAGGAAATGAAGAGGCATTTTTTAAACTCTCTGGCAACTGGACCCCGGCCAGATTCCGGGTGAACATTAGCTGCCGTTGGCTCTGCCTTGTCAGGGCCGAGAAACAGCTTTCCCTGGCTGGAGCATTCCCAAGCTATCGCGGCCATCAGACAGGTGGGGAATAAATATTGTAGGATGGTGGTCCATTTGAAGAGCAAGCGCCTGATCCCCAGGACTCAATTTGGAGAGGCATCAATTGAAGCAAACAGGTGCTCCTGGGAGGAACTGTCCTCAGGTGACTGGGGGGGGGGGGCATTCTTTCACACACATAGAAAGTCCCCCTTTCCTCTGCCTGCAGGAAAATTTGAATTAACTACCACTTTTTCTTTTGAAATGGGAAAAGAGAAATAAAAATATGGCACCAGGTTTTGGCTCCGACTAGATTTCCATGGAGCATGTAATCTAGGCTGGATAAGGAGAATTCTTGAAGCAAAGCATTCTGGTAGTTTTCAGCATTGGACATGCTGTAAAAACTGAATGAATGCAAAGCACCTTTTTACCAAAGACTGTAACTATAAAATGGAATAGCCTTTTCTGCTACTCCCCATTTGTTCATTTTTCAAATACTTATTTTGTGAGCATTTGGAATTTTCTAAACACGAGACTAGGTGCGGGGGATAGAATATAAGACAGAAAAAGGCCCTGCCCTGAAAGGGCATAGCCTGAGCTGTAATAATAGTAATCCAGTGGAGCATGAAACTGAACCTGGGTCATCTTTGGGAAACTGTGGACAGTAGTTTCTGACCTGAGAAAGATTTCTTTAAAAGCTATGGCTAAGGATTTTTTTGAAGGCTTTCTTTTTAAATCACATTTTTCCTATAAAACATAAAGTAGTAATATTAAAGGACATTTTTACAAGAAAAACAAATTTTTTTTAATCCCTCTACATTGATACAAGCTACTCCCTTGATACAAGTATCCCCTTCTAGTCTCTCCGTCAGGATCTATGTATGTTATATTTGCTTTTCTCACATAACATTGTATCTTAAATATAGTTCTATATAGTCTTCATAATTGTATTTTTTCCTAATTTAAAAAATCTAATAATTTTTTTTATTAAAGATTTTATTGGGGAATTGGGGGAGGGGAACAACGTTGGGGAACCGGGGACGGGAAACAGACAAGTTGCTGTCCTTTTGTTCATCAGTTTAGTTGCGGAGGACGTTGCTTCACTGGCCCATGTTGGTATCGTCATTGCGCTCTTCCCGGGTGAGGCAGATCGGTCGCCGGCATCTGGACAGCCGCTCACAGCGGCTCTTTGCAGCTCACACCGGCTGCCAACCACTTACGCTGGCTGCTGGCCATTCACTGTAGCCTATGGCAGCCCACTGCAGCAGGGGCTGCAGCTATGCTGTCCTGGGGAATCACAGCAGCCCAGCCCCAGGTGGAGCTGTTGTTCACCATCTTAGCTGTAGAGGGCAGTGTCACTGGCCCTCATATGTAGGATCCAAACCCGGGCCGCTGGCGTCCCGAGCCAGCTCTTAACCAATGTGCCACTTGGCCCTCTAATAACTTTTTAAAGCTATTATTTTATAGGAAAAAAAATAACTTGATCAAGAAATGGAAAAAGTTGTCCATAATCTCACTGGTGAAAGGAACAACTATTAAGTTTTGGCATATTTCATTCCAGCCTTTTCGTATGTATTTCATTTATATATCTGAGATCATACAACATGTATGATTTGTTATTCGATTTGATTAATTTTTAAAGCCTCTTCTTAAAGCTGCAAGTGGATGACAGCTTCATGTGCTCAACTTTGTCTAGAGATAGTCCTTTGTTTCCAGACTGTCTTTATGGGAATAAAATGGGACTTCTTCCTTCCCCCACTCCTTGACTCTGGCATGAAAAATGTCCAACCTTTGGATGTCCAACTGTGATCTCCTTCACATCGTTACCCCTCCCCACCACCATCACCAACACACACAGACACACTTTACTTATGAAGACCACACTTCCCAGGATTCATTGCATTACACAATACCTTGCTTATCGTTGATTTATTGTTTACCTGGGAACTGTAGTATCTTACTGGCTATAGAAAACAAAACCAAGATGATGAGTTTGAAGAAAGAGGAATGAATGCAGCAGCCCAAATGCCTCCTGGGTTACAGCATCCACTTATCAGAGAGATAACTGCTTAGTCTCTGGTTCTCACAGACCTTGTGTTTTTCATCTGGTAGCAGACTTTGTGGGAGGTGGCCTACTGTCAGCCCATCTCATTTTTCTGTAATAATAGAAAATCCTTCCAGGCTGTGGCAATTTGTGTTGCAAGTTTCCGTGTAAATCTTCATCGTCTTCTATTTTTTCATTTCAAATTCAATGAGCACTTTGATAGGTATAGCATCAGGAGCCATCAGCCAGGCACCATTTTAAAACTGCAAACTGTGGGTGATCTTTAGAAATGCCCTAGATAAGGGGACCATACAAATCATTTCTAGAGCCCAACCCTTGGGCCTGTATGCCTGGGTGGTCTTGTTTTAACTTTTGCTATTTAATTATTGATGATTTACTGACATAAGACACGGAAGCCTTAGGGAAAATAAAAATCCCATGAGCCAGTTTCTTTAGATGAATCTTCTTTGAGGTTTAAGTGTCCCTCTAAGGAATATAGTGAGGTAGGATTTAGGGGGTCGTTCCAAATGCTGTCTGGGAAAGGCAGCTGAGGCATCTTATTCATTGATGGAGGCTACGGATGCATGTGGAAGACCAGGCATGTCTGCCGTGCTTCATATCATGACAGCCTCACGGTCTGCTGTAGGCTACGCATCCTCACACATTTTCATACTCCAAATTTCCTTTCTCTCTTCCTCCTGGAAAAAAAGTCTAATCTTCAACAATGAAAACAACCAACTTACAGGATCTGATTTGCCCTATTAATGTTCCTATCCTGGGAAGCATTTATTAGGAAAATGATAATTCACTCCACAGATCTGTGCGAGGAACTTTGCTGAGTATGTAGGGATGAAGGATGACTCCTGCCTTTAGAAAACTAACATCCTGATCAGAGAGAAATAAGGAGCGTGGAAGAAGGGCTAACTGAAGATGGATGGTGATCAGAAATCTCAGTGCACAGTTCCCAGAGTCTGGAGCTTATTCTCAGCGTGGAGGAATCAGGATGAATTTCATGAATGACAAGGCAAGTGTAATGCTAGAAGGAGGAGTAAGATTTGCCCAGGTAAAGTTAGAAGGGATTCCAGGCAAAAGAAGCAGCATGAACAACTACAAGGTGGTGGCATCTTGCAAGGCAGGCATGGCAGGCAATTCACGTCTGCTCTTGATTGCCAACTCTATGAATTTTACCTTTTATTTTCTGATGTTTCCATGTTAACAGTAGAGTGTGGGTCACCTCACAGCACTTTTGTGGTTGTGCACGACTGTCATATCCTTCCAATCCTTACCCTCCACCCAAAAGATAAAAGATTGGCAAAGTCAGAATGGTCTGAAAATCTGGGATCGACTTTTTCTCACCATCAGTATTCCTTATTGAGCACCTACGGAGTATTCCAGACAGAATGAACCTCATTAGAGGGCCAAGTTCTTTCATAGTTTTCACGAAGCCCATTGACATGTTTCTTTTCGCAAGTTCTTATTTCCTCTTGAACATCCTTGGTTTCACTGTGTTTTTCTGAGGCCTCTGAAAGATATTTTAAGTACAGTGGCCTATGTTTGTAGGCAGAATAGATCTCCACCAAAAGGTGGGGTTTTTCTTTAGGGCCACTATGCCATCAAAAATACCACCCTGAGCCAATACCCCAAATGTCTCCTTTAGAGCTTGTTCTCTTGATCATTCGGCTTTGCTGTCCCTTCAGATGCAGTGTAGGTGTCACTGTGGCCTGTTGCCTCAGCTCTGCTGCATATGACATAATCCAATTATTTGTTGAGAATAAGTTAAGATGGGAATAGAGGGGCACTGATTCTCGAGTTGTTTAGGAGGCCGCAGTCCAGAGCCTGGATGGGTTGTCATCAAACTTCACAACGTTGACTGAAACTGGCCTAGGCATGCTTCTGCCCTTTTTTTTTTAAGCAACAGTTTTGCTTTAATAAGAGTTGAAAATTTTAACCCAGTTTTGCTTTGGGGGAAAATGTATTAACCATGTGTCTTGTCAAGATATCACTTTTTAAAAATGTTCCAAAGGGAAGCCATCTCTTAGCGCCTGGGTTCTTTCTAGGTGTACACCTGCCTTGTTAATCAAGTTTTCTGGCTTTTTTAGTTCCATTTGCAAATGGGGGTGCTTAGCAGCCAGCCTTAGAATAAGAAGTGGCTGTCCTCATCAGCATGACTAAAGGGTTCATGAAATCCTTGCAGATACCTGACAGGGTACTGAAATCAATCCCTTGGCCTTTCAAATCTCTAAGAGGGAGGAAGTGTGAGTAGTCAACACAGATGTTAGTTGATGGGTGACAGGTGACCACAGCCTCCTGACTGGGGATCCGTCTGCGTGATTTCTGATTTGGTATTTATTACACAAATAGGATTGTCAAAGCAAAAGAAAACTTTTCTTTTTTTTTAAAGAATGGGGAAAACAATCACTCATAATACGACATACCTCCAATGATCTTCTCCTTATTTTTTTAGTCTTTATTCATATGCTGACATTTTTCCTTAAGTAGCTTTAATATCCTTTTAGGTTCTTCCTTTTTCTTTTTGACTTCACGGGATAGCTTGTGCTACTCCAATTGATTTCATATTGTAGTTCGTCTTTTCTGTTTTAATCAAGTTATTGTGACATTTACAGAGGTTCAGGAAAGCCCGGCAGCGTGTGGATGGCCATTTGTTTTTCAGAAAATTGAAGGGCTGACTCTAACATGTCTTAAAGCTCCTCAGCCTAATATTTAAGAGCACTCTGCGTTTTGATGGTTGGGTACTGAGATTTATCCTATACTACCCACACAGAACACTTGCATATGTCCTCTTAAAGGTGTTTTAGGATAATATTGACAACAAAGTGTATAAACAAAGCAGGCAGGTCACTCTGTGGTGGAGATAAATGGTTCCATTTTCCCCAAGTACTCCCAGACGGAAAACTAATAACAGAGTGTAGGGTAAGTCTCATGCCTCATCTTTGTCAGTGTCAGTACTTGATCGTTTAATCAGGATCAGTCATGGCATCTCCTGGGTGGTGTGCTGGCCGGTAAAATTTGTCTCCGCTTTGCCCAGAGCACGTAGAATAAAGAAGACTGGGAGGAGGGCTGACCCGAGGGTGGTGTTGCAGCTGCCTCAGAAGAGACAGATGTGAGCAGGGTGCTGTGGTACAAGGTGAACAGCCAGGGGGCAGCATGGGAGCATCTGGCACCTGGAGAAGGAGGAGAGAGAAATGGAAGAAGAGGGGTGAACACAACTTCACCTTTTTCCCTGAGCCCAGCCTTGGGGAGGGTGATGGATGACTTCTTGTCATCTTCTGTATTTCCTCAGGGACAGCTAAAACAGAATCTCTCTACTGAGACCAGAGCTTGAAAACTGAAGTCTGTGGGCCATAAGTGGTCCACAGAACTTTTTTTCTTTTTTTTGGTCTGCACAGTTTTGTTTTTAAAACTGAAATATAATAAAATTCACACATTTAAAATGTGGAGTTGGATGAGTTTGGGTCACGCATACAATTGTGTGACCACCACAACACATCAAGACAGAGACCGGTTCACTCTGAAAGTTTCCTCCGGTCCCTTTGTGCTCAGTTTCCTTCCCCCATCCCTGCCCCACACAGCCACTGATCTGCTTTCTGACACTAGAGTTTGCCGCTTCTAGAATGTCATGGAAATGGAATTGTACAGCATGTGGAGTCTTTCGTGTGTGACTTCTTTCCTTTGACGTAGAGGCTTTGACATTCACCCACGTTGTCGTGTGTATTCGTCTTTCATTCCTTTTAGCTGCTGAGTAATATTCTCCAGTGAGGATATACTGCAGTTTACTTATCCATTCAGCAGCTCATGAACATGTGGATGGCTTTCAGTTTGGAGCTATTATCAATAATGGTGCTGTGACACTTGCATACACATCTTGTGAATATAGGTTTTCATTTCTCCACGGTAAATATCCAGGGGTGGCATTGCTGGATCATATGGTAAATGTCTGTTTAATTCTGTACAAACCTGCCAAACTGTTTTCAGAGGGGCTGAACCATTTTGCAATTTCCGTAGCAATAGATGAGAGTTCCCGTTGCTCAGCACAGTTGTTCTTAGAACATTTCAAATAGCTGTCAACAATGAAAATCAGAGCCCTTTAGAGGGGCCCATGGGCTCCAGTTCACCCCAGTTCCTATTTGACCCATTTTACTCATGTACATTATCCAGCTCTTATCTGCAGATATATGACCTCTGCCTTAGAAATTCTTCTGAGCATTATATCCCATGGTGTGTGACAGGGCGTCATGGTTAAGAGTAGGATCTATGTATGGAGAAAGGCAAATCTGGACTGGAATCTCAATCTTACCAAATCTGTCACTTTGGACAAGTTTCTTAACTTCTCTCAGCATGAATTTCTTCATCTATAAAGTGCTACGGTTACCTTATTCAATGGCTTGTTGTAAAAATGAAATAACACAGAGCATGCCAAGCACCTAGCACAGGGCCAGGCCCATGGAAAATGTATAATAGACCTTACACGTTAGTACCTCTTAGTATCATGGTTTAGTCCAGTGATGTGTTGGTATCACGGTAGTCCAGGATTTGTGTGTGTGCGCGCATGTGCATGCACATGCTTGCATCAGAGAATCACTGTGTAGAATTTTTAAAACATAAACACCTGTGCCCCTACCCCCGGATGTCTGACAGAATTAGTCTCCTGGGCCAGACCTGGGCATCTGCAGTGTTTAAAAGTTCTGCAGATGATCGAAATGAGCATCCCTGGTCAACAACCATTGAGTGACCAGGAA
This sequence comes from Aselliscus stoliczkanus, assembly GCA_033961575.1. Lineage (NCBI taxonomy): Eukaryota > Metazoa > Chordata > Mammalia > Chiroptera > Hipposideridae > Aselliscus > Aselliscus stoliczkanus. Next base: position 171,563,051 of record CM066729.1, read on the forward strand.
GATAGGTACAAGGAACCCTAGATTCTAAACTCAGTTCTACCACTAACTAGCTGCGTGACCTTGGACAACTCACTTAACCTCTCTTTGGGAGCAAGTTTACCTGACACCTGATGCTTAACAAATGTGGCCTTTCACAATTACTAGGTTCTTTCTGGTAGACAGTGGCCACAGCCGGAGACACATGCATTGGACGTGGTTGAGGGCTATACCTGCTTCTCAAGCCATATGTCACCCTGAAAGCAAGTCTCAGACTGACTGTTAGTAAGCAGGCACAAAGACAGCCATCCACCTTGTCCTTTAGGCCTAGTGAAGTCGCTGTCTTCTGTCTGGTGGGCGAGGGCATTGACAGCAACTTGCATGAAAGGTTCACTTGAGGCAGGTGTGAGAATATTCTAGCAACAGGAGTCGGCTAACCTTTGAGTCAAAGTCAGGTAACAGACTCCTCCTTTAAATAATGGACATAGCAGTTAGTCAAAATCCCGAGTGGAGGACACCCTTCAAGGGCAAGTAGGCAGTTGGAGTCACTACATTCTGGTGCCCTTTCCCTGCAGGCTGTGGGAGTGCTGATGACGAGACTTCTAGCCAGTCCACATAGCTTCAACACCATTCTAATGTCCTCGTTAATAATTATTAGTTATGCTAATTAGAGTTCTAATTAGTAAGATAAAGTAGTAGCTGCCTCTGCAATATGGCTTTTCATTAGGCTTTTAAATGTGAACTAAACACCCCTGAAGTGTGTATTCCCATTGGACCACCGCTCTGGGGGGTGGATTTAAACTACTGCACACATATATGTCACACTGTCCACACAAAGGTATTTTGAAGTTAATTACAGAAAATATAACTGATGGTTCTTTATATATGATTCTTGGAATAAGCCTACTAAAGATTCCAAACAGTGTAAAAAGCAACGATCCATAATAACCTGGAGCCATATTTGCAAGGTGTATGTTTAAACTCAGCTAGGGCGCTCTCACAATGTTCCTAGCCTAAGATTATCCTAATAAGTGTACTGGTTTTCAGCACCACTTCTCATCCTTAAGTCCCCCTTTGCTGGAAGCTCCTGTGGACCACCCAGGCTATGGTCCTGTCCTTCCCTTTTCTCCTGCTCTCCTAGAAACGCATTCCTCTTTCATGGCAACTTATTCCAGGCCAGGGAACATACATGAAGGATTCCAACCTCTGTAAAATGGCATCCTTTTTGATTTACCCACTTTGATCTGCATTGTTTCCAAACTTTTGAGTAGTACCATCACAGTTGTTCTTGGTCCTATCTGCATAACATCTCTGCTGCTGTTTTTCTTTAAGTTGGCACACTTTTGTTTAAACTCAAATACCTTCTTTAGGTTTATCATGCAGAGAATTACCCATGGACTCCTGGTTCAAATGTGCTAATTGTGCACTTTTTCACATATTAAAATAAATGCATAAGTAAATAAGTAAAATGTTAAGAGCATTAATGAATATTTAAAATAAACAGTAATCATCTCTGTGCTGCCTAAAGTCAGCTCTGGTACCTTCAGGGGCCTTGACGGGGCACTGTGGGAACCCTTGCTGTGCCGTCCTGGGCGTTCCTTGCTCATCTCCCCCACTAGACTGTCAGTCCCTGGTGAGGAGGGCTGGCTTTCATCTCTGTATCTCCACGTCAGTAAGCCTGATGCCTGGTGCATAATATGCATTCAATAAATGTTTGATGAATGAATGTCTGTCTCACTATCACAAGTGAAATATCATTAGCAAATAGAAATATTTTCTATTTTCTCTCACTTTGAGTCCCAGCCTCTGATGAACTTGGGCACTCACACACGGAATCAACACATAAATAAGTACCAAAACATGTAGAAGTGAAGTGAAGCTTGTTTTTTTACCTCCTAAAACTTTCCTTACGTGACCAAAGTGTGATTCATTTAATTCCCCTAATGTTAAGATTCTTAGAGAAATATTTATCTTAACATAGTACCCACCTTGAATTTTGCTGCATGGTGTTTACTGCTGTCATTTCTGGTTGAAGCATTTGCATTTAATTAAATAAAGCATTTTAAAAGTTCAACATTTCCCATTTGGGGGTTGATTAATTCTATAAGCATCAGCAAGAAACATGTTAAGTAAGAGAAAGGGGCATACATATATATATGTAAAGCATCTAATTTTCTTAAGCCTTTTTAAAGTACTTTTTAAAAAATGTTTAAGGTGAAAAATGATAAAACGAACTTGTTGGTTTATTTGCATTGGTTTTGCTTTTTTCCCATAATTGCTGAGGTTGTTTTGTTTATAAAAAGAGAAGTGGTGCCAACCTCAAGATGCAATTGCCCAGTCTCGATTTGGGACATTTTGAAAGTTCCCTGGCTGACTTTAAACACACACATTTGCAAATATGGCGCCAGTTTATTAGTGATCGTTGCTTCTCACAGTTTAGAATCCTTACCAGGCTTATTTCAAGAAAGGCCCAGAGCTCTGGGCAGAGGGAGAGAGCTTTGGGAAGGCACTGTGTGCCCCCAGGAGCAGCACTCCCCCTCACCCAGCAGCCCTGGAATGTATGTGAAACAGAAAACTTACTGGTTCAGGAGCCCTTTCACTCCTCATGTGACCCCTCCACTGAGGTTAATGATGGTCACTTCCAATAGAAAGCAGAAGAGGCTAAAATTATGCTTCTAATCATTTTTTCTGCCTTTTGAAAAGTTTGATTAAAAGCACAAATTGTCATGCAAGATGTTTCCAGTACCCCTAGTATTCTACCTACCTAACATTGCTTCAAGTGCTGTAAGGACAAATTGTGTTACAGAAAGAGCCTGTTCCCTCTGCTTGTTGCCAGTGGGTTTTGTGCACTGGGTATTCCACGCCTAGCGAAAACTGTCATGAAGGAAATGATTATATGTATCCACATGGGCACATCTGGGGAAATTCAGAAGTGTTATCTCAAGGTCTGCATCCCCATCAGTGCTGTTTATTTTATTCTGTTTTCTGTAAAGTGGGATGCATTTTCGTGCTTGGTGGCCTTCAAGAAACCGGACCCGACTAACAATTCCAGCTGGTTCTGAGGACCCAGCAGCACACAGCTTCGTAATGTTTTCCTCCAGCCCCTGAGATTTATGGGCGCTTTATAATTTTTGTAACACAGACATTCCTGAGCCTAATTTACATGCATTTGGAGACTAACCTCAGTGAAATAGCTTCAGATTTCAGGGTGTGTTTAGTATTGACAGAAAACAACTGGTCTCCAGTCTGTATTCTTTTTTGCACTATTGAAAGTGAAATGTCTTAATATTGAAGAAACATGGGGTTGCTGAAATAATGTTCCTCATCAGTCAATGTGTTTGGGTCAAAAATAAAACTATTAAACATTAACTAAGAAAATCTGTGCACAACTTTCCTCTAATATGTCCTTGGTCAGGTTCTGTTTCTTCAGTTTTCTTAATGTGGGGTAAGTCTCCAAGAAGGAAAAATAATCATCATCACTTTGGCAGTGTGCACTCTGGGAATTGTTTAAGCAAGGAGTCGGGTCACAGGACCCAGAGGCCATGTTTTTTTTCTACTGAAGAATTGTGTTTTCTTGAGTCTATACGGAACTGTGTGAACAAATCATTAAGTGACACAGTGAACAGGAAGAGAGAAGTATTCAAAAATTCTGTGACCTCTGCGACAAAGGTGGCAGACAGAAGACACTGGCTTTAATTGCTTGTTTCTCTCTTCCCAGTTTTTGTTTCAATAAAACATTACGTGATCTCGAGGCAAAAGGTGATTGGGAAGGCAATAGTTTGATTTTAATGGTTATATTGATTTTTCTTTATTCAGAATGATCAAAAATATTTCCCGAGGTATATAATCAACTAGCATTTATACACAAATCATTCTAGGCAGAAAGCACCATATTAATTAGTACCGCACAGGAAATGGGATTTAAACACAAACCTACAGATCTTTTGCCTTTCTTGTGTTCTTGGCATCTTTTTTTTTTTTTTTTAGGGAATATTTGATTATATATATCCGCTCCCAACAGAGAAACCAGAGCTTGTTTTCATAACAAGAAAATACAGTAGCTACCTGAAAATTGTTCCTTCTGAATTAGCGTATGTATATTTGTTTTAAACTCTTCTTTACCCTGTGAAAGGGCGTCAGTAGCACATTCGGATTTTTGTCTGCTTTCATTCTTGTTACAGTAACATCCAGGGTTGGGAATTTACATTTTAAAATAAGAGGGCTCATTTGCTTTGGAGTGGAAGCTTCCAGCAGCACTGTACATTCATAAACTAATATATTTAGTAAATAATGTCAGAGAAACCTTAAAACTGATCTCTATCACATTCTACTGTTAGTAGAACTCCCCAAATCCCTGTTCTCCCGAGCAGTGTGATATATATATATATATATATATATATATATATATATATATATAATTTTTTATTTTTTTTTAAATTGAAACCAAAAAGCAGAATCCTAGCTGTGGAAGGTGCCCCAGATGTGAAAGTCACTCCAAGTCTGTGGACCATGTGGCTTATGGACCCTGAGATTAGTGTACATGCCGCTGTATCTTCTCTACACCGTATTGTCTCCCCACACTTGATGGGAGTTGGCCCCTGTCTCTGACTGTTGCCTTCCTGCATATGGAGCTTTACCCCAGTTTTTGCCGACACCAGCAAAACAGCACTATGTGTATTAAGAACTATACATGTAAATTCTTCGTGCTGATACCAAGATGGGCGAAAAGAATTCTAACTTCAAATTGTTTTTTTAAGTTTAATAATTTATTGTGTTAAGTTAGGACAGCACAGAGCTATTGCTTAGCAACACTGGATTAGGCAGAAAATAATTTAAGCTACCAAACGAGAAACATTTGTAATCGAATCTGCTCTAACACTTGTTTTACCACATGGCTTAACACCCTTTTGCTCACACATGGTGAAACACATGTTTGAACTGATGTTTTAACGCCCGTCTCACACAGCTTTATGCTCTTTGTCCACATATGCTTAAACACAGGCTTTCACACCCTTGGCACCCACCTCGTTGAACAAGGCAGAGTATTGTCTGGGGTCTCATTTTCTAGAATCCATTGGTTAGTAGCCTTCAGCCAGAGACCGGTGCCTAGCATAAAGTCGCAGCTCTTTCTGCTGGATGACCTGCACTCTGGAGTTCCTGCAGTCTGTCTGGAGCAGACAGTTGTCATGGAGATGACCACCGTCCACTGTATCCCTGAGTGGTGGCCTTTTCTGGTATTTCAGCCATGGGCATGTCATGTCACAAAAGTATCATTTGCTACACTGGCCAGTTTACTTGTGTTTTCCCAAACTGCCGAGTTCTAAAGTCTTACTCATGGCCAGATGTAGAATTGAGGCGATTTTTGTTTTGGGGGGCGTTTTTTTCCTCTTAAGTTTCACTTGGCAATTTCAACAGAGTGGAAAATATATATACCAGAATAGAGTACTTGTGTTGCAGAAATCTGATCATACATGGAAAAAGATTGGCCTGGCCTTTCATGAGTCTGATTGTTTGGACCAGCTCTCTCCTTTTCCTTTGTGGCATCTCACCTTAAGCACAGCGACTGTCTTCTCTTCACTCTGACCATCTAGCGACTCACCATGGATGGATTCACAAAAGGTTGCCTCTTCTTCCTAAGATTATAGGACTCAGCATGTGTTGGCTGTTTAAAGTATAGGTTTCTGAGCCAGACTGCTTGGGTCTGAGTCAAGGTTAAGTTTCCTCATCTGTAAAATGGGAATAAAGATAGTAGCTGCCTTACTGAGTTGTAATGATTAAATGATTCAACATTTATAAATCACTTACACAGTATCTGGCACATAGTAAGTGCTCAAGAAACAGTAGCTCTTGGGCCGGCCGAGTGGCATAGTGGTTAGGCGCTGGCTTGGGAGGCCAGCGGCCCCGGTTCGGATTCCACATTTGAGAGCCAGTGACACTGCCCTCAAATAAATAAATAAATAAATAAATAAATAAATAAATAAATAAAACAAAAAAAGAAATAGTAGCTCTTAATTCAAGTAAAATACAATAGTGATAGTAACCTAAATTTAAACCGTACTCTACAGTTGACAAAATATGCTTTATCCATATCTTTTCAGAATCCTATCAGAACATTAGGAGGTAAGACAACATCCCCATTTTACAGATAGGCAAACTAAGACCCACATATCTTAAGAGCTCTGCCAGAAATCACATAGCGAGGAGTTGGTGAGGTTGGATGTTGAATGCTGATCCCCTGACATCTAAGTCAGTGTTTTTTTCTACCCTGTTGCAAAGCTAAGTCCTGTCAGACATACAAGGAATTACCAGAAGTAGCCCTCCCCACCAGAGAACTTACGGAGGAAGAAGGATATTGACAAAGGAAAAATAACTTCCATTTATTGAGAGACTACTATAAGCCAGCCCTCTAGTAGACACTTGCTAGCAAAACATCTCTCTTAATCTTTACAACAACCAATTTGACAGGTGAGGAAACTGAGGCCTAAAAAGTATAATTAACTTATCCTGAGTCAAAAACCTGATAAGTAGCAGAACTAGAATTTGAACGCAAGCCTGTTTCCAAATAAAACCCATACCTTTAACCATTACTCATGTTGGCTCTCAACCAACAACAATAAATGAGTTCATAGACAAACTATAGCTATTGTATAAATCCATTTTGGATGAAGTATGTTCTTCCCCTAATCATTCCTGGTTAGGTTGCTGGGTGATGGATTGCTTTTTGGTTTTGTTTTTTCTTTTTTCTTCATTTTTAATATTATAAAGTGGATAAGCATAACAAGAAATAAAAGTTACGGCTATTATATGACAGCATTTGTAAATGAAATCCACATTTAGTCTGTACCACCACCTTGATGAAATTCAGGGCTATAAAATGTGCTGCCTGGCAAAATCTTAGTGAAATTTTCTTTTACAGGTAACCAGTGCTTGCAATTATCTGAATATAAGAATCATTTAAATTCTGTGGCTTTCAGGTCCCAAAGAGTGTTAATGGATGCTAAATTAAATTATTTGAAAATAAATTCTACTTCATTGGCTGGACTCTTGGAGGTCAACATTCAGGAAACTATTAAGAATGATCCCCTTGAGCAAGATGAGTTGGAAGAGCAGTTTTCATTCTTGTACATTAATAACTCAAGCTGTCTTCATAGCTGGCATTAAAGATAACTTAAAGGGGGCTGGAATCCTTGAGCTAACTTGCCACGTTAGATTGGTTTGGAGGCAGATGCAGAGGGTAACAATCAAACTATTTAAACACAGAACAGGAACAGCAGCACTTAGATGCCTGACTTGAGGATGTAAGCAGGAATTAGTGAGCACTTCACATGGCTGGAAGATCCCTGAGGAAAATTTGGATGGGGCGGGGCCTTTTCATTCAATTTTTAAGCCCCAACACAGGATTTTTAGTATAAATACCCGGCAACATCAAAATACAGGTGCAGATTTGAAATATATAAAAGCTCACTTTGGTTTCTTTGTAGTTTAACTGGATTTCACTATGTTGAGGTTCAAGATCAAATACTTGCATTTTCATGTAGCATTTGCCAAATTTCCAAACCTCTGAGCACACAATCCACAGCGTTCGGTTTTTTGCTTGCCTGGAAATCTTAGGTAGCACTGAGCCAAAAGTAGAAGTTATGAAGTGAGATTATACTTGATTAGGAACAAAAAAAGTCCTATGTCCAGAAATGCAGATGTGTACAGCAGTCCTCAGGGAACGCTGGTATTTGATCTCCGCGTCTTAAAGGTTCATGTTCCCAACGTTAAGAGGTGCAGGGAGCCAACTTTTATTTGTAACTAATGCTGAAATTACTCTGGAGATTCTAGAAGTATTACATTACAAATCACTCAGCTTTGGAAATCCTACAGCTAGTGAGTTACAAATATCACTGTGTGAGAGAAAGAGGCAATAAGTGAAGGACGTCATTCATAAACTTAATTTATACTGGTTGCAGCATGATCGCAAGTATACGGTGTGAGAGTTTTCATTTCAGGCAGAAAAGGAAAAGGGAGTGTATGAACACCCTGAGTCAAGACCCCAACTAAAAGAACCAGGAAGTAAAGGCCTCCTTTGTCGAGGGGAGTTCGGGTGGGGGCGGGGAGGGGGCTGTGCAGCATTTAACTTGGGCTGCACTGTCTTCCTCCTTGTTCTAATATCTGACTTCATGACCTGGGGCAATTCGCTTATTTATTGAGCACGGCTTCCATTTGGGTGAAAGTTAAAGAAGCCTAGGTATTCACAAAATAATACCCTTCAACAAATGCAACGCCTATGGCCATCTATGAAAAAGATACACACAGCAGACATTTCACCTCAAGGGGGGAACTTTAGTGGGATTAAATCCAATATTAAAATCAAAAATAGTTAGAGGCATTACTGTGTCACACAGCTGCCTTTTTTTAACCTTAATAAACTGTATTTTTATAATAGGTACCTGGTACTCTCTGGTATTAACTAATTGGACTTCCTTTTTGGCTAGACCACTCTTATTTTAAACTAAATAGTGTTCCAATTATTTTTTAATTAATGACTTTAATTCCAACAACAACAAAGAAAAAAATGGATAAATCTGGATCTTGGTTTCAGGAATAAGCTCCTATAGGCAAAATTATACCTTTTATACTTTTCGCCAGTAATACCTACTACTGGATGTGTTCGTTTTCATTGTGAGGCTCATCTGCCCTTGCTATGAAATGGTTTTCTTTAGGAATAAAATCTATTAAATCACACTTTGGGAAGAGTTTTAAAGTGATCAAAATGTATCATCTTAAAAAATTCCTAAATTTGGATTATAATGCATTATATAATTAATGTGCAGTATATTGTAAAATGATTGTAAGTGTATGGTATATTTTAAGTGGACAATATATAAGTAAAATATAGGAAAATGAAACACCCCATAAATATCATTTACATCACAATAATAAATTCAGATTCAGTTGTGGCATTTGAACATTTGCTATTTCACTCATCCTCACTAATGATATTTTTCAGATCTTAGATTTTGATAGATGCACTGCAGAGTGTAGAAATAATCATTATTTAGGGTGCTGAAAAATAGCTTGCCAAAATTGATAATGAAAGTTATTCAAGATGTTCTGTCAAAATCCTTTCCAATTAGTGTTGAGGTCTTGAAGGGCCAGACTTAGCTTTTTATTAATATGTTAGGTTTATTAATATATTTTTTGATATATGCATAGTGTGACTATCTAGTACATCTCATGATATTGCATAATTAGGGTGCTTTTAACGTGTTATATCCCAGTCTATTCTTAGATCTTAATTTAAAATTCAGAATTATGTACATCATAGTTTCATAACTTAACAACTCATTAGGAAGCCATGCCCTGTACTTGAGGTTACCTCTAAGGCAATCCATATTTAACAGTAAACTAGAGAAATGTCTGACGACTTGACTGTCATTGACCAGTTTAAATATTTAAAGTTATCATCTAACCCTTTGTCTAACCACTTACAGAAAATGAAATAAAGGTTGTGTATAAACCAGGGGGAAGGGAGTCCTTTCTAATAGTCTTTTCTAAATGGAGAAAACTAGTTGTACTATCAATACTCAAATACTTAGACCACTTGTGTGTGTGTGTGTGTGTGTGTGTGTGTAATAGAAATAAATATGCTGACAATATATTATTTTGTAACATAAAGGGCCCATTTTTTTTTCTTGTTATTTTTCAACAAAATGTAAAAATTTAAGCATGCCATTCTACAGTGATTGAAATTAGATAAATTATTAATCATCATAATAATTTTGCATTCCTGTCTTTTCTGTTATATCTTTAAAAATAGCTGTTGGCTTATTTCTTTCTTTCCCTCCAAACGATGAGAAATTGAGACTGTTGTTTTGAATGCCTTGCTTTCTTCACCCAGATAAATGAACATAATGAAAAATTGAAATGGTTCAACCCCTTGTTTAGTGAGGCGTTTCTTACCTATATTTATTTAGACCTTGTCTCACTAATAAATGTCTGAATGATGTTAAAAGTAGTCCAGCATAATGCTATGATGATCGTGGTGCGATTTAACATTTATTCAGTACTTACAAGATTAAAAATAGTGTTAGGTTCTGTAGGGATCCAAATATGGAGTGATATTGAAGATACCTCCTATGAGTTAATGAGATAATGAGGGTCTATTTTTAGATGCTATATTGGTCAGGGATCTTAGATTCAGGAGCATAGAATCATCTAGCAAATTTAAGCAGAAAGAGATGTGTTAGAGTAGTTTATGGACTCCTTGGGAAAGCCAGGGAAGCTCTTTTGGGTGCTACACAGCAACAGACAAGACCTATCAGACTGCCTGGGGATGCTCACTGCTGCAGCCTTACCTGCATGGCACCCCGGTTACAGGAATCGGCTCCATAGTCTGCCAGCACTGTCCCAGGCAAACATTTAAGCGCGCTCTCTCTCTCTCTCTCTCTCTCTCTCTCTCTCTCTCTCTCTCTCTCTCTCTCTTCCTCCCCCCCGCCCAATGGGACTGTCTCTTGTCTCTTCCCAGGCAACTTCTGCCTTTGCTCGCATCTGCTTTCCAAGTCTCTCCTAGACATCTGCCTTGGAGAACCTGGGCCACATCTGGCACCAGGTTGCAAGAGAATCTCGAAAATGTAATTCTTAGCTGTCTAGCCTTTGCATTCAAAGAAAGCTGCCCACAGGGATCCAACTCTGTGTGGAATGAGTCAGTGCACAGTGCCCCTCCCCCAGGAATTCTGTGAGGTGGCAATTCTCAAATGGTGTTCCGAGGAACCCTAAAATGTGGCCCACCCACCTAAAGGTTGCCACGGAGGAGGGGGAGACCAAGCAGGCAGGACTTCATCCACAGGAACTCCATGTTAATCTGGTCATCTATAGGGCAGGCCCATAATTGTTTGGTTTGAAAAAGATTTTCTCCTCATTTTTTTGGTATGTGTGTGTATGTTTATTTTTACTTTTCCAAATCACTGCTGCTTTGCATATATTCATCAATCTTCTGTCTACTACTTTTCATGTAAGGCAGATTATCACAAATAGAGCCTACTGTTTCATTCCATAGCACGCTTTTTAACAGAACATTATCGGTTTCTTAGCCAATATTTGAAAAATCACTGTAAATTATACACTTCATTCACATCGTTAGGGAAAATGCTGCTAACAGGCCCACTCATATGAGGGTTTCTAATGTGAAGTCACCGTGTCCTGAGAAGATGCCTTTGAATTGTTTCAAAGCCTTTCCAACATCTTCTCAGAAAACCTCAGCAGTGGAGGGCTATCCAGTCATCATAGCCATAAGGGTGAAGCAACTGGACACATTTAATTACTCTTCAACTTCTTTATTTCATTGGACATCAAAAACAAAATTAGTAGCCGCAGAAGACAGAGGTTACATGGGGTTAAATTAATCAATGTGTACTAATGAAATAACTCCTGTCCCCAAGCTGTTAATGCCTGTTTCCGATGGTGGTGAGCCCTTAGAAATCTTACCTACTTTGGTCTCTGTACTTTTCAACATTTTGCCATGTGGACGACATTGAAAGGAAATAGTCGCTCAATGAAGTAGGAGAGAGACAAAACTATTACCTGTACATATGTTGGTCTTCGTGAAAGGATTTCAGGTGAAGGGTTTTCTCTTGCAGTCCCTCTAGCCCAGGTGTCGGCAAACTGCAGCTCGCGAGCCACACGTTGCTCTCTGGGTACATTCCGTCTCAAAAGTTTGCCGACCCCTAGAAGAGCCAATCCTGTCCCTCATGACAATTTAAAAATTATTCGAGAGCCATAAATATATTTTTACATAATCACCATTATGTGAATAATAGCCTTTGAAAATTTTATAAATGAAACTATGATAGTTTTATTTTCATTTTCAATTTTACTTCAGAGCCACATGTACGCACCCAAAGAGCTGCACGTGGCTCGCGAGCCGCAGTTTGCCAACCCCTGGTCTAGAGTATCTCCCACCATATGCCACACACGACCTTTCCACTCCAAACTACCCTGCTTCCAACTGATGGACGCTATGGAAACCTGGACTTTTGCTACCAGTTTACTACTCCATCTTTCACGTGTTTTCACGATGGCCTACCTAACCTCACCCCTACCTGTCACGCAACATCATAACCCAAACCTGCCCTGCAGCCCAGAAGCAGCCCAGCAACCCAACATGTTTTTAAAGCAATAGAAGCTTTCTTTGTGCACACAAAGCAGTGTTTGTTGTGTTGTTCCCACTTGCTTAAAATAGGCTTCAGAGTATTTTGTTTCTGTTGTATTTTCCATAGTTTTCTTATACCAAAAAAATGGCAAGTTTGTAGAACTGTTCGTAATTCAAAAAATAGAACCTAGATATTTTTAAAATATGAATTTCATATTTATCGTTGACTATCTTGAAACTTTAGAAAGGCATAGAGAACAAAATAAAACTCCCTGTCAGCCTCATCATCCATTGAACCATTCCTAACACTTTAATATGCATTTTCTATACCTTTTTCTATGCATATTTTACATACAAATGAATGTTTCTTTGGCATTTTAACTTTGAGAAACCTGTCTGTGATTTACTGTTCCTATAAATAAAAAATTTTAAGTTCTTGTCCTAACTTGGCAAATGATGTATTTTAACATAAAGAACATAGAATCTGCCAGAGTTATTTATTTGAGCTTGGCTTATAAACTATAAAAGTCTGTTTGGCTCACATAATTGCCTTTTTAGGTGTTTTTTTTTTTTCCTACCTTCAGCTGTAAAGCATCAAACCCAAATTAGCAGCTGCAGCCCTGGTTGCACTTTATTAAGTATATAGTCAATTTTTTCACCCATGTTCCTGGCGAAGTTTATTTAGGTAAAAGGTTGATGACACTCTTCACCCCAAAGAAGGAAGTTGTTTCTTTTCTCCTCATCCCATCCCGATAACATTCAAGAAGTTAAACTTGAAGAGTCATCGCTTCTCATATAAATGGACCCATCTTTCCACTGTGTTCACCAGTTTTATAAAATAAACCTGCAAAATAGAAAAAGTCTATAGTGCATATCCAGGATATGTGTGGAAAAAGTCTATAGTGCATATCCAGGATTACTGTGGGTTTGTTGAAATACAAAATCATCCAGAAACATTTGTGTTTCGGAAAAGACTGGGCCTCCATCACGCACTGATATGCAGTGTTCATAGTTTATATACGGGCATATTTAGGTAAGTGGAGTAACAGGTCTGTGTAGACACGTTACATTGATTATGAGAACAGACGTGAGCTTGGGAATATTTGTGGTAATTCTTCATTTTTTCAAGGAAGGCCCTGTATAGTCCTTACCTAAAGGACTGTTTTTCTAAAGGTGGTAAAAAATAGAAACCCTTATCTCTAATATTTTATGCCATGTCAACTACATCTTCAACAAGACTCTGTTTTAGTTATTCTTATCAGAGATATTTCTAAAGGGATGTGTTCTGCATGGTAATTGAAGCATTACATCACACTCGACGGAAGAATCACTGAGTATTCCAAATAAGAATTGAACCAATTTTTTTATGACATGGCATATTTCAGGTATTTCCACCAGTCAGTGATCTCATTTTTAATGGCCAAATACACCAATAAATACTACTCATCACATTTATACAAAAGTCATCGCTACCTATAATATTAATGGTGTAGTCTTTCCCACTTAGCAGGTTTACTGTGAACGTTGCCCTTTAACATTAAATATTGTCCTAAAAGGATGCTAAGCCATTCCACGGTTTCTCTCATAAGAATGCAAAGAGCAATTTGTAGTTTATGCAGAGAATCTACAGCTAGCGATTTGGTGCTGTCCCCATGGTTCCCATTCTCAACCATGAGATTTCTGGCCCTCAAATGTCTGTAGTAAGTTTTCTTAGGGATGAGCTGGAGTGGGGCCGGGGAGGGGTGAGGAGAGGCTGCCGCTGTTCATTTCCTTCCTCATCTCTATCTTGTTCTGATTAGATATCACCTTTTCTCCAGCGTATTTTCTCCTTTACTTCACTCACCTTCCTCCTTTTAAATTCCTCATTCCTTTCTGCCTCCATTTTCTCCTAGTCACCCCTCTTTCCCAGTTATGGGTTCCCTTTGGGGGGCCTCTTCTGGCAGCGTCTGGTTGCTTTGCTGACAGACGCCTCAGGAAAGGAACAAAAGGCAGGAACCCTACATTTCTCTAGGTAAAAGAGTTTATGGATGAAGATTTTTGATCCAGTTCCCATGCCCCTAACAATGTCTGTCTTCAGATAGATCTGTCCCCTTGGTGCCTTGGGCAGGTCTCTGTTGGCCCTCTCTGTCCTTCCCAGCCACCCTGCTTTCTCTTTACCTGCATTCAGCCAGACGGAACCCCTGCCTACTCTGCAGACATGCTTCCAGCTCTTCTTACCTTGCTCGTACTATTTCTCCTGTCTGGGCAGTTACCTTCCACCCTCCCCTGTCAAAATCCTCCCCATCTTTCAGCATCATGTCTCCATGCTACATCCACAAAGAAAGGAGTTGACATTCTCCTGATCCCTCCAACAAGAGGGGCTCCACATCACTTTGGTTGGACTGTTCCTGTTGACATGTCTCGTATGCCTTGTGCTTTATTTAGGTTGGTGCCTGTCTCATTCACCCTCCTATGTGATAAGCTCCTTGAGAGCAAGGAATAGGTCTCTCATATTTGGCTCTTGAAAAGCCCTGGACACAGTTCCCTGCACATAGAAGACTCTTGGCAACCAACGGTCCCTGAGAATGTTTAAACCTCTGATTTGAAACCATTGATTCTTCCCCAATTGATGTCTTTAAATTTCATTCACTTAATGATATAGTGGAATAAGTTTGGAAATCATAGGTAGTTTATATAAAAGCACATAATGACCTGTCTTGGTTATGTTCTAAAGCAATGTCTGGAGAAGCTAACTCCAAACTTGACTGTTTATTTTTTTTTTTTCCAGACCAGTAACATAACTTACCTTGGACAGTCTTGAGCCATATGCCTTAGCTCTGATTTCCAGAGTCTTCCCATCTTTGTTCGTCAATCTGCATTGTTGTTCTTTTGTGTATGTGAGCATGGGGACCTTGGCTTTTGGAATAATATCACATAGCAAATCAAATTCTGCCTCAAAAGAACTATTTTTGCACAATTTTCTGCATTTCTGAACAGGTTACAAAATGTCACAATTCAGTAGGGCCAATTATTAGATTTTCATTTAATGGGCAGTTTTAATGTTCTCAGAAAATCTGAATAGTAATAGCATTTTAAACGACTGCATTCCATTTAAAGACTCACAACCAGTTCTTCTCTCTTTGAGCACACCTAGTTATATTTTTGGGTATCATTTAAATTCAGGCTCCCAATCCGTAGAAAAAATCAATGAGTTAATGAATAGCCTCATTTTTAGAACTTTCCAAATATTTTATCCTAATTATAAGGCATATCCAGTGACATTAATTTGATGAAATCCCAAATCATCAGATTATGCAGAATAGCCCTTACTACGGAGTAACTTCGAGGATTTTCAGTTTAACAAATGTACTGTGTGGTTTTTTTTGGGTTTTTTTTAGGATCAGATCATGGCTTTGCTAGTGAGAAAAACTTTGTACTGTTAAGGTTTGGGGACCATGTCAGTATAGGTCAAGCTTCATGCTTTTTTTCATAGTTCTGTTTACTTAGCATGTTTTATTTAGCCTATGAAATGAAAAGCATTCCTACTACTAGTAATATTCACCCCTGACATTTGTATGGCAAATTCTTATTAGTAAATCACTCCCACATACTGTCCCCAGGCTGGGTGAGACTCTGGGTCACTCAGCCATCCAGTGAGTACATGGCTGAGCCAGCAGTAGAACCAGAGCTGGCCAGGTCCAAGACCAGTGACCTTACACACAAAACTGGTGTGCATTCATGTAAACCCCCTTGAATCCTGTGCGGAACAAGGTGGAGAAGAAGCCAACAAAGGGATGACTGTTTGAGTTATTTATTGTCTACTATGTCATCCACAGCTCATAGACTGTCCCTTGGGATATCAACAGAAAGTGAATTCTGCAAACAAATCCAGGTTACGGTTGGAGAGAAACCCACATAGTAGGCATCACCTCAGTCCTTGGTATGATCCGGTTGCCTCTATGTGGCTCTATTTTAATCCTTGTCTCTCTTTATCCTAATCAGTTCCCCGTTCATTCTCCAACTGGAGACCTCTGACACATGCATAGTCTCAAGGAACTAGGAATCATTTACAAGCATGGCTCGATCAACCCAGCTGCCCAGTAAGATAAGTCCAGAGTAGAGATCTCAAAGCCCTCGCTATTCCTTCAATATTTGAATGAGTGACCAAATTCATAATCCAACCTGATGTCCTGGGTCCCAATCCGCTTTTCTGTGCCTGACCTGTATACTACTGTACTTCAGATACACTCTGCCTGAGCGGTTTCATCCTCTTCACCCTCTCTTATAAGCCCGAAAGTTGGTGCCGGTACATTACATGGGCTAGCCTGACAATAACCTAAAATCTACTCTTGCAAATCTCCTTTTGTTAGACCCGTACTGAAGCAAGTTGGGTGTCTCACGTGTATTATTTTGGTAAAAACTCATGACTATGGAGTTATAAAAGTCAAAGACTTCCTGGGAATGCTCATTTGAATGGTTTCTCTGCTGATTCCACTGATGGGACTTAAAAACTATGTGTGGACTAAATGGTATAATCCAGCTAACATGATAGAAATCATTATATCATACACACATGTACATATATAAAGGACGGAAATGCAGCTACCTGTATAATCCAGAGGGGAAGAAAGGAAAAAGAATAGGGGGTTGGGGACACTCAGTAGTGAGGCATTTCTCTTCCCGAAGGGAGCGGTCCTTAGAGTAACAGGTGCCTCTGCAGGGACATCAGGCATCAGGACAAACAACCACGCTAGTTTTCCACTTGCCTTTCACCTTGACCACCCCCTCCCTCAACAAAGAACTGATGGGCTTCTGTTGCTAATGGAGACGGGGGCAGGTTCTAGGGATTCTGATTACCTGATGCCTTCTCGTGCTATATGCAGGTTTCATGGATTCAGGCATCAGGGTGCACTCTCTGATGGCTGTTTTTAAATTCGGGGTGACAGACGTTGAACACCTTCAAAATTCAATGGAGCAAAACGTGCACTGGTGGCGAGGAAGTCTCTAAAGCCAGCCCCAGATGCGAGAACACATCCCACTGACCCCATGTCCTGCCCCTTGGGAGCCCCACTCTGTTTCTGTGTCTCCCTGAGACTGCCCGGAGTGCCCCCTTCTGCTCTTCCCATTCTGAACCTGTTAGATTGGAGGCTGGGCCCGTGGTCCATGGGAATCACCCCTTCCTCCCTCGTCCCTGTCCCTGGCCATTGTTCTGCACTCTGCAGCCCAAGAAGAGTACCACTATTGCTTACAAAGCTCTCAGTTATTACTCAAGCCTCTCAGGAACCTAGGAGTCAGGGCTTTCCTTCTCTGTTTCCCAATGGAAGAACATCGCGTATGATTTCCTGATCATCGTCATCATCGTGATTACTGTTGTCATCTTAATTGCCATTTATTTTAAAAGCACTTTCATGCTCAGTGCTATATAATCATTATCTCATTTTGTCTCCTTTCACCCTCATAGTAAACCTAGAAGGGAGGCATTGTCATTGTCTTTTCCAGATGAGGAAACTGAGGCTTAGAATAGTTTGGTAACTTACTCAAAGTCTATCCGGTATGAGGCAGGACTGCAGCTTCTCCCATCCATCAGCCTTAAGAGCTCAGCTCTCCTTTTCTGAAACCTGATACCAGCTGGGTTGTCACCATGCAGTCTGCCTCCCAGGAACATAAGTAACTACGCGGTCAGAGTGAAACATCTGGTTAATAATCAGACGGTGCTGCTATTAAATGTTTCATTTATAATAATAGTGATGTTTTCAGTCAATCACTTAAGAATCAGGTTTTTAAGAAACTATTTAAGGAACACACTTACCAGCTGCTCTCACCATAAATGGGGGAAAATGCTGCAATGGTCTTGAACTGCCCATGTACATATGAAATATCTTCCTTATAGCACATGGAGATTGCTACCCAGACCACAGGAAAACTAGCAAAAGGTGTCCATGGCTTTTGACACCCAGCCATGCCTTCTGTCCTTCCCCTCCCAGCACTTCTGGTCCCCGTCTTATGCTCTGAATCTCCCCCCACCCCGTAATTCCATCCAGGCCAGGCTGTCCCAGAAATGTAATCCCCAGTGAAAACGCTTAGCCCATGAGAGAGAGACAGTAATTTCCACTACTGGGAAAACAGGCTGAGGAAGGGAAATAATCCGAAGACTTCATCTTGGGGCATAACTCAGTTTTATAAGCGTGAAAATGGAAACAGGTAATAACAGGAACTCTCTAGACCTTTCCCACTGCTTGGAACAGTGGGGCTGTTTTCCACGCTGAGTCACATCTCTGCTCGAATACCGCCCCCACCACCCCGACCACTCTGTGCCCTTCTGCAATTTCTTCATAGCACACATCCCTACCTGGAGTTCTATTGTATGCTTGTTGGTTTCTTTCATCTCCCTATAGAATGTAAGCTCCATGCGAGCAGGACCTTGATTTTGCTTGCTGCTATAAACAGCCTCTGCACGAGGGCTTGGCACAGAATAAGTGCTTAATAACCAATGTATCCAAGGAAAAGATCAGCCACTTCCTGTGCGTCTTCTGAGAAGTGCAATTTTTACAGTAGCCCAATTTTTTTCCTGAAGAACCCATGGTTTGACTGCCACTGTTGCTTGAAATGGGATGATTTGTTGTTGTTGTTGTTGTTGTTGTTGTTGTTAAAAGGCTAATTTCAAGTTGACATACAGAAAACGGTTAATACTGGCTCAGGTGACCCTCAGATGTGGTAAAGTCAGGAAAATGGTATCTGGGTGTGTGGAAAATACTGTGAGATCAGAAAATACTGGTCTAACAAAATCCACCATCATGTGCATAAAAAATTGTTGTGGTCTACACAATTCATCTTGAAATAATTATGAGCCAATGTTTTCACTCACATGTTGTACATTGTGTTCATGGTTCTCTTAGAATTATCTTTGGCTTGGGGAGTAACATGTAATGTGCATAAAATTAAAACCAAAACTCATCCACATTTGAGCCCAAATATCTCCTCTTTTAAGGTGTACACATCACTCTGAAGTCAGGGTTAAACCACTGGTTTGTTTTTTTATAATTACTTTTTTAATATTTGGGTCCAATAATGCCTGGTAATTTGGCATGTAAATATGGGGTAGGCTCGAGAATATTCAAGAACAAATTATACCATATTATTAAGTTCTTACGAATCTTACAAAAATGAAAAACCACAAATTAGTGAATGTTAAAATCTCCTGTATCTCCCAGCAAAAAGGAAAAAGATAGTATTAATGACTAATTTAAACACTAAATAAAAGCGGGGGCAGGGGGCAGGTAATCCCAAGCAAGCCACATTAACCTATTATTATGATTGTTTTTTAAAACCACAGGGTATTTGGGCAGGGGCATAGGGGGGAATGTGCTTTTGTGATTCCAGGTTTGAGGGATCCTGTCTATTAAAACCTTTATAACTAAAGTTATAAAATTGAGACTAGTTTCTTTTAGAAGCTTCTTAGTTGAGAGGGCAGGGCCGGTGGATAGACAGGGGCACAATAAATAGTGGGGGTGGAACCCTCTTGTTAATAAAAACATTGTTTTCCGAATGTTGAGGAAAGAAAGCCATCTCACACTCCATCCAGACCTGTTATCAGTGAGCCTGTGTATCTCCTTCTCTCTGCCAGATATTTGTTCCTGGCTGGAAGATATTTTATGATATTTATTTGATGACATACACCTACTGAGTAGATGAAAAGCAAGGGCTCCTGAGGATGACCTACTTCAAGGGCACAGTAAGCTTCTGAGGACTTTGGCAGGTTATCCTGAAATCATTTGAGTGCATCTTGATATCACCTGTTGGACATATCCAAGACTGGCACGTCTGCAGACGCATTGGAGGCAGAGTTGCTCACCCCAGGGAAGGGAATTCAGAGTCAGTAATGACTTTGTTAGAGCGCTGAAACAGGGAAGACACACTGCTTTACCAAACCCACCCCGAGCGCAGGAAATGCTGCTCTTGGCACTTGGGATGGGAGTCGCCCCAGGAGCCTGCCTCCGTGGAGTAGACCTAGATCTAGAAAGGGGATCTAACAGGATTACACAGAAGTGTGGTCCAAGGTAAAGAGGCAACCAAGACGGAAGGTAGGGAGGACGCGCATCCAAGGTGAGGGTAGGCGCCATGAAAGGAATTCTGATGAAGCATTCTCCTGGGAGTTGACAGGACAGAGAAACATTTCCAGTTGAGGTCAGGGAGGAGCTCAGGATGTTTAAAATGCATGGAGACACTGTCCCCAAATTCGCCCTCGGAAGCCAGCTCGTCTTTACATGTTCATTTCTACAGACATTTATTAAGCACCAGCTTGGGCCAAGGCAGTCCTAATGTAGTAAAGACCCAAATATAAATAATCTATACCTATTTATCAATGTACACAGGCTGGTGAGAAAACATACCTAACCCAGAATTTGATTATAAAGTTAAATATAGCAGTGGAGGCACACAATCCGTTCTTAGTCCTGTTGGGCCTCCTGGAATTGGTGCTGCCTGGCCTGAATACTGAAGGGGAAGTGTGAGCTAGCCAAAGGAGAGGAGACAGGGACGTGGGGGCGTTAAAATAATATGCTGTGCTCAGGAACTAGAAAGTGTTCAGTTTTACTGAGCAGCAAACAAGGCGAGGCAGGAACCCGTGGTGGTACCAGTGGGTGCCTTGGAGGGGCTGTAGCTTTCCCAGGAGCCTCTCGCCACCACTGCTGGAGCCACCCCAAGCAGACAGAGTCAGAGTAAGAGCACTGCGCCTGCTTCGTGCGTAAATGCAGCTTCAGCTGTGGTGGGGCAGACAGGATTCCAGAGTAGCTCGGGGCTGGCTGGGCCTTTCTCCCTTTAGCTCTTCATTAGCCTCGAGGCAGCAAGTTCCCTCAGGCCTTGAGCTCCTCTGTATGGAAAATCGAGGGAGTCCACTGAGGGGACAGTGGCCCACTGCTGAGGAGTTAGAAGCTTTGCATCATGACTGAGTTGGGACATTACCTGGTGATTTACAAGGCGTCTTTCTCCATTGCTTTTATCTGCATGTCCAGAGGTCATAGTTTGAAAGACTTGGCTCCAAATGATTTATGACCTTTGTATTATTTATGATGAGGGTCCCTTTGGGTCTCCTTTCCTCCTCTTCCAGCTACCTACCGCTGTGTCACTAATCACCCCAAAATGTAGTAGCTTAGAACAACAGTCGTTATCTCTCCATTCCTGTGGGTTGGGAATTGGGGAGCAGCTGGGCTGGGTATCTGGCTCCGGCTCTCTCATGAAGTTGTCTTCCGGAAGCAACCTGGAGCTAAAACAGCTGGGGAGACACAGGATCCCGGAGTAGCTGGAGACTGGCTGGGCATCTCTCTCTGTCCCTTTAGCTTTTCATTAGTCTCAAGGCCTTTCCAGGAAGTCCCTCTTCATGAGCTGGTTTGAGCGTTCTTACGGCCTGGCGGCCTCAGGCTTGGCAGCTCAGGGCCCCAAAAATGAATTCCAAGAGCAAGACTGGCAGATACTATGTGGCCTTTTCTAACCCAGCCTAGGAAGTCACAGTGTCACTTCTGTTGCATTCTGTTCATCAAGACAGTCACAAGGACCTGCCAAGTTTCAATCGGATGAGATGTACACTCCCTTTTGATGCAGGGTGGCCAGGCTGTAGAAAACGAGCAGGATGGGAAACGTGGCCAGTTTTGGAAAATACAATGTGCCACATGCCCTCCAAGACACTTCCCTCTACTCACATAATCCTTTAAATGAACTAAATAATAACTTACTCGTTACGGTGCTGCCCGCAAGCTTGCTGCTCCCTTCCCACACCAAAATCCAAGTCTTCGGTGCACACACACAAACCAAAAAGCTTCCATCCTCTGAATGAGAGGCAGCCACCCTCATTGGAGTGTTTGCCTCAAGATGACCACACATTATACGCACATGTCGTGTTGCCCCATTTTCAAGGAAGTATATATACTTCGATCAGGCATTGTTAAAGCCAAATACAGAGGGTGCCAAAAAATGAGTAAACATTTTAAGAAAGGAAAAACTGTATTCAAATTGTAATAATATATACCGATAACAAAAGATGAATACAAGTCATGTGTATACATTTTGGGGGGGCATCCCTGGCATTGCTTGTATCTTTGACTGAGAGGCTCCTCTTTATCTTATCAGAGCAAACTAGAAATTCAGGAGTGAATGATTTTAAATCTCTCCCTTTACTTGCCATGCACTTGATGGTGTTCTCATCACGAGGTTGATCAATGGTGTTTTGCAGAGCACTGGATGTTTCAGGGATTGAAAAAAGTAAAAGACAGGCCCAGACTTGGGGCTCAAGGAACCTGAAACACTGAAGCATTAGCATGCTCTTGGTAGGAAATCTTCTGATGTCAAGTTAAACTATTGATGCAAATTTTACATTTTTAAATAAGTACTATTGCAAGTGTGTTATCTTTAATGAGGTCTTTAACTCCCATTTTTGCCCATATACAGTGCACAGAAGTTGAGTTCTTCAAATATTTTCTGTTAAAAATATATGATACATAAGCACTGAATTGGAGGGGTTTTTTTTGCCTCTGGAGAACCTAGAAAAGAACATAGCTCTATTTTAAAATCCATTCCACTTCAAGAGTTATCCCAGCAAATAGAGTTGACCAAGGTGTTGAATGCACCACTAATAAGAATGCTCCCCTTTCATAAAGCTAAGTAATCAGGAATAACGCTGAAAATAAGAAGACAGTCATTTATTTACTCTGTTTGGCATTGTTAGTGCTAATAATGCATTTCAACACAGTGGAATTGCTAGATAATGCTTTTGTGACTTTTATGCAGGTTATTGTTATTTAAATGAACAGCCTGCACCATAATGAAGAAATGCCTGCCTTTCCCAACTCAGTTATCAACCAGGATTCTAGGAGAATGAAAATTTGTGCCTGCCTTCATTCACAGTGCAAACTGGAGGTCACTGTTTTCAATATGAACCTTTTTTTAGCTTTTCAGCAGTGAATAATTAGGAGCTGCTGCTTCTGAAATAACCTGTATTCACCATAGAGAAGGAAAGACTTTTATCTTCCATGATGAAATACATTTTCTCATTCAAACTTTGTCATTCTTTTTTTAAATGGCACTTTATACCGCTGAGTCAATCCTCGATAGTAAAAGAAAAGAAATACATTTTTTACGCCGCAATAGTCTCGTTTATTCAATTTTACTTCCTTAAATTTCAGCTCCTCCTTGAAAAATGATCCAAATGCAAAAATGGGTTTAAAGCAGTTGAACATATACAGCAATTGTCCACAGAAAACAGTATTATACAAACACATGTGTTCCTTGCACTTTGATTTAAATTGAATTGATCCTCGCTCATTATAATGTAATGATTATGTGCTTCTATTGAGTTTTTAACAACTTTATTGAGATATAATTTACATAGTATACAATTCAGCCATTTCAAGTGTACAATTTAATGGCTTTTAGTGTATTTACTGAGTTGTGCAACCATCACCACAATCAATTTTAGAACATTTCATCACCCCAAAAAGAAATCTGATACCCATTAGCAGTCATTCCTCATCTCCCACCAGCCCTCGACAACCACTAATCTGCTTTTTGTCTCCACAGATTTGCCTATTCTGGACATTTCTTATAAATGAAATCATACAATATTTGTCCTTTTTTGTCTGGCTTCTTTCACTTAGCATATTTTCAAGGTTCATCCATGTCGTAGTATGTATCATTAGCTCATATCTTTTTATAGCTGACTAATATTCCATTGTAAGGCTATACAAATGTTATCTATCCGTTTATCAGCAGATGGGCAGTTTGCTTGTTTCTGCTTTTTAGCTATTATGAATAACGCTGCTATGAACACTCAGGTACCAGTTTTCACGTGGACATATGTTTTCATTGTTCCTGGCTCTATGCCAAGAGTAGAATGGCTAGCTCATAGGGTAACTGTATGTTTAACTTTTGTGGAGCTGCCAAACTGTTTTCTGAAGTGACTGGACTGTTCTGTATTCTCACCAGTAATGGTAAGGATTCCAGCTTCACCTCCTTGCCAGCACTTGTTATCATCTGTCTTTTTGAATATGGTTATTTCAGTGGGCATGAGGAACTCTTTCACTGTGGCTTTGATTTGCATCTCTCCAGTGGCTAAGATGCTGATCATCTTTTTATGTGCTTATGGTCCATTTGTATTTCTTCTTTGGAGAAATGTCTGTTGCTCTTGAGTTTTCCAAAATTCTGTTACCTCACATCAGGAATGTGGCTATTAGAACCAAGTTGGAAACAAATCTATCTTCCTACAGAGAGTAATTTTCAAACACATTTACAAATTGAAGACGTTTTTACAATGGTAGTATTTTTGGATTATGGAATAATTGAATTGCTCTCAGGAATCAAATTACTTTTTAAACTTTTTTCAATTTAATTAGCAATAGATAATAGATATTGGTGGTCCCAGAATCATACCTAGAAAATGGCTTACAGATTGGTTTGTCCAATTAACTCAGTTTACAAATTAGGAAAGCAAGGGCCACAGAGGTGAAATATATGGGATCCAGGGGGTTATTGATAGAGTTGGAATTCTATCCAGGTCGAATCCAGATAACTGAGCATCTCTATTCACTTTTGTGAGAATGTAATTCACTTTCTTAGTGGGTTCTCACTGATTAATCTTTTAAAAATTATGGTTAAATGCTGTGACATTAGAATGCACATTTATTGTTAGGTACTTAACACATTATTTTATTTCATCCACATAGTAGCACATGTAAGTTTGATATGAGTCTCTCCTTTTATGTGGGGAAACATGTTAGCAAATGGCGCCAACATAATTGGAAGATTCAAACCCAGACCTTCTGATTCTAAGTCCATAGTTTTGTTTCCTCTGGCCTGTCAGCAACTAAAAGATAGCATCAGCATTTCGTTACCTGTGCCATCTTACAAGACATATTTCTGGTCACTAAATCACTGACACAAGTAACCAATAGGTGGTATCATGGAGCACTCATTTACCATCATTAACGTAGTTATTTAGCAAAACAAATATACCTAACTTTGGAAATAACAATATAAATTTCAATT
Organism: Aselliscus stoliczkanus; assembly: GCA_033961575.1. Taxonomy (NCBI): domain Eukaryota; kingdom Metazoa; phylum Chordata; class Mammalia; order Chiroptera; family Hipposideridae; genus Aselliscus; species Aselliscus stoliczkanus. Next base: position 171,588,174 of record CM066729.1, read on the forward strand.
GACAGAATTGTTTGTGCTTAAAAATATAGCACCAAAAAGTATCTACTAACACAATAACATATTTTTAGGGTCCTTTTCAGTTGTAAAGCGTTTGCCTTATACTTTATAATTATGCAAGACCAGTGTTTCATTGTCTTTGTTTTTCATACTTGCAATGACACAAAGGCTGGAAGGGCTTTAGTTGCTACAATCAAAGTCTCAGGCAGAGCCAGGTCTCATATCCATGTCTCCTGGCTCCTGTGAGGTCCTGTGTCCCCTCCAGGGGACCATGCTCCACCTTAATGATGTGCTGAAGGACACTCATTTGAAAGAAGAGACTTTATGCTATTATTCCAGACAACAACAGAGCTATGAACAAGCAGAAGTTATAGGGAGGCAATTTTGAGCCCATATAAAGAAGACTTCATCTACTCAACAATGAAATGTGTTGTCTTATGAAGGAGTGAGGTCTCCTGTCACTGAACTGTTCAAGCTGGGGTTGGATGACCATCTGGGAGGATAATCTAGGAGGGATTTCTGCATTGGGGTGTGTGTGTGTGTGTGTGTGTGTGTGTGTGTGTGTGTGTGTACACAGACACACGCTCACACTAGTAGTGCCAAGAAAAATTAGATGGCATTTAAAGTCTCTTTCAACTATGAGATTGTGGATCTTTGTTCTTAGTTAAGAGAATAAGCAGGCTTACGGGGTCCTTTGTCCTAATCAGTGAAAGTGACTTTGGCTCTGACAAACTCTCATCCTTACAGTTAAAGGTACTGGCTTTCTGTTTAAAAGATAGTAACCAGATTTATTAAGTTGAATTCCTGGTTTCCAAATGGTTAGAGCAACAATTCCCTTCTGTGTTTATGGGTATCCTGCACAACAATATCCCATATTCAACTAAGTTTGAAGATGAGCCTCAAATACATCATTGTCCTTTGTGACCATCCAAGAAGAAGAGAAACTATGCAGCAATTCCAAATTTACTTTTTATTTTTTGCAAAGCGCTTCAGAAGCACACTTGTCAGCCCCAGCCAGTGGTTCTCAGCTCTGGCTGCACATGAGCATCACCTGGGAGCTCTTTAAAGACACACATGACCAGGAGAATGCCTCAGACCAAATGAATGCAAATTTCCAAGGCTGGATTCCCAGCATCAGTATCTTTTAGTAGCTCTCCAGATGCTTCTTATATGAAACCAGGTTTCAGAAGAACTAACCTAGTGTGAGCAGAACTCAGACAAGATCTGAACATTTGCTTTTGCCATTTTTTTTTTAGGTGAGCCATCCTGCCACCTGTTGGCAGCTCAGTGGCTGCTCAGGTTGGGCTGGGAATCGAACCGGCGACCCTGTTGCTCAGAGCTCACACCCTTGAGTGAGCTCTTAACCAACTGAGCCACTCGGCCGGCCCAACATTTGCTTTTGTAATTGAGATCACCACTTAGCATTCAGATTATAGTAGTTCCTCTTGTATAAGTGCTTTTGCTCTCCACAGTTTCACTTACTCATAGTGAACTATGATCTGAAAATACTAAGTGGAAAATTCCAGAAATAAACAATTCATACATTTTCAATAGAGCACCATTCTGAGTAGCCTGATGAAATCTCACGCCATCGCACTCCATCCCACCTGGGACGTGAATCATCCCTTTGTGCAGTGGATCCAGGCTCTGTATGCTGCTCTCCTGTTAGTCACTTGGCAGCTATCTGGGTTATCAGATCCATTATCAGAGAAAGGAGATCACATTCACATCACTTTTATTACAGTACATTTTTATAACTGTTCTATTTTATTATTAGTTATTGCTGTTCATCTCTTACTGTGCCTGATTTATAAATCAAACTTTATCATAGGTGTGTACGCACAGGAAAAAAATAGTACATATATATTTGGTTCACTCCTCTCCGTGGTTCCAGGCATCCACTGGGAGCCTTGGAACGTATCCCCCATGGAGAAGGGGGACTTACTGTATCAGTCTGAGTCAGTGCTCATAGTATAGTGAGCAGCAGCAGCAGCTCACAGTGGTTCACACTGCTAGTTTTGAGCCAGACAGCCTGGCTCCGTCCACTTACTAGTTTTGTGACCTCAGGCAAGTTATTTTCATCTCTTTGTGCCTCAGGTTCTTAATTTGTAAGTGGAGATAACAATAGTACTTATATGATAAAGGCTAAGGTAAAGAAAGACCCAAAAGGAAATATAAACTCTACATATTATGATAGCACAACCATCACCATCATCATCATCATCATCATCATGGTTTACTTGTTGTTAGTTGTGGCAGCTGTGGCAGTGGTCCGACTAAGGCCTGGAGCAAGAAAACGGTCCGCTGTGTACAGGCTACAAACAGGACTTGGCCTTACTTGAAGACTAAGGAGTCTTCTCAGCCATGTTAACAGCGTGCTTCCTCAGATTCAGAACTTCCCAGGGAAGTGGGATGTTTTTCACCAGATTTTCTGGACAGAGCTGAGGCTTAACCCCGGTGACCTCCTACAGTTCCATCCAGCTCTTTGTTGTACGTTAAGCATGGGCCACAGTTCTGCCAGCCAGGGACCCAGACTGAAGGGGGATGGGGATTTCTGTGGGACACCTGGGAAAGGTGTGCACTGTGAATGGCAGGCTGACCTGGATCCTCGGGGCAGTTTCAATTTCCGTGGCCCTCCCTGCTGAGTGGCAGGACCTGCGGTTCAGAAAGCATGGTTGCTATTCAATAGGAAGCAATGGCTCCATAAACCAGTGTTCTGCGCTAATTGTGTGGAAAAGAAATATAATCTGAATATGTGGGATAGCCTCAGAGAAAAATTAAAGTACACAGCTAGGCATAGTTTCTGTTTAGTTTTCAGCTGATGATGAAATCATTTGAGGTAGCTAAAGTCACTGAGAGTACAATAGTAAGAGTCCCTGACTCTGAGGTTTAGGACAAGTGTGGACATTACGTGGACATTACAGGTTCTTTAACATGCAGTTTCCATCGAGACAGCCTCCAGCTGCAGTTGTGGAAATGGGTGGAATATTTCTAGGAGGAGCTTAAAGGATTGTACATCTGAATAACATCTTTGTCTCAAGAACTTATACAAGAAACAAGGTTTCCCCCCACACACACTTTTCTCCTACAAGCATTTTGCGGCTCACCATTGCAGACACTGCATATCTTTGTATCCCACATAGTCCCCATGTTAATAGTTGTTTGCTAGTTGTGGTCATTTAATTGAAAAAAGCTGGCATGAGACATTACAGGTCCCAATAGGTCATTTTTGTATCAAGTATGGTGTTATTGCCTTTGACCAAACCCCTTCCAAATCCAAATTAATTACAGTGCTTTAAATGCATTAATGGTATATAAGAGGATAGACAGAGGATTGGAGAAAAGATGTGTGTGGCCTTTAAATATGCCAATCATCTACAGCTCTGAGGGTTACTTGCCATGGCGTATTGCCAGTAGTGTATTGTAGAATTCCAGATGGCATGGGTCTGTTGGTGCTTGTTTGGATTTGCTCTGGGAATGAGGTTAAAGAGGATGCTAGACAAAGGCTGGGATCCTCTCCCTTTCCTGTCCCAGAGTAGATCCTGGACGCCTCCATCCCCACTCACCAATCAGAAAGCTGCCCCAACTCTCTTGGGGATTGTGGACGCAGCACAGTTGCTCTCTCCCCATGAGTTCCCATGCACCTAGTAACCCCAGCTACAGAGGCCAGTGAAATTGAACTCCCTCGTGTGACCAGTGCTTGTCCTCCCTCAGACCCCAGGGCTGGGGCAAGTGTGGCATGAATTCAAAGACTCAATAGATAAGGGCTGTGTTTTTCATCAGCCTGCCTGTCTTACTTGCTTTATTTTCTGTGAGACTGTCTCTGTTTACAAACAAAAAAAATAGAACTTTTATTACAGAAATTTATACACACACACACACACACACAGAAAATAGTGTAGTGAATCCCCACTTTAACACTCATCACATTTAGCCATTCTTGTTTTCTTTCCCTTTTTTCTTTTCTGTTTTGCTAAAGTATTTTGAAATAAGTCTCAGATACCTGATTTTATAATATACTGTAATTTTATAATTTTATAATATACTGATTTTATAATACACTGATTTTATATATATTGTGAATATTCCAGTATATAGCCCTAGCCCATAAAGTATAACTTCTAGGAAACCTAACCACAATACCCTATGACACCTAACAAATTAAATAATGATCCAAGTTCAATTTTCCACACATGTTCACAGTTGGGCAGTTTAAATCAGGATCCAAACAAGGTGTACCTATGGCATTTGGTTGACCCAACCTTAAGCATCCTTTCAGCTATCAGAGGTCTTTGTCCTGTTTTTATTGTATTTGTTTGTTGAAGAAACCAGATCATTGTCCTGAAAAAATTGCCGCATTACGTATTTGGCCTATCTCATCTTCCTTGTGCCGTTTAACTTGTTTCTCTCTCCTCCATAGTTCCTGAAAATTAGTTGTTCGCTCTAAAGACTTGATGAAATTCAGGTTCAGTTGTATTACTTACATCAGGAGTCATAACAACTTTTACTGATGTCAGCATTGATCAGTGGGTTCAGGTATGGTCAGCCTGATCCATCCGTTACGAATGAAGTCCTCTATCTACCTGTTAATCTAGTCGTTTTAGAAACCATCGATAATCACTGTCTACATCCATTATACAGAATGGTGATTTTCAATTCTATCATTGTTTCTGCATTTATTAGCTACTATCCTATATGGAAGAACTTATCAACTATTTGGTTACTCTGAAATACAGTTCCTACCAAAACAGCAGCAGAAATGCCTCTTTCCATTTATTTATCATATTCTGGAATATTGAATTGCACCAGCAACCTTCAAAAGTGCCAATAAGTCTTGTTTTGTTGTTGAATATTATTGCAAACACTTGGGTTTTTATCCATTTCATATTCATCAGCCTATTATACTAATTACTCTTTGGTCAATGAGAGCCCCTTCTAGTTGCCTCTGGTCACCTTTTAACATAATTCCCCTTGTCTTTTCTGACAAGATGAGATACCAGGCTCCTAGCCTAAACCCAGAACCAACTATTTCTGCATATAGACTTCTGCTTCCTTTCCATGTATGTGAAGCCCACAGCCTGGGCACTGAGGGTAGATTCCGTCTTAAATGGTTACATTTGTGTTGGAACGGTAACCTCATCTTCCTGGTATCATTAGTCCTGCTGTCTGGTTCCACCTGGGTACTTCCACACCCCCAGGCACGTGTACAACAGCCAGTGCTCGCTTCTCCTCTACCAGACCCTACCTCCACCCCAAGTCAGATGTCCTCACTCATCTTGGGGCTTCTAAGACACCAATGTGGGGAATCCTTCCATAATGCTCAAGAGTAGTGACACTTTGTTTTTCATAGACTCTTTTTATTTTCTTATTTCTCGAAAAGAGTTAACCTCCTATTGCTATCCAAGCCTTTGATACACAAATCCAGTCTCTTCCTTAACCCAGACCGACAGTGCTTTGAAATACCGTGGCAATGGTCAGCTCAGTCACCAGAGCTGGGAGGCTTCATAAAATCAACAATGATCTCAGGTGTGTGTGTTTCTCAAGGAAGCATAGGTCGTCGCATGTTGAAATTGTTAACTGGAGCTGCGGGGTAATAAAAGAGGTGTTGAGCAGTTAGTTTATCTTAACCATTTTTAGGCCATGTTCCCATTTGAACATCCAATGAAAACTATGGACCTTCTGTCTAGAAAAATACACATAAAGTTTCATAGACAGTTTCATGGGCTGCAAGCACCTCAGACTATCTTGCAGTTGAATTTGTTTTCACAGACTAGGTCCCGATTTGCATTGGCTCATTGGATTCAGAGGTGGGGCTGGAGTCCGGACAGGAAGACACAAAGCTGGAACCAGGATGCAGGCTTTACGTCGCCCCACTGAACGTCATTTATTCTTTGGTCTAGAGCTATTCCTGGTGGTGGTCCCTGAACTGTTTGCTGATATCCTATGACATTATAAGCGTAGACATTGATAGTAGGCATTTAAAAACATGTATAGCCATTTGACATTGCCACACAATCCAAGCCCATGGTCAGTGGACTTGTCTCATTCAACAGGGCATAAACCATTGGGCGCTGTGGAGTACACACAGTGCATTGTGTATGGCAGAGGCGGTATGCTTGTCGTGTGAATAGGAAATTCAGTGGAAATTAAACACCAAGGCAAGAGTTGGTCCTTCATCTCAGCTAGTCCAAGAAGCAACAGGGGTGAAACCCACCCTGCTATCCAGGTGTTTTAACCTGTCTTCCTGCAAGTATCCCTCTATAAAGCTCACCTAGAGCAGGGCACACAGTAGGCATTCAGTTAATCTTTGCTGAAAGAAGACAGTCTCTTTCTTTGTTTCTTTTTCTTTCTTTCTTTCTTTCTTTCTTTCTTTCTTTCTTTCTTTCTTTCTTTCTTTCTTTCCTCTCTCTCTTTCTTAATTTAATTCTCTCTTTGAGGTATAATGATATATTATATTAGTTTCAGGTATATTATATTAGTTTGACTAGAGTCACCATACTATATGTTACATCTCCAGGACTTAGTTATAATTGGAAATTTCTACCTCTTGACCCCCTTCACCTGTTTCATAACTCCCCTCCCCCAACCACTCTTAACCCTCTAGCAAATACTGTTCTGTTCTCTGTATCTATGAATTTAGGTTTTTTTTTATGTGTTTTGTTTTTTTTAGATTCCACATATAAGTAAAGTCATACAGTATTTGTCTTTCTTTGTCTGACTTACTTCACTTTGCATAATTCCCTCAAGGTTCTTCCATGTTGTTGCAAATGGCAAGATTTCATTCCTTTTTATGGCTAAGTAGTATTTCATTTTTGTGTGTGTGTGTGTGTGTATGTGTGTGTGTCACCTCTTCTTTATCCATTCATCCATCAATGGACACTTAGGTTGTTTCCATATTTTGGCTATTGTAAATAACACTGCAATGAACATAGGCATGCATATATCTTTCCGAATTAGTGTTTTCATATTCTTCAGATAAATACCCAGGAGTGGAATTGCTAGGTCATATGGTAGTTCTATTTTTAATATTTTGAGGGACCTCCATACTGTTTTCCATAGTGGCTGCACCAGTTTACATTCCCACCAGCAGCACACATCATTCCCTTTTCTCCACATCCTCGTCAACACTTGTTTTCTTTTCGTTTATAGCCATTCTCACAGGTGTGAGGTGATATTTCATTGTGGTCTGATTTGCATTTCCCTGATGATTAGTGAGGTTGAGCTTTTGTTTTCTTTTTTTTTAATTGAGTAGCGTCAGAAATATTAGCTGCTAATACGAAGAGAAGAGGAAAAATTGAGACTGTCTCACACAGCTGGTGAAATCAGCAGTAGATGATGTGTGGGTATGTGTTGCAGAGTAACAGCTGGTTTAGGTTTATCAACAACTAGCAAGTGAACTAGAAATCTCTGGAAATAATATTGCTTATTAACATCCCTTCTGAATAACATGGGCAGTTCTCTCTATCTCATGAAAAGAAAAAAATTGTCCTACTTACCATGTGCAGAATACTAAGGGAATGAAGGTGCTTGTCCACAAAATGTGGGCCCAGAAAATGCCCAATCACTGAAATCTGGTGTGACCTTTGTGTCCACAAATAAAAAAGCTGATAACCCCAGGTGTCAGCACATCATTTTTTAAACACATACATCACAAAGGACTCAGCTTAATGACTATTTTCAAGTACAAACTTATTCCCTGAAGTGAAAGAGAAGAAATAGAATCACACCATGCATATGTAAAGAGGGGGAGAATTTAGGGTAAATGGGGGTTTTGGTTATCCCTAGTGTCCTTCAACGATGTCTACCAATCCACGTACCCTGTATCAATGGCCTGACTCCTATATGGGAGTCTTATGCTTATTGATAGTAACCTGATTATGACAACCGCTTACTGAGCGCTTTTGTGTACCAGGCATGGCATAAGCACTTCATGTTAGTGGATTTTTAAAAACCTTCACAATAGTCCTAAGCGATAAATGTTTTTATTATTCCATTTTATAAGCAAGGGGACAACTTACTCAAATCATGTCCCTCATAACTGGGCAAGCTGGTCGGGGAACCAAGTCTGCCTGACTTCTCAGCTAGCCTTTAGGGTTTTTTGTTTTTTTGATTGTTTTTGTTTTTTTCTAAATGTTTGAAAAAAGAGAGACTCCTTTGCTCTTTGACTCAAAAGCTTCCCAACCACTCTTGGTCCTGGAACTCACATAAGCAATCAGGGAGAATGGAAACTGGCCACAGCACTATCACTGAAAGGTAATAATTAATGAAAAAGGTGTCACTTAAAGAAGTCAGTGACACAAAGCGTTATGTTTCTCTTGGATTAACTTTTCTAACACTCTTTAAATAAGGCGTTGATATCAGCAGAGACCAGAAAGAATGCAAACAGACTTGAATAGTTTCAACCTCTGGGAAGAAAAATATGAAAATAAAGCTGTTGTCATAGCCTTAAACAGCTACTTACACTTCTTTTTCTGTGATAAAAATTGTGATAATTACCACTTATTATGGCCCTTTTTGCGTGCCAACCAACATGCTTATCTTGAATTATCAACAATCCCAAAAGATAGGAATTGTTGTCTCAGTTTTTCAGTTGAAGAAACCAAGATTCCTAAGGTGAGGAAGGTATATCTCTCTATCTTAGACTTTCCTTCCATGGCCGTGAGTATATTCCAGATATACAGCAAGACTAACGGGAAAGACAGCACAGACCGATGATCGCTTCCAAGAGAGCCGTACAAAAATACCCTCTCACGAGTCACGATCAGTGGAAGGCTAGCATCTCCTAAGTGTGGCGCGTTGCCATTAGTGGAAACTTGCAGCAGTTAAAGTACCGTCAGGTCCACACTCTGTCTGAAAATTGGCTGGCGATGGGCAGGACACCCTTGGTATAACCTATAAAATGCTCTCTACAAAGACATAGGGAAGGGGACTGTGCCTTTTCAGTGCTGCAGTAGTACCGTCATTGGTCATGTCTGGGAGGTAGTCTGGAGAGTTCCTCCAACCCTCTTTGTGGGCAGCAAAGCTGATACTCCCCAGAAAGTTCCAGGGCAAGGGCTGGGCATCAACTCCAGGAGGCTCTGCATCAGGACCTCTCTCACCAGCAGTGTCATTGCCATGTATCATTTCACTTCTCTGGACCTGCGTCTCATTGACTATAAATACATATACTTCACCAACATGGTATGAAAATAATGCCAGTCATTTGTACAAATCACACTGAGCTCCTTAGAAAAGCACATGTCCTCCCTGGATGATTTTAAAGGTGGAAATGGGCTTGTTAAGGGAGAGAGATTACAGCCACCAGGAAACCATAGGTTTCCTCCATTCTGTGACCCTCATTTCTTTGTGTCCTTAAAGACTTTGCTAGAACTTGAGTTTTCCATTTCTGCTTGTGAGAATGTACCTCTCAATGTTGACTGATAATTCCTGCCCTCGGCACACCTTTGTAAAGCAGAGAGAGGGCCCTGCCCATTGAGTCACCCTGTGGCTTGAATTTGTCAGTCCAAAAGAGTAACTGTAAGAGGTACCTTTAAATTCATTGGCGTGAGGGACAGTATGGAGACAGCATGCATGAGTGTCACTTCCTGCCAGTTCGCCAGCACATGGAGCCCCTTTGACAAGTGACCTGTTGACATTGTCAGTTCATTTCTTATCATTCTCGGGGACTGAGCATTCCTTTTTCCAATTTATCACAACTTGTACGTTTAGAATTTTTTTTAACTTCTCCTTGTTCTCTCTTCCTCTCTTTGTCCATTTTTCTTCCTCTCCTCATCTTTTTTATTCTCTCCTCTGTTCTCTCCTTCCCTTTCCGCTTTTCTTCTCAGCATTGTTATTCAACTACCATGTCAATAAGTCTAGTAAGTGACCATGAAAAGACAAATTCCAACTGCAAAAATGGCGGCACAGCCCGACTTGAAAAAGACTTGGGAAAACAAATTGAAGTCATCAAAGACTTAAGAGATACTACAAAGATGGGATCTGCCCTGAGATATATCTTGTAATGAAAATTCTGCTATACAGGAGAATCTTTTTTTATTTTTTTTTCCCTGATATAGTTTGAATAATTTATACCTAATGCCAAGAAATTATATATAATTAGTCTGGGTAATGTATCATTTCCATTTGATTATATATATTAAAGTGATTAAGGAACTTCAGTTTTTCACTAGTAAATATCTGCCTTCTTTGTACCATTCTGGGTCTGTAATAACTTTGTATCAAGTGTAGGACTCATTCCGAACTGAAGGGAACAAAAGTTGGAATGCTTTAACTGAGTTCAGTTGACTGATGTCTGTGACCCTGGGAGATAACATGAAGTTAGCTACATGTGGTGGGAGGTCCTGAAGGGAGATTTACATCCAATCTAAAACCATCACGTGGGGCTGGCCGAGTGGCGCGGTGGTTAAGCGCTGGCTTGGGACGCCAGCGGCCCCGGTTCGGGTCCCACATATGAGGGCCAGTGACACTGCCCTCAAAAACAAAAACAAAATAAAAATTTTTAAAAATAAAATAAAACCATCATGTAATTTTGCAGGACTTCCAATAAGAAAACTGAGTAAAACAGTGTAGATGTAAAGCCATAGTTAAAGAAAAGTTATTCAATAAAGTATATGACATCACTAACATTTTTAATATTGCATAGAATAGTGAAATTTTCGACATCTCAGTTTTTAATTAATGACTTACTTGCATTTGCTTTTTGTAGAGCACTTCTCTGTGCTTATTTCCACATATTTTATAGCAGTTTCTCTTTTTTCAATTACAGGATAGATTTCACCCTTTATCTTTGCAAGTAGCTGATCCAAGACATTTTTATGTAAATATATTAATTAATTGGTAGTCTTCATTTGAAACTTAAAAAGAAAGTAATCCTTTTTGAGAGGCATTAACAGTTTTTTTTAAAGCCATAAACAGTTCTTTACTTAAGCACCTTGTCACACAATTAGAAATTATTTGACAGCAGTAATCATAATAAAATGCATTACTCCTTACCAAATCACCATTTTTTCAAGGTAATTAAAAGAACCTATTGGTTAGAAGACTGTGCAGAAACGTCACACGTAGAAAAAAAAATCACAATTTTTTGAAACTTAATGGTACATATTGACAAAACTTTTGAGCAAATAACATTACAAGTTAAATTTTTCCTACTATACAGCTTGTGTGAGTGGGCATCTAGCTACAAAAATGTACTGGATTTGAGGAAAGGCAGCTACACCTGGCCTCCTTTGAGAGCCCTTGAGCCCCTCTGCCTTCCAGCTCTATGATTTATGCAAATCAGAAGGCTTCCACGGTCTCCACTTCCTGGCCCGGACAGCATCATCCACTTCCTTCGGGGTCATGTGACCATGCCAATTTGAGCACTCCTGAATAGTCCCGGAGGGGCTGTGCCTCTCATTATTCTTGCCCCTTTCTCTGGGTAGTGCAAGCATTCAGACTATGAATGGACCAGGGTTTAATTACTCACCACATCTGTCAGATCAGATTCAACTTGAGAATGAAGAGAATCCCAGACAAGCTCAGTCGTTTCTCTGCAATGTTCTTCCTGGCCGAGGTCACGCAGCCCCTGCTTCTAGGGAATATTTTCCATTCCTTGTTTCATGACCCTTCTGGAAAACGGGGACTCCAGCTTTTGGAGATCCTTTACTGGGCCTTTCACGTTGTGTGTGGCCTTTACAAATGTTGATTCATCTTCCTGATGATGCATTGAGCATCGGGGGAGCCCTTTATTCCCCCAGGGCAACTGATGACCAATATGAATGCCAGAAAGTTTTCCTTACTGCTTCCTGACCTATGTGCTCCTCTCTCTATGTGCCTTGCCCCTCCCCCCTCCCCTAATACATCTCCCACATGACAGACTGACTACTCACATTACCGGTTCAGCCAGAGTTTGACATAGTGAAGGTGGATGGTCCCCATGTCGGGGATATACCTACAAGGGATAACATTTTTGCAAATGAAACATTCCCCAGGCTATCAGCCCAGGCCTTCATAGGAAAATGTGCATCATTACAGGCAGAAAGAAGCGTGTCCACGGAACTAAAGAAACAATTACACGTTGTGAATAGGCACTTGCATGCCTTCCCTTTCTTTCTGTGCTGGTATTTGTGTTAAAGAGGAGACGCTTGGTATGTGCTACTCGGGAATGCAAGGTTCCTTGGATGGCCCTGGTGTTTGGGGGGGTTGTTTTTATTTGTTGTTGGTTTGTTTATTTGTTTTTCTTTTTACCCTTTTTCACTTAGGTGAAATTCTCATAACATAAAACTGTTCCAATATGCATCTCGGTACAATCACAATGTTATACTTGTACAACCATCATCTCTATCTAGTTCCAAACGTTTTCATCATACAAAAGAAACTTTTGTACCCATTAAGTAGTTACTCCCCATTCCCCCAGCCTCTCTCTGTGGATTTACATATTCTGGATATTGTATATAAATAAAATCATACAATATGTGATGTTTTATAACTGGCTTTTTTCACTTAGCATAATGTTTTTGAGGTTTGCCATAGTGTTTTAGTAAGGCATTTTCTGGCGTGTGTGTGTATGTATGTGTGTGTGTGTGTGTGTGTGTGTGAGAGAGAGAGAGAATATGAATTTATCATTCTTACCCGGTAAAATTATTCCTCTTCCTCTCTTGTTTTTCTTAGATGTCAGTACCATCTATGGAAGCCTGAGAATCAGCTTGGACCCACCTTCTTTACTTAGTCCTATTTTCTTCTTGTTCTTTAAGTTCCGTTGATGCCACATTTGAAATACCTCAAATCGGTTCTCATTTACCTTCTTACTGATCCTGCCCCTGGCAGATACCATGTATTCCTCAGTTGGTCTTTCTCAAGCACAGATCCTTCTGATCGTGTCACTGCCTGCTTCGTACTCTTCACTGGCATCATGCCCTCCAAGGCTGTCCTCAATCTGGTCCTCCGCTCCCTCTGCCCTCATTCCCATCCTACCCAACATGCATATCAGTCCAACCACTCTAGACTACTCATGGGTCTCTGACTAAGGTACATACCCAGTCTTGCATGCCTCTGTGTGTCCTATGCCCTGTCTAAAATGTCCTTTCTCTCCCCGACCTGCCGGAATCCATCCGTCCTTCACCATCTATTGAATTTATCTTCTCTCCTTCCCTGAATCTGCTGGTCAGGATGAATTCCTCCTTTCTGTCTAATCCCATAGCTTTTTACTTATCATAATACTCATCACAGCCAGTCTTGACAGCCAGTCTTGAATAAGGTTCCTTGCAAAGCTCCGTCCCTTCCCCACGAAACTCAGGTCTTCTTGAAGGCAGACATCTTGCCTTGCTCATTTGGTTGTATCTCTAGCACCAATCACAGTGTAGGTCCTCCATAAATATTTTGTTGACTTATTTGAATTTTCTTCTCCCAAGAAAAAGTATGGGCCTGTAAGGAGCCCTAAGTCATGGAGAGAGCCAGTCTGATGCAGAGTAATGAGGACTAACATTTAAAATCATAATTATTTTGCTCTTCTATTGAATTTAAAGTTACCACAGTGGTTTACCAGTTTCAATTAGCAGAAAATGCAGCTTTGCTTTTTTTTCTCCTCAAATTATGTTCCTCATTACAAATCTCAAGAGTTTTACATACAGTTGCCAAAAATCTTCTTTTTGACAAATTGCACAGGAGGCATTTTGGGATTGTGTGATAGAGCTGACTGAATTTAGGCCAAGTTCTGTACCCTGATATCACTCAAAACAAAAATACAGATGTAGGGCTACTCAAAAATGTATTTATTTATTTTTTCCCAACCTTCCACATTCATTGTCTTTTAAAATAATCAATTGGATTCCTTTTAAATTAAATGCCAAGTAAACAATGCAAATAAAACTTTTGTTTGCGGAGAAGTAATTGAAAAATCTGCAGCTAATTACAAATTGGCAAGCTCCAAGCCTACAAATAGCTGAAACACTGGGCTGATGATGCGTTGTTTACAGCTGGGTTCAAAACTAGTTTTCCTACACCAGCCATCCACAAGTTATTAATCAATACTTTGACAAGTTCCATACCTCACCTTCAAAAAATGGTAATAAACATTTGATTTTCAATATGGGCTTCATAAACAAAGCTGTTAAAAACTAAAGGAGGACGTGTAATTGGTTAGAACACACAAAGCTTGTTCTTGAGTAATGGGAATTGGCTTGTCGTTGAAATACCCTGTTCCTCCTTGACGACTCAGGAATCCTGCAATTTAGTTAAAATTAATATTTTGTCAGTCTGGTCATTGAGTCCCCCATGACACTCCGCTGATATATTACAAGACTTTTTAATTGAAATTCTGGAGAGAGAAAAACATATGCATGGACCACAGAAAGACAGGGAGCAACGAATTTGATTTTCTGTCTCTACAAGCAGGTAAATTTGAATTTATAAATGACTGATCTGAATGGTGGCATTCAAAGTGTGTGTGTGTGTGTGTGTGTGTGTGTGTGTGTGTGTGTATGCTGATCTTCCTGTACCTCTCAAACTCCATCTCCTATTGCCCTTTCTCTTCCAACTGCCCTACATTCACTCTTGCTCGATTTTTCCCTTTGCTATTCTCTTTTCCTGGAATGTTCTTCCACTAGTTCTTCACTTAGTTGGCTCCTTCTCCTTCAGATTTCAGTTTAATGTCTCTCTTCAAAAAGGCTTTCCCTCTCTACCTTATCTAATACCTTATATTTTATTCTCTTTCTTCATTTATTTACTTGATTATTGTGAGATGCCTCCACTGGATTGTAAACTGTTCAAGGACAGACCCCTTGTTTATCTTGTTCACTACTCTAACCTGGTCCCTAAAATAGTGCTTCTCACATGGTAAGTTCTCAATAAGTATTGGATGGATGGATGGATGGATGGATGGATGGATGGATGGATGGATGGTAGGTGAATGGGTGGGTGGGTGGATGGAAGGATAGATGGCTAGATTAGAAGGATGAATGAAGGAATAAAGTTATGTTGATTGGGATAAGCAGCAGGATTAAGATAGAAATTGAGTGTTAGGAAGAGCATGACTCTAAAAGTAGCTCCTTTGATAAACCAAAGTCTGTTCTAAATTCCAAAATTGGAGACATCTCTCCAGACTCCGGTGCATTCAGAGATGAGAGATGGTGAGAAATATTATATAACAAATTCTCTTCAACTTTCACAAGGGTTGTTCCATAGAAAAATGATTAGACCTGTCGCCGTGGGCCCATAGGCTTAACCTATGACCAGTGGGTGGAAATTACTGGAACACATACTGTGGCTTACTGTGAGAGAAATTTCTCACTGAGAGAGCTTCCCTGAATGAAAAATGACTAGTGAGATGATGTTGATGGAAATATTCATATATCCAGTGCCTGAATACTGGGCCAGGATGCTTAGCATAAGGGATATTGGCAACAAATGTGCTGTGGTTCTCGATGACTTGTCTGGCCCCTTCCCACCCTGAAGCTCTATGATTCCATAATGATCAAAGGAAAAGCTTGCTCAATAGTTGACAATTATTTTCAAAGGGAAAAATTCCAATGAGCTGCGGATTATTCGTTTTGTCCCATAAGGAGATAACTAAAATATATATATATATATATATATATAAATGAACTGAAAGAAAATGTTCTAGTGAAATAATAAGGCTGAATTCTGAAAGTTTCTTACCCATCTTCCCTGGGATGCCTTCGACAGGACATGCAGTATTTTAGGCACATTGTGAGCAAGGAGCCTGCATTCCCTGGGGGTGGCAGGGACAGCACGTCAGGTCTCGGTCCAGCTCTGTGATCTCAAGGCAAAGCCTCTATGTGTGAAACGCAGTGGTAGCTCCAAAATAGAACAAGAGCACTCCATCCATGTGAAGATGACTGACAAGGTCACTGGAACCTACAGCGATCTGGCAAATTAAAGCTGTCTGTGGCTGCCTTGCCTTTCAGGACATACTTTTGAAGATCAAAAAAAAATTTATAAATTGATGATGTTCTGGTGCTGAGTCATTATTCGTGCAGCTCTTTTTGATTTTCCTATGTATTGTTGGTTCGCTACCTGAGCTGTAGAATCGTGGCCTTCCCGTGGGTATGAGGGAGAGAGCCGAGATGGGGATCTGCCCCCGGTAGGCAGCTGCAGGCATGGTTGTGTCAGCCCTCCTGTGAGTCCACATATGTCTGCGATCAGGATTACCCTTCTGTCTGGTTAATGGAGTTTGGCTTATTCACTGCTCCACAAGGCAGTTCTTCCCCTTGCCAATGCCTGCGGTAAGTGGGATACTGAGGATGGAACATGGGATGAGTGTTTCTGGCCTGTCTGAGTCATCGTTCTCCAGGGGCGGCCTCAGGTGGACCACGTGTGAAACGGAGTAGCCATTGGCAAAGCGTCCCTGGCATTCTTTCTGCCCGGCCTCCCTTCATCTAGGTAGAGCCCACTCATCTTTCAAAACCCAGCTTCAATGTTGCCTCTTCTGTGGGGCGCCCCCAAGCCACAGGCAGAATAACAGTTCTTTCATCTTCGTCTCCTCACTCTCCTCTAGCTCACATTTATCGGTTCATGTTCTAGCTTATTCCACGCAGACTTGGCTTGCCTCTCAGGCTGAGGTCTTTGAGGGCAGAGTCTGTGTTTCCTTTTTCTGTACAGCTCCTGGCACATAATAGGTCCTCAAGGAATGCCTGATGAATTGGAGAAAAAATGGCTAGGCACCTGAAATATTAAACAAGTTAATATTCTGTAGAGAGTAATCAAGATGTGAAGTCCAATATGCAACTCATCTTTTCTCCCCAATACAATCTGATTAAACAACAAAGACACTTACTTTTTCTCATGGGCTTCCTGGATCGTAATGGTTATTTTATTACAAGGTTGTTGAGTTTACAAGATGACAGAACTGTGTTTACCTTGGACTTGGGGCTGTCCTCTATTAAGAAGCTTTCAGCAGAGCCCAGGAGTCAAGTTAGGGCATTGCAGGCAGAAAGCCAGTGGGGGAAAAGCATTCATGGATAAGAAATGCTTTATCATCTAGTCCCTGAGCCTTGTGGAATTAGCCGTGGCCTAACTGAATGATCCCACAGTGTGGCCTCAACGTGTTCCAAGGCCTGAACTTGCTCTGACGGGGCTCTGGATTTCCAGTGTTGCATGCAGCCCCTCCAGGTCGGGGGCCACCGTGCTGTCAGTCACATGGGGCAGGTGGAATGTGGCTCAGCTGCACCTCTGGTTGCATTTCCTGACACCTCCCTATCCCATGATGACCGGTCCTTGGCATGCTATTTCTGCCACCTTGTTGTCTCAATGGCTTGTCTGGAGTCTCGATGGCTATGCCTGTGGAAAGCCTGTCCCATCCTTTTATTCTCAGGACAAGCTCAACTTCACTTCCCCTGGCCTTATCAAACCCTGTGTTTCCAAAATTGTTACTCAGCCATCTGGGGGAGTTGAACTCGGCTCCACCTTCCCTACACCCTCTCAGCTGAAAATAATGAGAAAAACAATTGGCCAAGTGAGGATGTCCATCTCCCCATTCCCTCCAGTCTACCATGACTTAGACGGACAAGCCTGTAGAATTTTGTCAGCTGCACTTCATGCTGTTGCTGCTGGTGGATCAGCATTCTCTGCCCCAGCTTACGGGAACATATGGCCCCAGTTTCTTCAATGTTCCAGATATGGGACTTTCTCATGTTCGGGGACCTAACAGAGGAAATATGGTTTGCTCAACGTCTTTTCATTTACCATCAAAATAACAAGAGATGTCTTGTCTTTCAACAGAGACACTCTTTTCCCTCAGCTACACAGCGAAGACTGTGCCGCTGTCTTTGCTGTAGGTTTTTATTTTATTTGTAAATTGTGCGTGCTGCACGCTACGGAATACTGACAAGCCATACACCCTGGCTTGTTAGCTGACACAGAGTATGTGTGATTACAAATTGTTTGAATAACAGTGGGCTATTGAACTGCTATCCAGATGTGTGCGGAGTTAACTGTGCGAATGTCCACAAAGGAGAATTATCTTGTTGCTGGGTCCAGGCCTCCCCAGAAAGTAGAAACATAAGTGTGGAAGCGACTCACATAGAACAGTGGTTACAAATGGCTCCTCGCAAGCAACATTAACCATTTAAAGTAATTGTACTTTACAATTAAGACTGACTTGCTTCCCCTAAAGTACACCAGTAAAAGAAAATGTCAAACAACCACAAAAGAATTTGCAGCTCTGAATTGGCCTTTGGGAATGGTTCGGTCAATTTATGGTTTTAAATGTATAGAAATCCAGAACATTGTTCACTCAAGATAAGACCCTAGCCATGCCAAGTCTCTTAGCTGCCTTCATATGTGCTTTGTCCATATTTCCTGCTCTTCCTTCCATCCTGTCTGCTATACAGGGTACCACACCACAGAATGGCTGGCATTTGTCATGCTGGCCATGGGAAAACAACACAGACATTCTCTGTAGACATTTTCTTTAAAAGATCTTTGAACCACAGTGAAACACCACCTCACACCCATTCGGATCCCTGAAGTAGAAAAGACAGATAGTAACAAGTGTTGGCAAGGGCATCGAGACATCAGAGCCCTCATCACTGCTTATGAGAATGGTTTAGTTGGCCGCTTTGGAAACCAGTTTGGCAGTTCCTTAAAATGTCTATGCAGCTACCGTGTAACCCAGTGTTTCCGCTCCTAGGTCTACTTGTACATACCCAAGAGAAATGAAAATATATGTACACACAAAAATTGTACATGAATATCCATAGCAGTATTATTCATAATAGCCAAAAAGTACAAGCAGCCCAAATGTTCAACTAATGAATGGATAAATAGAATGAGGCATATTATTCGGCCATAAAACAATCTGAATGAACCTTGAAACTATGATGAGTGAAAGAAGCCAGACACAAAAAACCACATGTTGTATGAATCCATTCGTATGACATCTCTAGAATAGGCGAATCTGTAGAGAAGGAAAGTAGATTTGTGGTTGCTTAGGGCTGAAGGGGTTGTAGGGAAATGGAGTGAATACTGCTTACGGATATGGGATTTCTTTTGGGATAAATTTTTTCTGAAATTGAGTGTGATGATGGTTGCATATACAAAAAAAAAAACCATTGAATTTTATACTTTAAATGGGTAAATTGCATGGCATCTGAATTATAGCTCAATAAAGATGTTTAAAAATGAAAGCAAAATAAAGACGTTTTGGGGTAAATTTTTTTGAAGGTATTTGAAGGTGATTTTTTTTAGTAAGTCAGGCCTCAAATTATATCTTCAGAAATCATGTACCTGAACTTTTTGACAGTATGAAAAAGAAGGGGAAATGGTTTTAAATTTAATAGCTGATATCCTTTTTTCCCTGGAATGAAAGATCTGTTACTTGTTCAACAGTGTCAACACTTTCTATCTCTAGTTGGAATCTACAGCAGTAAGTTGGCACCCAGCCATCAAATACCTAGATTTACCTTTGTGCGATAAAACTCCCTTTAGCAATGCATATTGAAATATATCATTTTGAGCCTATTTTTAATTCTGTAGCAAGCAAGTCAAAAAAAATTTTTAAATCATGAAACATCAACCAAGTCAGAAGACGAAACAAAGAAACGAATAGGAAATCGACTCTAGATTCTGTTCGCACTCTATTCTCTATAGTTTAATCTAAAGAAAAATGTGGAATTTCCTGCAGAGTGATTAATAGGCCAGTGTGGTGACATACAGGAACTCTGAGCTTGACCTTGCAGGTAAAGGCTAACTGGTATGTTAAGTTGATTACACAATTTCCTCTAAATAAGTTGACAAGTGGTTTGCACAGTTGCCTTGACTTTTGCCCTTATAAATGCACGCTTATAAATGACTTGCTTTTTCAGCTAAAGCAATCCTTATTTTAGATGTGACATGTGTTAAATAAACAGCCTGATAGGGAACCCCAGCTTCCTAGCCTGACTACCCAGGTCCCATTATCAGAGTTGCTAGGGAACCAGAGTTTGGGACACCTGAACCGGCTTTGAGATATTGCTGTATTCTCAGGACATAAGAAACCCCAAACTGTTTTCCTCCTTCCAATATGGTGAAGTAGACCAGAGGATTTGAGATGATGATTCCACAAATGACTTGAAATATTCCAGGACTAGAGGCTGCTGAATGGTTTGCAATAAATGACAAGGAGATTTAATTCTGGTGTTTTATGTAGATCCTTTAGGATATCGAGTCTGTAAGAATACATAGTCTCTGATATTCTTCAGAAATTCATGGAAAAAGGGTTCTCAGCCTTTCTATCCTATGATCATTGGCACAGGAAGAAAATGTAGTCGTTTTATAACTTAGAGAATATAGTTTATTGAGATATTTTTGTTCACCGATGTACTACTTACTTTTATTTAAGGGGAAAGTTACAAAAAGCCATTATAGAAGAACGGGAAATGTCATTTCAGATGATCAATCCAAATGCTGCTGAGGACAATAACTGTTTATTTGTAGATTTATAAGTCAAGCACCTTTATTGAACCTCATATATCTTGAATTAATAAGCAAAACGAGCTTCGCTAACATTGTTGATTTAGCTGGGATCTATTCATGCGTGTGTGAGTGTATGTGTGTGTGCGCACGTGTGTGTGTGTGTGTGTGCGTGCGTGCGTGTGTCTGTCTGTCTTCCTGAATGAGTTAAACATTTGGAAAATGAATTGGTTTTTATTTGTATATACAAAGATAATACCATTTATGCTTTCCACATCTAGAAGATGACAAGTTTTGAGCTCATCTGGAAAGCAGAACATTATTGGGACTCAGAGGTTAAATTTACCATCCCACCATCAAATCTACGAATGTTGCTCTGAAACAATGTGCAGACCCCATTATAAATCATCTTTATTCATGTTAACTGTTACATAAGATGAAATTCGTCAGGCTGAAAGTGCTCACTGCTTGCCAAAGATGACTCACTCAGGAATCTTTTTTATTTATTTCATCATTTCACTCTGTCGTCGGTAGGCACTTGTAGCGAAAGGGCTGCCATCCACTTTCCGGCTGTCTGTGTGCTGGGGCAAGCACGGAAGCTAATCTGCCTTGCCATGTGGCTTCTCCTTGCAAGTTGTCAATACTCAGGGACCATTAACTCTTAGCAACAGCATCCTTGACTCACGTTGCCCAGCCATTTCACTTCCTCTCCAGCTGGCCGGCGTCCTGTTCCACATACTCTTGAGGCAGGGGGACATTTTTCACACTCAGCCCTTCTGCTTGTAGGAAGTTAGGCTCTCAGGAGATTTGGCTTTAAACTTGGCATGGCAGACCCAAGAGTCGTGAGCTTCCCACCACAAGGGGAACAGTCAGAGAAGTGTCTGCTACCTCTCAGTTTTCTCTCTCCAGAGAGCACCTTCTTAAAAATAAAATAAATACTGGGGTGTCTGGTTAGCTCAGGTGGTTAGAGCGCAGGCTCATAACACCAAGGCTGCCGGTTTGATCCCAGCATGGGCCACGGAGCTGCACCCTCCACAACTAAATTGAAGGCAACTACTTGACTTGGAGCTGATAGGTCCCAGAAAATCACACTGTTCCCCAATAAAATCCTTTAGAACATAAAAATAAAATTAAATAAATACTTCTGTTATATACATTTTGATCAAATATTTCAGAAATAAAAAATAGAAGCTATACTATAATGAAACCCTTCTTTCTAGCACAAGCTGAAGAATTAATATTTTACACATACAGATGAAGCTTCTAGTCAACCACAGGAGAAATTGATAACACCCAGTCTGCAGCACTGTGAAGGAACAGATGAAATGTTGGGAGCTACCCTGTGAGAGGAAAGAGACATGATACTCTCAGGGAGGGAGAACGCACTTTTCCTTCACTGATTTGAATGTTTTGTATCCCAGATATTTGAGCCATAAGAAATTGCTGATATTCAGTTATCTTCAAACTTCGAAAGTGACAGTTTTATAGGGTTAGCCCCATAGCAGAGAGACAGATGTCTGTTGCACATTACAAGTGGAAACCAAAATCAAGCTCACATCCTCTTGGTTAGAACATTAGCTTAGATTCAGAATTGGCTTCCCTGCCTTGATTCTCGCTCTACCCCTTCCAATTCAATCTCTACCCTTTTGTTGGAAGTGTGCGTGTGTATTTTTTTTTAACCCTTACTACAAGCTGGCTACATTGCAGAGGCTGCCACTTTACATAACTCATCTGATTTCATCCTCACAGGAACCTCTGAGATATCCAAGTGCAGATCCAGGTTTTGTGAAATCTGAAGCTTGTATAGTTTGGGATAAATAACCCTCTCAGTAACCCTAATGAGAAGGAGTTAAATTCAAAGTTAGTCGTGAAAGTTAATGTTTGTGTAGGTCCAGAAAAGAAAGCACATCAAAAAAAAGTTTTGTTTTGTTTTAAAGACTTTATTGGGGAATTAGGAGAGGGGAACAGCATTGGGGAATCGGGGAAGGGGAGCAGACAAGTTGCTGTCCTTTTGTTCTTCAGTCTAGTTGTGGTGGATGTCGCTTCACTGGCCCGTGTTGGTATTCTCATTGCTCTTCATGGCTGAGGCAGTCCCTCGCCGGCCATTGGACAGCCACTCACGGCAGCACACACTGGCTGCTGGCCGCTCGCGGTAGCTTATGGCAACCCATTGCAGAAGGGACTGCAGCCTACGTCGTTGCTGGTGACTCATGGGCTCTCAGCTCCAGGTCGAGCTATTGTTCACCATCTTAGCTGTAGAGGGTGCAGTGTCACTGGCCCATGTGGGATCCGAACCAGGGTGCTGCTGCTCAGAGCTGGCGTCCCAAGCCAACTCTTAACCAATGTGCCACTCAGCTGGCCCTGCACAACAAAATTTTAAAAGCAAGCCAATACTACTTACACCACAAAGTCCAGAAAAATCACATCATTTCATTAATTAACTGCTTGGCACATATTTAGCATACCTTTTTCCCTATATTTTTTGGCTCTATATTCTTTGGTTATTTCTTCATATAACAATTATTTCATGATATTTTTCAGTGGAGAGAATAATAAGATGCTTCAGTCTTTTATCTAACATGGTTGAGCAAAGCTTGTTGGGGTTTTTTTTTATTATTGAAAGTATTTTTTAAGTTTCTTTTTGCTTTATAGTTCAATCTTAGTAATGTCATATAAGATTTTAAGATGGTCGTCAAATAAAAAAATACCCCTCACTTTTTTCCCAGATATAAGCTGTAGGATTTGGAATTATTCTTTTCCATAGCATAGCTTCCTGCTCCATACACTTTTTTTCTCTTCCACCCACATTCCTGGAGTGCTGGGTGTTCTAAGACACATTCATAGGACCTCTAACCCTGCCCCTTCATGTCCTAACACTAGAGGAGTTGTCCAGCCCCGGACAGCTCGCAATCTTTTAACCAAACATGGAAATGACTGAAACATGTAGCCATATCCCACTACATCCAACGTAAATCATCCCTAACTCAACTTTCTCTTAGCTGGATCCCAAAATTGCCCAAGGCCACTCCAGTGCTACCCAACACAAGGGAAAGCCAGGGTGGAAAGAAACAGTAGTCCTAATGGATTACCGTTGGTTTCTCTTATTTTTACAAATTGTACAAGATATTTGATGAAGTGAAAATACTGGAGTGCCAAAAAAAATGTACACATTTTAAGAGATGTTACCTATGTATTACTTTTCGAAGTTGAATTACGCTAGTAATGCGTAGTATGACTTTCACTCAAAAGATGGCTGTAATCAAATGAATGCTAGCGTCATTCATTGTATTACAATTTTAATACAGTTTTTTTCTGTTTTTAAAATGTGTATGCATGTTTTTGGCTCCCTCTGTATTTCTAGGGCCTCTCCCAGGACCTTGGAAGAAAGCCAAACAAGCGAGGGACTGACCCTGAAAGCTATTAAGGGAGCTGAGAAGCTGCTTTCACTTTATAGGAAAGGTGCTCAAGGTCACGCAGGTAGCAAGTGACAGAGCTAGGATTTGAACTCAGTCTTTAGAGGCTCAGCTCTTATCTGTTATATTATGGGAACTCATGTCTTATTTTACAAAACCTTTCCCTTCCCTATCCTAGTTTAGCACTCAACATCTAGCCATTGGTTCACATTTGCTACGCAAAAAACAGGCATCCAAATCTTGAAACAGATTTACTGTATTCCCAAACACCCTTGGGCCAACTTCCTTTAAGACTCTAGAATTCAACTTTTGTTTGAAACAGATTTTTGTCATGATACAGAATTTCAGATAACTGTGCATGAAACAAAATTCACCGCCTCTGCCCCATCCATGTTCTAAAAATCATGTTGCTCCCCACTCAGTTATATTTTCAGTCTGAGTAACAGTGCATTCTTCTTACATTTCTTCTGGTGCCGCTCAGAGCCATCATTGGGGAATGGTGGGACAGTCCTAATTAGAAGAGGACAGCGAGCAGGGGCCCTGTTCCCAGTGCCTTGGCACCTGCGGAAGAAAGGCTTCCTCTGATAAACCCTCCAATGTCTGCAACTGCCGTTGTGCACATGGGCGGAACTCACCCTCACAGAACAAGTGTGTTTGCCAAATCAGGGGTGAAGTATCTTGCAAGTCCACTTGTTCCAGAAGAAAGACAGGATAAGAGAAGTGGCAGAAGCAGTGATAGGAAAGGAGTTTTTCACACTAACAAGTGTGAACTGATAAGCCTGACCTGTAAGGCAAATGTTGAGGGTCTTAAGTATACCTCTCAGGCCAAAATTAGCTGAGCAAATTTGATTTGGCTTTCCATTTTATAATGGAAAAAAAATTCCTGGGGAGAAAGAAAACTCGTTGTGTATTGCTGTCATGAATGACACATTTGACTGCTTATCTGCTAGATTTTCCTACCAAATAAGTCCATGGAATAATCTTTTGAACATGCATGAAACATAAGGTGGCAGGATAAAACTGTAATGATAATAATATTTTAGTCCTTCCTATGTTCCAGCCCCTGAACTGAATGTGTTTACATGGCTTATTTCATTCAAGCCTCACAAGAACCATATGAGGCTGTTTCAATTTACAGATGAAGAAAATAAGGCTCAGAGAGATTCTGCCATTTACACAGCCCAACCTCACAGCGAACAAGTGGTGGAGGCCAGATTCGAACCAGGATAGCCAGCCTTGGGAGCCTACACTCTTATCGACTCTGTTACACAGACAGATCCATCGCATCCTATCCCTGTCTCCCTGCTCAGGACTACCCTTGCCTCTCTGGGTAGTTCGCATAAAAGGGGGAATGCCCTGTGATATGTGTAAAGCAAACAAGGACTATTTTTATCATCTGCCACAAATGCCCTCATTCACTCATTTTTTTCTCTTGGGGTACCTAGAATAAAACATAAGAATATTGATAAGGGGCAAAAAAAAATGTATTCATTGATTCCTGAAAGCTTTGATATATGCTTGATTCTTCCCTACCTCTGCTTGGAGGCCCAAGCTGTGAAAAAGGAAGCCTCAACAAGGATTAAGGAGAGTGTGGCTGCTTCCCTCTGGCAAAGTCAGGTTTCTGTGAAGTATCTGAGGTCAAGGTGCTGCCACCTTGAGGGCTAAAACAGGGTTCCCTTTGTGTAACCCATTGGTATATGAAAAACCCCACCAGGAAGTTTTTGCAAAGTTAGCAGGGACAGCCATATTGACATGGCCCATGTATAGTCCCTGGTGGCAATCCAGTGCCCGTACCAAGGGTCCTGGGGGCGCACCCGCCTGGGGTTCATGGTCACCTTGGAGGGGTAGTGAAGGGCCAAGGCCATGGTGACAAGAGGGGACCTCAGGAGAATATGTGCTCAGACCCCTCATTTTATAGAAGGAGAAACTGAGGCCCAGAGGCAGGAAGTGACCCACTGCAGATCACTGAGCTAGTCCTGGTGGAACAAGCACTTAGGATTCCTGCCAACACATTCCTTCTACTACAAGCTGCTGACATGCCCGCTCAGGGCAGCATCCCCCAAGCACACGAGTACCTTCCATAAACATGCTAAATACTTCACATCAGGTTTCTCATCCAGGGATCCCATTCGGGGTTGCATTTCAGGATTGTACTGAGAAGACTGATTACCAAGAGAAGCTCTTTTTATCCAAGTGGTTAGATTCTCAGTGTATAGCAATAAAAGAGCTATTGAAATAAACTCTATTTTATTCCTACAGTTGGTGACTCATCTATAGTAATACGTGTTATCGTGTTACCTGAGCCAATCAAGTTTTCTGCAGAATAATATTCCTCAGCAGAGATGCAGGGAGATTGCCCAGCAAGCTCTTTTTTGCCTGTTCTGAGAGCAAGACGTGTCCTGGATGACTGTACACATGTAGCAGTATTTCACACAAATGACACGCGTTACACTCTTACCCTCTGAAGTACCTTGTTGAACCAAATATACTTGGAATGAGTTGGGAAAAATCAAACTATTGTTCACATGAATCCATCTTTGTCAATAGAATCTCTTTTTAGGAAATGCTTTTATCTTTATATGCTTTAAACACAGTCTATCAAAGCCTTGGAGCAACAGATTTAGTTCACTCAAATTATGGAACCAGTGTCGAACCCAATTAGGAAAACCAGCCTTCACTGTCAAACTAAACAACCAAAGTTGACCCATCTTCTGACAGAACAAGTCTGACTTCATCCTCTCAATTTAAATAACTGTGTTAGTACGTGTCCCTAAGACAACTCTATCACTTCTAAATTCTAATTCTGAGGTCCGTGAACAGCTAGTAGGGAGGGCAGAGGTAGCTGCACAGAGCATAGAGCTTCCAGCCTCTCTGTGACTTTGTCACGTGAGCACATAAGGATCGGCCACCATTAGCACATCTTGCTGACCCTCTCTTTGCTGTGTCCCGACAAGACTCAAGAAAGCCGCAGACTTTGAAAACAAGAGGAGATGGAAGAGGTTGTCATTACATTTTTAACAGATAAAAATTATGAAAACTTGTACTGTTCCACTTGACGACGTACCTGAATTCAGACCGTCCCCACGTAGGCTGGGCATTGTGCTTCCCAGGAATATGTAAAACAGGGAGCAAGTCAAAGCTCCAGCTTGGCTGTGTGGTCCTCGATCGAAGGAGCAGCTCCTTAAAGCCATACTTCCTACTGTCTCCTAACGTGGCACTAGGAAGTCTTTTACACCTCAGGTAGAGCAACTTAGTGAGTGGGAGAAGGCAATTGAGAAAGGACAGTGGTGAAGACGTGCTGGCCTCAATCTTGGATCACAGGCATACCCTCAGGAGATTGGTTTTAGCAAATAATACATATGGAAGTTAGGGAGCTGGAAATGGATTCTCTTAAGGTTAATTGTACTCCAGTTTGAAGACTTTAAGAAAAATCCCCACAGGTACAGACAGAAGGACATGTACCATGATGTTTGTTGTAACATTGGAATAGCAGGAATCTCAAAGCAACATAGGCGTTCATTGATGGGGAAGGGTCAGTACGGTAGAGGAGTGTCAACATTGAAATGAGTCACACAGACGCATACACATATGCATGTTGGGACTATTATGTTGAGTCGGAGGATAATTTTCAAAGTGCTACATATAGAGTATGACCTTAAAAATAGTACACATGTTTACAGATATGTAAGTCTGTAGTAAAAGTATAAAAACATGGGCAGAAGCACACCTACTGGGGAAGGAGTATAATCGTATTTGCAACACGTTACCTTCCCAAAGGAGCAGCTCAGCACCCCGTGCTATTAAATTGATTACTGTATTTCAGAAGGAAACAAGGAGTCTGTGTTTTTTTTTAATATGTGATCTGTGCAACATTGCAGTGGGAGAAAGGACTTTAGAGTTGCGACTTAGGCCTTGGTGGGAGAATAAATGAAATAAACTGACCTTTCACCTAGGATACTGCAGCAGCCCCAACCATGGGTTTGAGAGAATTTCCATCTTGGATGGGGCTGAGTCTGGTGAGACTGCTTATCCCAAAGTCATCCCTAATTTTTGTTTTTAATGAAATTGGACAAATAAAGTATGTGTATGACGGCTCCTGTAGAATGGCCTTAATTTGTGCTGAGGAATGCATAATTTTATCAGAGTCTCTGTAATTGGATATTCTGCAATAGGATGAAAAGCAAATACTGCTTGTTCCTTGGCAACACTGCCTTTAGTACCTCACTATCTTTGAGATAAAAAAGGTTTCCATAGACACACGTATCACATGGGATTTTTTTAAATAGCCATCCAAGAAGACAATGAAAGGTTCCCAATTGGTTTTCTCCTGTGTTTAAGGATGAGTGTATGAACGTGTGTTTTGTTCTCTTCTTTTTCTCCTGCCTCCTAGATTTGGGTTGTTCCCCCACCCTTCCCTGTTGTATCTGTCTGAACAGCCCATATGAATATTGAAGGTTTCATAGGCCTGTAGCATAACATCAATGCTTAAACTGGTGTTTGGTGTAAAGTGCTTATATTTTGAGGGGAGAGAAGAGAATTAAGATTGTGGTCATTTTCTGTATAAGAATTGAAGAAAAGTTTGCTGGGGATGTGGCCTGTGTTTTGGATGTCAGGGCATGGATAAGAGAATAAGCTGCCAGAAGGCAGGAAGTGGCCTCACTCATCTCGGTGACTCCAGCATCTTGCATTATAGGCACACAATAGGTGCTCAATAATTAACTCCCTCGTGGTTAGCTAATCATATACAGGAAAGATAGCAATGTTCAGTAATTACTAAGGGAAGACCCCACAAGGTGCACCATTGCTTCTAAACCAGAGGTCACATACCTGTGGGAGCAGGTGTGTCACATGAATGTGTGGGTTGGGGCTGGCCTCATGTTACACAACGGGACTTGGGGGTCTGGAGTAAACCAAGGTGTGCGTGGCCTATCTGAAAGCAGTCAACCCAAGCTTTGTTCAAACACCAACCAAGCCAAGCAAAACACTAATTTGCATTTCTGCCTGAGCTATGAGGAAAGCTAATTCCAGTACTGTGTTACAGTCTCGGTTAGAGATGGCCAAATCCCGAACAGGTTAAGGGCCATTCCTGCTAAGAGCCTGTTGTAGGCAGGTAACTATGCAGGGGTATTGCTTTTTACAAGGTAGTAAGACTTTGGGCCCGGCCAGCACTGGGCAGGGCCAGTCCCGGAAGCACCAGGCTCTCTTTTCTCATAAGCACAGGTGTCTGATTGAAATCCATTTGTAGGGCCAGCCAAGTGGCGCGGTGGTTAAGCGCTGGCTTCAGAAGCCAGTGGCCCCAGTTTGGTCCCACATATGAGGGCCAGTGACACTGCCCTCAAAAAAAAAAAAAAAAAATCCATTTGTAATGTTCACCAAGAGCAGCCTAGAAAGGGGGAAGAATACTCAGCAAGGTAGCAAGGTAGGCTGCACCTTAGGAACTATTAGCCCAAGTACCTTCTGTTGGAACACGTGGCCTCAAATATTTGTAGATGTTCTGCTCAAGATACACCTAGGCTGAATCCTGGTAACTATTTCTTTTATCTCATTCATTTCATTAATTGCGTTTAATAATATGATTGGAATTGTTAGGGCAAAGCCTTTTGTAGTTTAATTAGCATTGAGCAATTTTATATGTGGCAGTGAAGTGTGCACCTTGAGAGGTTATTAAAGACACTTTAAGAGGTGAAGAGATTGATATGATGTGAGAGAAGTAGAGGAACATGTATGCATTCTCTTCTAAGTAACTCTAGAGGCGGTTAGAGGCGTTGTCTTATCTTCATATGATCCTGAGAGAGAAAGAGGAGCAGCTGTAAAACAAACTATTCAGAACCTGTTGGGCATCATGAGAGAGCATTAAGACATCATTTAAAATATTGTTCGTGTCTTCTAAAATGTATAGTCTCGTTGGAGGCAATTACGGTCACCTTCGTACATAGGATCAATAAAAGAACTAAAATTGTCCATCTTTCCATTAAAATGAAGAACTGGAATAAGAGTCTAAGACTTCCAAGTACCAACCTAGAGATTATGTGTTTTAGACTGGTGCAAAAAGCAAGCCACAGGAAAAGATGCATTTAACACCACATACCTGCAAAGTAAGGAGTCTATCTCTAACTGCTCTCATTGGTTATATAATTGCTTTGAAGTATTTAAACCTTTGCAGGAGGTGGCAGCCATGCTCACTTATTTGCTTAACAATGAGTTCCCATGATGGTAGAGGTTGGGCTGCATTTTCAATGGCTGCCAGTTACCTAGTCTTATCCAATCAGGTACCAGGTACCTCTCCTTAACTACAACCAAAGGGTTCTTTAACTCAGGATTCAAAGAGAAGTCAGGTCTCTCTTCTCAGGCTGAGAAGAACCAAAGTGATAGTATAAACATAACTATGTATAGATCACATAAAAAACTATAAACTAGAAACCTTAATATGCAGCTCTGAGGAGTTTGCAGGTGTTCATTACCAATTCTTCCCCCACTGAGCTGCCATGAAACCCATGGTCAGGAGCTACCGCAGTTGAGCTCAGTCTGGCTCCAACCAGAGCCGCCTGTGTTGTTGTCACACTGACTCCATTTTGTCCCCTGATCCTCCCCTGTGTCCCTTCCTGGTTCATGCTGTTTGAATTACACTATTGACTGCTCTGCAACAGAGTTCATATCCTAATTACAGAGGAGTCTCCAGCTCGCCAGCTGCAGTTCCTGAAAACATAGCTCACAGATGCCGGCCACTTCATTTCTGTTACTCTAGCAGTTTTCTGACCCTTGTGCTTTTTGAGAAATCTTTGAAAATGCCGAAGGTATGAATCTCCCTCCGTAGGACTATTCTTTGGGAGAATGCCCACTACAAATGCTTGTCCTCCCTGCTAGAGAAGCTGGGTTTTATAAGGCCTGCTTGCTTTGGGTGGGTGAAGAACAGCTTTCCAACGAAACACCTCCTCCACTGACTAAACAATGGGTTATTTTCTGACTTGCATCACCCAGGCCCAATATCGGCATATTGGGGAGAAAGCTCTGGTGCCTGGTTGTTGTTCTGCTGTTTACCTCCTTAAATGCCATCTCATGGGGGGGCTGTGCTGATTTGGCAGTCTGGGTGCAATGCAGGTATATTTTTGATTCATTTCACTTTACAGGAACTTTTTTTCCCATTTTTTCACTTTTTTTGGTCTTTTTGTGTTATAGAGGCCTATAGTCTGTGGACTCTAAAACCATATTTTGCAAATCAATAAGCTAGACATGTGGCCCGAAAAAGGATCCCCCCCCCCAGATTTGTATGTATATTTTGCAGAAAGTCTCTTATAAATTAAATCAGATTTAGTTATACATTGGAAAAATCGCCTTTGAAAAAGATAAGATTACCTAAAATAGATGCTGTCTTAAGAAGATGGTAATAGATGGATATCCCATCTATAACATATGCGGAGTGGAGTGCATGGTCAGCTGTTAGACTTACAGCTTAGTTTTGCAACAAGAATTTCTTTACCACGTTTCTAGACATGAGAGAAATAACCAAGAAGCTTCGCTCTTTTGAATGTACTGATAAAACTCTTGATCCCATAACCAGAAAGAAAAACATCCCGAAGACACTTTTCTCAATTGTGGAAAGGGAATGAGTTAGTTTTGGTTTTGTTTTGTTTTGTTCTGTTTTGTTTTTCAGAGTTACTAGTCTCAGAATGGTAGACAGTGTTCAAATCCTAGAAACAGTTTATTCCACTCAAAAAGTGAGCATTTTTCCTCTAGAGTAATTGTGTGCTGTTAAGACCAAACCTGTAATTACTATCATCTAATAGTTTTAGAGCATGTCATGCTCTATTTGCAAGAGATTTTTTTTTCCCCATCATTTTTTCCATTGGTCATTCAGAAATACAAATAGGTGATGAAAATTAGCAATTTTCCCCTTGGTATGGGAAAAGCGACTATGCGAGAGCAAAAACAGACTTTTTCCCCCAGATTTATGTTCAGCCTACTCACAAATGGAGTAAGATTATTCTTTGTAAATATATAATATGAAAAGAATTTGCTATTTCTCTCTCTTAACGGATGGAATAGCCTCGATTTCATGATAGCCTATCTCCATGACTTCATGGGGATTATAAAAGAGAGAGAAAACCCTCCCAGGAAGAAACCCTTTTAGGTCAGAGTAAATCAAAGCATCAGAGAATTTCCATGTGCCCTTTTCAGGGTCAAATCTAAAACTGTAACAAGAACTCTGCACACAGCACAGGTAGGAATCAAGGAGCCAGGGAGAGATAAAACACACAAATTCCCATGATTTGATGTAGCCCCTGTTATTATATAATAAGATAATATAAAGGTGGTCTTTCTGATATATAACTAAATCTGATTTAATTTATAAGAAACTTTTTGTAAAATATACATACAAATGGGGGGGGATCCTTTTTCAAGCCACATGTCTAACTTATTGATTTGTAATACATGGTTTGAGTTCACAAACTGTAGGGCTCTATAAAAGCAGGAGGAGGGGAGTAAATGGGGGGGCGGGAAAGTCCACGTAAGTGAAATGAAGGACCACCAGAGAAAATGGGGCTGGTATTCTGTTTGGGGCACTGCGCTTCTGTATAGACAAAGAAAACTTTGGGGAAAACTTGAGCCAAGAACAAGAATGTAGACATTCCTTAGGAGGGGACGACCAAGGGGGGAAGGGCCTGTTTACGTCTTAGGAAGTTATGAAATCTCATATGTAAAACATAGTCATATTTTTGTTATTACTTGAGTTAACACTCCAGGGATGTAGCCCAAGCCAGCTGTGACTCTCAAGCCGCCCTGCTCATTAAAATTCTCCCCTTCTGGTTCAGACCCCCTCCTGCCATTACTGGATGTGGCCTGGCCTATTGTTCCGAAGTTGGCTCCATTTAATTCAGGAATGTGCCTGATGTGTGCTCCCAACAAGTTTCTTTTTAAAAGCATATCGTATACCTACAAAAGTAAAAGCGTGTCATAGAAATTTTTGAAAATACTGAAAGGTACAAAGAAAAAAACTACATGGCACAATAATTCTATCACCTGTACCTAGTGCCACCGTTAAGACTTTAGCAATATGCGTATCAAACTGTTACTGTTTTTTAAGCATTCGAACTAATCCTGAAGGGACCAGGAGCAGAGGCGTGCAGACCCTCTCCTTGAGGACAAAGGTCACATCTCTGTCTCCGTGCCCTGGCAGCTGACCCAGCGCCCAGCATGCAGTGGGCACACTGTGTGTGAGGCATCCACAAACCTGGGTTTTTGGATGAAGTGGGGAGGGCAACACCCTAGAATGGGTCTAGGAAAGAGGAAATTTGTTAGTACTTGTTCTCAGATAACCACTACAAAATGTATTCTTCAATGATGACCTTTTTCTGGAATTGTCTAGAAATGTCAAAAGTGTGTTCTTAAGATGCGGAATGAAGAGAAGGTAAGATGTTTCGGGGACCCTGTGCCGAAGATAAGTTTTCTTAAAATTCTGTGGCGGGCTGGCCGAGTGGCGCGGTGGTTAACAGCTGGCTTGGGACGCCAGTGGCCCCGGTTCAGATCCCACATATGAGGGCCAGAGCCACTGCCCTCTAAAAAAAAAAAAAAAAAAAAATTCTGTGGCATGTCTTTATAAAGCACCCATGACGGGAAAACAGAGTGGACTCCCAGCAGATGACCGAGCCCCATACTGTTTGAGAAAGGGCCAGGGGCTGCCAAGGCTGGGGCCACACTCTCCTCCTTCAGTATTTGATTCAAGATGGGGTGTGGTTTCAAATAGGCGAGTGGAGGGGGTGGGGTGGACCCAGACCCTATACCCTACCAGGGCCTGTACGTGGACCAACTGTCCCTGCACGGAGCAGCGCCCATAAACAGATTACAGAACTGCCATTTGTTAATCCCAAAACAGTTTTCTGTCATTTAATTAGAAAATTCATCTTATTTTGCCTCCAGGCCTTGTAGCCTTATTGCATTTGCACATAGTTCAAAATGTTTCAAGTACTGACCAGATAACATTAATGAATATATTAGATAGGCAAACAGTTTTAAACAAAAAATAATAAACATACTTGTGTGTGTATATAAAAAAATGTTAATTCCGTCTGGAGCCAAACAGGTAATTTTCCCTTCAGCATTTTTTCAGTCAGCTAAGACAGGTTGGCCTAGGAGTGCAGTCAGCCTGTCTGCAGACTCGGGCTTGACTTGCATACCAGGGTCAGATTCTCTTCAGAAACAGACAGCGAGATGATCTGATTGGCTTGGGTCCAGGGCGCGTTCACAGGGCTTCTTTGATGAAAGGGTTCTTGGTAAGCGCTGTACCAAAAGCAGCCTGCCACCCTCCTTTCAAAGATACCCATTTAGAGTGATTCCCAGAAAGGGGGAAAAACAGCGAGAGAAAAAAAACAGAGAGGGAGGGAAGGAGTGAGAGCAAGCCGAATTACCGCAAGAATAATTATGCTCCCTGGCATAGAGAAAGGGGGAAAAGTTATTACAAGTAAACTGCTGGATGTTGAAGTAGCTGGTTGGCAATTCTGCAAGGACATAAGGAATGTGCAATTAAGCTCATTAAAACATCATCATTATGCTTATCAATCTTTTTCCAAAAGGGGTGGGGTGCAGCTGTTAAGGCATGACTGCTTTTGCAGATAAAAATCCGGGGCTACCTAGATGCCTCTCTCAGCAAACAGAATCAGCTCTTCAGCCCCAGCCAACGCTTACAGTGAGGCAGGCCGGTTCCAACTCACACTGGGGTGCCTGAGTTCTGGGAGGGGCTTCCAGGGGGCTGGCTCTCTCAGCGGCCATGCTTCCTTTTCATAGGATCCCCATCAGACAAACAAGTCTTTACTGAGCACCTTCTACATGCCCAACCCTGGTGTTCAGGGAAATTTAAAAATACTATATATATGATGTAAGGATGTAAACCCTGCCCTCTAGGCACCGATAGCTTAGTTGGGGAGGTGAGACCTAAGTTATTCTTTCCTTAAGCCAAAGATGTGTATTGAGAGGCAGCCATGTGTGAGGGCCCTGCCAGGTGTTTTGGGTACAAAGGTGACCGAGGAGGACACGGCCCCGCCCTCAGACACAAAGTCAGTGGTGCAGAATTGCTACATCCAGGCCAGGGTGCAGTGAAATAGTTCCGGAGTGTGAGTACTCCAGACACAGCTTGCTCATTATCTGCATTAAATTTTAAGCTCCTTGAAGAAAAGCAGTGTTCCTCTTTTGCTTTCACTTTTTCTTCCTTTGCTGTAGTTACTTTTTCATGGCATTTTGATATAAAAATAATGTGTTTCGATGGAAATGACCACATCCAGAAAAATATAAGAAGACAACAAAAATTACCTGTAATCTGACCACCCAACAAACCCACTCCAACATTTAGATATATTTCCTTCCAATCTTTTATTTTTATTTTTGTTTTTTACAAAATCATGTGGAGTTGTGGATTTTTGTGGCTTCTTGTTGTGTTGTTGTTTTTACTGTTTTCACTTGTAATGTGAGTGTTTTCCATATCAAATATACCTCGAAGCTTTGTTTAGACTACCTGCACAGTGTAATCTACTGCTGGACATTTTGTTTGTAATATTATAAATAATATTTCTCTGAGCATCCTTGTATGTAAGAATTTTCCCTTATTTCATATCCCCACAGTTATTTGCAAATAACTCTTATGCAGTAACCACCTATAAAGTAAAGGAAAGCTACGTAATACAAAGCAGAGTTTACCTGTGGGACCCACATTGGAACTGATCCAACAGGGAGAGCCTTGGGGAATAGTGTGAACAGGAAGGCTCACAGCAGAGCTGGGGGCGGGGGGCCAGTTTTTAGAGTCCTGTGTTACTGCGACTTGTGTCAAAATCCTGGCTTATGTTTTCTTCTGAGTATCGGTAAGGAGCACCCCTTTTTCTCCACCAGCTCAGGCCTGACACACTGCATCACCCTACACTCCATCTCCAGTTCAGTAATCTACCAACATTTCTCTGCTTCAGAATCACCCAGGGCGCGGATTCAAAAGACAGACTCATACTCTCCATCCCAAGTCTGCTACATTAAAACCTATAGGGGGTGAAGTCCAGGAGTCTGCATTTTAAAAACATGCCCCAAGGTCATTCCACTGCAAGGGGTCCAAGACCCACTGATGCAGGAAAAGTGCTGGCTGCAGCCGCGATGCTGGTTGTAGTGGTCAAGGTGTCGGCTGAGCCCCTGGTCCTGCCAGCCACCGCCGTGTGGCCTTGGCTTTGCTTACTGAACCCGTTTCCTCATCTGTAAAAGGAAGATAATAATAGGAGATCCCTCCAAGTGTAGTGGTGAGGATTAAATGACGTGCTTAAGACTAAGGCGCTTAGCCCCAACCATGGCCAGTTTTCCGTGAATGTTTCGGTAGTTATTGTTATTGTTCAGATGTATCTTTTCTTTCTAAAGCATGAGCAGCACGGAGGCGT
Source organism: Aselliscus stoliczkanus (assembly GCA_033961575.1). NCBI lineage: Eukaryota > Metazoa > Chordata > Mammalia > Chiroptera > Hipposideridae > Aselliscus > Aselliscus stoliczkanus. The sequence goes on from CM066729.1 coordinate 171,624,373, forward strand.
CCTTCCTTGGCCTTCTGTCTTCGCTGAGACCCTGTTTTGCCAAGTGGCCTCAGAGATCAGTGACCCTGCCAGTCTCCTGCTGTGACCCCTGCCTTGCCTTCTGCTGGTGCCTACTCTACTTCCCTAGGCCTCCTGGCCACAAGAGGGGGGCTGTGGCATCTGATTGGTAGAAATGCATCTTTGGTTGGGAGCCAAGTTAAGCTAAGGTGGGAGGGAAAGATAAGCCTGAGGAAATGCTGATGTGAGGAGGTGTGACTGGAGAAACGCCAGTGCCCTCTGCGACTGGAACGAGCCAGCTTGAACTTTAATTCCTGGTTTGATCAAAGTAGTGTAAAAATGGACCCCAAAGGTCTTTAGATGGAAAACTAGGTTTTAGGTTTCACATATTAGCTGTAGTTAAAGCCAAATGTTCATTCTTCTCAAATTGTGTGGGTGGATCGCTTTCCTCCCACTGTTGAAGTATCATGTTTTTAGCTGCTAATAAACTTAATAAAATCCATTTCTGATTTCCCCTAGTGTATTAGGTTTGTTCACATGCCAAGCCAACAGGTAGTGACACAGTTAGAAAGGACTCCCGTTGGAAACGGACAACGGACACAGTTCAACTGCAAAAACGCGTCTCCCAAAGACTGCTTTTCTTTTTAATCTCAAGCTTGCAAAGAACCATTTGCATTCAGGGAGCCCTCCCAGTCAACCATAACACCTACACAAAGTATGAAGGAATTTTGTTTTATTGGTTCAAGAAGCAGATTCAAAGGAACTGCATGTTTTTCTGCTCCCACGGAAGCCCCCCACCTGTCCCCACCCCACCCCCGCCCCCAAACTCCCAACGCTGTCCATGGCCCCTCCCCTCCATTTCCTCACTGTTCCAACCCTCCGAGGCTCCCCCCATCAGAGGAGTCGGGGTGCATTTCTGGGGCCTAAACAGCCCCAAGTATCCTCGGAGTGCTCCGTGACTGACTGCTGAGGCTGCAATCAAGCAAAACAAAACTGCCCTTCTGAGAAGTGGGGTGTGGAGAGCAGCGTGGGGAATAATAGTAGAGTCTTCTAAACCTGGGCTGTAAAGAGAAATAAAGGCGAGTCATGAAGCTATAAACAAGGAAAAATATGCGGAAGTCACATGAAGAGATAGAATGTAGGGGAGGTAGAAATAGATGTTTGGCAGTTTCCAGTAGTTCTCTCTAAAATGTCCAATTGTGGTGTTGAGACCATCACGAGGCAGTCTGTGGTATGCTGATTATTGGGGGGGGGGGGAGTCTGTCTGTCTGTCTCTGTGTGCATGTGTCTCTGTGTGTATGTGTGTGTGTTTGGGGGCAGGGACAGAGATGAGATTTGAAGAAAAACCATAAAACTGGAAACCGCCCAGAAGTCTGTTAATCCATAATACTGAGGGAGTTCCCATTTGATTTGAGAATGTGGCAGTGGGACCAAATGCCCTTCCCTGTCAGCCCTGCTCCATCTTAGTGGTAGGTGAACCCCTTTTACATGGGAGCACTGATTTATCCTTTCTACTTGTTTTGTTTTGTTGTTTTGTTGGTTTTTTGTTTTCTTAGCTGAGCCATCCTGCCACCTGTTGGCAGCTCAGCGGCAGCTCAGCCCGGACCAGGAATCGAGCCAGCAACTCTGTTACTCAGAGTTCACACTCTTGAGTGAACTCTTAACCAACTGAGTCACTTGGCTGGCCCCCATTTTTTACTTTTAAGAAGATAAAGTCGACCTCATACTCAGGCTTCTACGTGGCGTGACTGTAGGGCTTCAGGAATCTGCTGATTTTTAATAAAGTTCTTGTGAGATCTTTGCTCTTCTGTGAGGTGAAAAACTAGAAAATTACAATGCCATGGCCATGTTTGCTGAAGTGATCACCCTTAGATTGTGTGGGTTTTATCTCCTGGTATGATCAGCGTGGCCCTCGTTAAATAGAGCGGTTTTAAAAACCCAGATCTACCGGTAAGATTTGTTTTAATTTCAGTCTTACAGCTTTCGGATTACCCCTCAAGACTGTAACATCAGGCTTTTGTACAAACAAGGAGCTTACACAAAACTCCCATTATAATGGTGGCTTGCCGTTGGGGGGGGCCTTGTTTGGTTGATGGAGTTATGATTGTATAGGGAACAAATAAAGGCTTTCTTTTCTTAAACATAACAGTTATGTCTTACTCTGGCAAATAATGCCACATATTCTTTTAAAAAAAAAAAATTTACACAGCCTGACATTATTCTTAATGTCAATGCAATGTGTTACCTCTAGGTTGAAATCCAATTTGAATCCTGTAAACTAGAAAAATACGTTTGATTCTACATGATTGACTTTTGAAACTGTTGATTCTGTTGCTGTATTTATTACCATTAATGGTGGGTGTCTCCTTCCTCCTGCTACTCCCTCCTCCTCTTCCTCTTCTTTTCTCTTCTCTCTCTCTCAATTAAATTAATTACATACACACACACACACACACACACACACACACACCCTCTCTATCTATGTGGCTCTATACACATGTAACAATTTCATTCATGCTATTAGAAACTATTTACTTTGTTTCCTGAGTATCATCTACTCGGTGATCTTTTACTGTGAGCTGATTTACTGCAGACCTGAACAGTTTGATGCTTTCTCCTGCCTCCCTCCCCAAAGAAGCTCAGGTCTTTGACAATTGTTGCACTAGGTACATTAAAGTCTCTCATAAATAAAATGGATTGGAAGGTTTGGGTGCGAGGTAGTTATGTGATTTCAGCTGAGGGCAGCCAAGCCCTGGTGTTAGGGATGCTGCAAGCCCCATTTCCGGCAGCGATAAGGGCAGCAGGCACATGCTCTGTGGTCCTGCTCACACCGCAGCCAGTGTGCCAGGTGCAGCTGTAAGGCACAAGGTGTAACAGCGGAGGCCAAAACTGTGAAATCAGGGATGAAGTTAGACAAAACTCGGCCCAGTCCTTTTTTTTTATTTTCCGGAAGTGGAGAACAGATAGTGGAGAATCCAGAAACAGGAAGACAAAGAGAGGTTCCTCCGAATTGGAATAGGAGCCATAGTGAAGGCTTTGTAAAGTGAATTTGAAATGACTTTGGTTCTGTATTAGGCACTGAGTGCTTTTTGAGTTCTCTAAATCCATCTTTAAATATAGGTTCCACAAGTGTATTTGTGCAAGAGATTTGAATTGGAACGTTATAACTTCAACAGGGCTAATTTTGATTAGCTAATTTGGCATTTTGAAAGCACTTCAGGTCACTATAGTCATACAAAGGATAAGCAATAATTAACTCTCGATGTACCAATTTCCCATTAGTATCTACCGGGAATAGAGTTGATTAATATGAGACCATCACTGCCTAAAATCGAACATTCTCACTTGAAACTATGGCCCCTTTTCACTCCTGGCTCCTCCCAGAAGTGATGTAATTGCTGGGCCTGGACAGCAGTGCCCTTCACGGTTCAGGACAGACTGTGGCTCAGACACACTTAATGGATCTCACCGATCCAGCTCATCACAACCTAAAGATCTGGGGGAAACCTAGTTTAAAAACAAAATGTAAGCATCCTAGCTGGGGGGTGTTTGGCATAGCTCCCTCAAACCTCTACCCTCAAACACCGAAAACTCCATACCCAGATAGCGCCCGCCACTTGGCACCAGACGCAGAAACCCATTAGCAGTGCCACCTTGGTTAGTAGAGAGAAAATGACTGAGCATGTGGCCTCTTGGTTGACTTTAATGTACCACTGACCTTTGTTACCAGTCTCACGTCCAAGCATAATTTTTCACGCCCCACCTGCACTAAGGTGATGAGGTTCAGTTGAGTTCTCGCTTCTTTTCCTGCCTGGCTGTGCTAAGAGCATGTTGCCCTGCTTTGTAGCATCGGGAAGTGAAACATAATGGCCTGGTGGCAATTGGGACACGGCTTCACTGAGTTATGGGACTTCATAGCCTCGTGTTTGGGTGTTTTTGCATCCTAATGATAGAAGCTCTCTTTGTTTAGAACCTATGTTATGCTTAAACCTCATCTCAATTTAGCTCTCAGGCCTTGTTTTATTAAACCATGCTACAAGGCCACCGAGTTTCTGCCTCTGGACCTTCAGCCTCACTCCTACCACCCACTGCCATATGACACCAAGGACACGTAATGAACTGGGTGCCAGTCAGACACCTGTGCAGTAGTAACCTTTACAACTATCTCAACAGTTTATTCATTTGATTCATGTCATAGCACCCTTTCTGGGAAACAGCAGACCAAGAATTGTGTCCGGTTTCAGGGAAAGAAAAAAGGAGAGATGGAAGGAAAGACTTTAAAAAGCTGCAGTTATGCCTGCCAATGGGTGTCTCCAGCATCCCTGGGAGTTATTTAGAGGTTCCCAGGAGACTGATGTCCAACCTGCAGCTTTGGGGATGGATAGTCACCCTCCATGGATACGGTACCCTCAGGAATTCTTAGGGTAAAGGATTTTTTTCTCTTCTGTGCCAGAAATTCTTGGGCACAGTTGGCATGCATGCCATCAGTCACCAGCTATCTGATCCCAATCAGTGCCTGGAGTATGTGATATGTTGGTCACTGTCGCCAGCTGCCGGCAATTCTTGATTATCTGTGGGATGGAAATGACTTGAGACATGGTTAATGCAAAATGGTGAACGATGCAGACAAGTCATCTTTTGAGAATTATCTTTAGTTGGTTTTGTTTTTATAAAATGGCTTTATCTTCCTAGTTATATCTTGCTTAAGCGAAACTTGATGTGTAACCTGTTATAGTTTAAGTTTTTATATTATGTAATGTATTGGGGAAAATTAGAAAATGATGGAAGATTGTGAAGAAAAGATCACTTGTAATCACACCATTGAAAACCTGTTGCTGAATCTATGTGTAGACATTTTTCTCTTGCTACATACACATATAGATATAACCTTTTTAATTCAGTTGAGCTTTTTTCATGTTACTAAATATTGTGATCGTTGTGATCATGAATTAACTGTGATTGATTCATTCATCTCAACATCATCACTTTTATCGGCTGCGTGATGCTTGGCGCTGTGAACGCACCACAATTTACTTATGCAAATTCCTGTGGATGAATATTTGCATTATTTCCAAGTTATTGTTACTAACAGGGTTGTGGGGTTCCCTCTGGTCCGTCCATATACCTGTGTGCACGTGTTCTGATATATCCTGAGAGGGAATGACTAAGGGTGGCATTGCTGGGTCATTTTCAGTTTTCAAGATGATGCCAACCTGCAGTCCAGAGAAGAATTAGAAAATTACAGAAATGCACACGTGCACATTCCTACAACAGCGACTATCTGTGTATCCTTGCAGCTATTATTAACCCCCTTTCATCTTCACTAACCTATTCAATTGGGGAGAGGGCATCACATTGCTTTACCAGTTTTCTTTGTTTACTAGTTGAGGTTGAGCATGTTAAAACATTTGCCACTTTTACTTCTTCTTTGGTAAATGACCTGTCATCTCTTAACCCGTGTCTTCTATTGTAATATTTGTCCTTTTAAATGTTACATTTGTTTATTTAATTTATTGAAAAATATTTGTCGAACACTTGTTGTGTGCTAAGCCCTGGCTGGTGCCGGGGAAACACAGTTCCTACCTTCAGTATTCATCAAATAATCACACAGTATAAGAGTATAATTGTCATGAGTGCCATGATGCAGCACTTGATAGCATCTCAGCATGTGATTCTCAGACTTCGGCAGGCCTTAGAACCAGCCTGAGGGTTTGTGAAAACACGCATCGCTGGACCTACACCCCCAGAGCTCCTGCTTCAGTATGTCGGAGGTGAGCCTGATGATGCAGGTCCAAAGACTGCGGAGGGAGTACCTGTGGTCTAGAGATTTCACCTCAACAGGGAGGACGCTGCCAGTCTCCTGAGGAGGCGCTGCTTGAGCTGAGGTGTGACGGCAGTACCTCCATGTTCCTGTCATAGACGAGAGCTTGTGCGAGAGTCCTGTGGTAGGAGGCCGTGTGAGGAGAGCAGAGACAGGCCCATGTGTCTGGAGAGGCGAGTTGGTATGAGCTGAGTCAGAACAGAATCCAGGGCCAGACCATACAGCTGTACTAGGACTTGTTAGGGAATGTTAAGGAATTTTGATAAGGCCAAGCCTAAAAGGAAACCTTAGGCAATAAAGGTGTTTTGTAGAAACAAACAGAAATTGAAGTTAAAAATGGATTGTAAGCAAGTGTGTGAAGTATACACAAATAATGAAAAGTTAGTACTTGCAAAGATAAACATTATGATGACAGAGTGATTTGAAATTTCTGTTTATAAATTTTACGACATTCTGTTAAAAGCTGATTTATAAACTTAGGTTCAAATATAATTTTAAACTTCATAGTTAGAAAGAAGCTATTTCTGTAAGCAGTTGGTTTCTGATTCTACCTGCTAGTTGGTTGCTCCAGGCAACCTCACCTGAAGAGGAAAATGTGGCATTCAGGTTAATAGTCAATAGGAAAATCAGGACCCAGATTCCCATTGGAAAAGAGAAAATGTTAGTGCCCTTCAAAAAGGAGAGAAAAATACTTGCTTTGGATGAACGAAAAGCGCTCAAGGTTATCCCATAGTCCGTGGGACTAAAACCTCTCATTTGATTCCTGTCATAAAGAAGCGAGGACACAGTGGCTTTTAGCCAGGGTGCCGGAAAGTGTGACCTGTGTGCTTCATCAACCTTTCCCTTACGTAGCAGACGCAAAAGGAAACTTTCGGGAGCGTAAGTATTCTAAGTGGTTATGCTGTTTTAAGCAACTGTAAGGCTGGCTTAGCGGCAGGTAAATTAGATGGAGGCCAAGGATTTCTTTCTTTGAAGGCATGAGGGGAAAGGGAAGCAAGACTAGAGCCACACCCGTTGTGTTTTAGTGAGAAAGATGTAGCACAATTGCATTCGGTTGTTCTTTAAATCTGGCTCCATATATATTACAGAGTTGAAAAGCTATTGTACTAAGTTCTTAGCCATTTGAGTTTTTATTCTTTAATAGGGAAACGTTTTCCATCAGCTTCCCAATCTATGAGTTAAACCTGACTTTTCAAACCGTGTTGTAATAATGATAATGGTAACAGTCGCTAATATTTTTTGAGCCCTTACTATAGGCCAGGTACTGCGCTAACCTCTTTATGTGTGTTATCTCATTTGAATTCTCACAACAACCTTTGAGGTAAGGCCTTTTATCATGTCCTGTTACAGGTGGTGAAACCAAGACCCAAAGTCATACACCTAGTAAGTGAGGGGTTGGGGATTTGAGTCCAGATGATCTGAACGCAGAGCCCCTGCTGTGAACCGTTTGCATGTTCTGTGTCCCCACATGTCTGCTTTACCTGGGGGCAGCACGCGAACCCTAAATGCAGACTTAGTGCCTAAAAGGAAACAAGTGCCAATTTCATGCTGAACATGAAGTAAGTGTTGTCAGATTAGAAGGACAAGAGAGAAATTATTCTAATATGTTGGACAAAATATATTTGTCCTAGTCCTGAAAACAGGGAGGCATAAACTCCTAACAGTGTGGAGTGTACTGGGACAGTGGAGCAGGAACCCCCAATAATGTTAAATGCATTTGTTTACGGGTGTTCAACTCAAGGGGCCTGCCTGCCTGCCTTCCTTCCTTCCTTCCTTCCTTCCTTCCTTCCTTCCTTCCTTCCTTCCTTCCTTCCTTCCTTTCTTTCTTCTTTCCTTCCTTCTTTCTTTCTTTCTCGTTTTTCTATATTCTCCCAATTTTCTTAGCTACATTGAAAAAATAATTTTAAAAATTGTTTGAAGATCCATGGCCATTTAACCAGTTTGTTTTAAACACTAACTCTATTTAAGTCCTGGTAAAATGGTGTGAAGTCCCGAATGTCCTGGGCCCCCAGCTCCTTGCTGGGACCAGTCTTATCATCAGGCACCTTGGAAGGAGGGTGACTTGGTGTCTACATGACTCTTGCTTCCCTCGCTGCTCAATCCAGAAAAGCAGTAGTGCGTAGGGCAGCTGTAGGGTGTCTGCTAGGATGAGGCTGTGGCATCCAGGAGCTCAGATAAAATGCCTCGCCATGCTTCGTGCCATGTGCCACGTGTGACACATGTGCCCTGTGTCAGGAGAGCATGACCCCACGTTACTTTCCTCCTTGCATCCCAGTGCCTTTCCTGGGACTTCTGTGGCCCAGGCTCCTTCTCCACCCCAACCACTTCTGGTAGGTGACCGTCAGGACAAGCCAGCCTCCCTCAGCCCCTCTGGTCCCTACCCCACGTCTGCCACATCCTATTTGACCCACAGTGGCTGGCTGCTCCCTGCAGAAATTTGAAAAGAGAATGAAGTGATTTACATAATTAAAACAAATTGCTTGACGAGTGCGAGAATCCATTGTTGTGCTGTAATGGAGTGATTTAGATGCTTTGAGAGACTCAAGGCTGGGGGAAAGCTGCGCTCCCACCCTGGAAATGTAATTCCGGCTCCATAAAGCTCCTCTGGAGAGACATAGGGTGATTAGAGCAGGAAGGGCAGTTGTCTCTGAAAGAAAGCATAAGACCAAAATAGAAGACTCTTACCTTTCACAAGTCTGCCCTCTCAACTTTAAGTGTATGATGCAATTCCTGGCGCAACTGCTGAAGCCTGAAAGAGCATTTGGTATTCCCCCACTGACCAGTTTGCCATTACATTTGGTTTTTTTGGGTTTTTTTTCTTTTTTAGCATGTCTCTGCCCTCTATCTCTTGTCTGTTCTGGTTCTTTGGTGCCACAGAGAAAGTGTCTTTAAAACCACATTAGGATTTCAGATTAAAGGAAACTAAGGGGACATAAAAATTAGACAAGTAAATACAGTGTGGATCCCAGACTGAATCCTGGAACCGGGATGGGGGTGGGCGTGAGTGGCAGGGATCTATAAAGGACAGTAGTAGGACAATTGACAGGATTGGAATGCAAGCTGTGGATTTGATGTTAGTGTCATAGCATTGCTAACCCTCCTGGTTTTGGTGAAGGGGCGTGATGGCTACAACTGACTCCTAATAAAATGCCAGGGGTGCCAAAAACATGTATGCACGTTTTAAGAGAACATCTCTTACAATGTGTATACATGTTTTTGGCACCCCGTATGTATTTATGCAGGAGGGTGGGGGTTATGGTAAAGCTTATGGGGCAAAATTATAGCAATCTATACATCTAGGAAAAAGGTATAGGAGCTCTTTTTATTATTCTTGCAACTTTCCCATTAAGTTTTGAATTATTTGAAAATAAGAAGTTTTTAAAACTCACATTAGGAAGTAATTCTGGCCTCGGAGGACTGACCATTACTCATTTCTCAAAAAGAAAAACTAGGAAGGCTAGGAAAGATAAACAACACGCATGCTCCAAATAATTTCTGCGTGAAGGAGGGAGAATTGAAATTCATAATTAATTATACCCACACGTGAGATGAAACCCCAGATCTCCACAGCAGCCCTGCTGACTGGAGAACACAGAGCACAGGCCTCGGTCCCCAGTGTACGGCCGTCTCAGGGACCTCATTATGAGACTGTCGCAGGTAGGAAGCGAGCCCCTCCTGCTGGAATGACCTGCGCTGCCTTGCATGGTGTCAGAGAAGACTTTGTCATTTAATTCGCAGGGTCTGTTTGTCTCCCGTTCTCATAAGGAAGCAAATGAGTGGAGTTGGAGTCCAAGGCCATTTGGAATGCTAGACGAAACATGGAATGTCCCTATTTTCAGGTCTTTAGCAAGCTAGACTTGCCAACAACAGCCTCCTAGCCTGTACCTGCATGTATCCCCCCATCCATGAATTGGAGGGTCTGGGCAAGGGAGAGCCGTGGTGAGAGCTAAAAGCCCTCCTGTGTTCAGGCATACGGCCCAAAATGGTATTCACAAGGGCTCTTCTTGCCTTGTTCCATTGTCACCAATCTATGCCTTTCACTGCTCTGCATAGTATTTGAAAAGTCCATGGCACGGTCCAGGTGTCTCGCCTCGCTTTTGCCTTCCTGGTAGAACACGGCAAAACTTAGAGCACAGCCTGGGAGAGCAGGTAGGAACCTGGTTCAGAAGTGGCGTACTCAGACACCCATGGGCACCAGGTGGGCACCACAGGTGAGTGATGAGAAAGCCAGGAGGTGATGAGGAAAACCAGAGAATAAGTGCTCTATTGGAAAGGCTTCTCACACTGTGTGCCGCTGTTGCCATGAGGGAACATGGCCCTGATGAGGTCCTACCCTCCACCTTTTCCAGAAGGCCTGAACTCTAGATTACAGATCTCCTTGTTTGTAAATACTGGCAAGAATTTTTGTAAAAAAAAAAAAAATTAAAAACTGAACGGGCCAAACTAACACATCTGGCAGGTGGGATCAGGCCTCAGGCTGCCAGTTGGCAACCTCTAATCTGATCCAACCCACTCATGTTACGTGTTAGATGATTATATTCCATAAACAGTTATTGGACTCCAAAAGGGCGCTGTCAACCAGACAGGGCAAGAGACTGGCCTACGGTTACACGACAAGTGAAGGGCAGAGCTGGACACACTGCATCAAAGTGTTGGACTTGTGGAGTGAGTGTTCTGGTTTGACAAGAAAACAAAAATTCAGCGAAAAGATCTAGCCCCATGAACAGGAGTAATTATTCCAAGTGGTGTTTTTGTTTTTTTTGGTGTTTTTTTTTTTAAAGAAAATTAATTCCATCATGAAATTCCTAACATCCTACTTCCGCCACATGTTTATAGAAATACCTCCTTAAAACTCAATGAGTGTGTTTCTTCCTAACCACAAACTGATTTTCAGAAACAAATGAATGTAAAGATGGAGCTCAAAGTGTGAGCTACAACTGTGACAGAAAAAAAATATACCCCCGCCCCCCACACACACACAGTTTTAAATGGCTTGCTGCATAGGACTTCCCTCAAAGGAAGTTTCTAGCTTGTTTCTGAAGACATTTCTGGCTCTCCCAGGGAAAACTTTGGATAGTTTATCATGGAAAGGTCTTCCAGGTTCCCCAGGTCCCGGGGGGCGGGGGTGGGGAAGGCCTCTGTGTGCACACCCAGGACCCTTTCCCAAAGTGCACTGTCACATGTTCACATGTAACTAAGGCTCACGTGTGCCTAGACTCTGGAATCAGATGGCCTGGGGTTCAAATCCAGGAGCTGCCACTTAGCTATGTGACAAGTTACCTAGAGTCCTTCAGTTTCCCCATATTTAAATGGAGTAAAGAACAATACCTATCTGGGAGAGCAGTTGTAAGAGTTAGATAACTTTTGCACAGCACCTAACATGGAGCCTGGCATGTCGCACGTGCCCAGAAATGAACGGTTCTCATTCCTGCTGCACCTTCTCAGCAGCACTCCAAGGATGAATGGAGAAAGCATGTGTGTAGTAAGCAGCATACCTGCCCAAGTAAGGCAGACCCTCACGGCAGGGACAGGAATGTGGGGAAGGATTTGCCCTCTACCCAGCAAAGCAGCTCCACCCCAAGAGCAGCTCCTGAAGCTCAGTCGTGTTTTGGGTTGTTTCGGGAGTTTTTTGGTAAAGTTTTATTCAGATGTAACTCACACACCCTTCAGTTCATCCATTTAAGGGTATAATTTAATGGAGTTTAGTGTATTCACAGATGTATGCAACTATAGTCACAGTCAATTTTAGAATATTTTCATCACCTCAAAAAGAAACCCTGTAACTTTTAGCTGGCACTCCCCAATCTCCCCACCCCCCAGCCCTGAGCAACCATTAATCTACTTCTTTATAGGTTTACCTATTCTAGACATTTCATATAAATGGAATCATATAATATGTGAACTTTTGTGACTAGCTTCTTTCACTTAGCATGTTTTCAAGGTTTATCCATGTTGTAGTACATATCAGTATTTCATTCGTTTTTATGGCCGAATAGCATACCATGCTTTATTTATCCATCCATCAGTTAATGGGCATTTGTGTAGTTTCCACATTATTGTGAATAATGCTGCTGTGAACATTCACGTACAAGTTTCTGTGTGGACGTAGGTTTTCATTACTCTAGGATATAAATCTATTAGTAAAATTACTGAGTCAAATGGTAACTCGATGTCTAATTTTTGTGAGGAACTGCCAACCTGTTTTTCAATGTGGCTGTACCATTTTATGTTCCCACCGGTGTGTAAGGGTTTTGATTTCTCCACATCCTCACCAACACTTGTTATTATCTGACATTTTGATTCTAGCCATACTCAAGGGTATGAAGTGGGAGCCCATTGTGGTTTTCATGACTATGATGTTGAGCGCCTATTTCTGTGCTTATTGGTCATGTGTATGTCTTCTTTAAAAAAAGTCTGCTCAGATCCTTTGCCCATTTTTTAATTGGGTTATTTGTCTTATTATTGAGTTGTAAGATTTCCTTATAAGGTCTAGATACCAGTCCCTTATCAACTATGTGATTTGCAAATATTTTCTCCCATTCTATGAGTTGTCTTTTCACTTTCCTGATAGTGTCTTTTGAAGCACAAAAATTTTTAATTTTGATGAAGTATAATTTATCTATTTTCTTTTGTTGCTTGTGCTTTAAATGTCATATCCAAGAATCTATTGCTAAATCCAAGGTCACAAAAATTTACTCCTATGTTTTCTTCTCAGAGTTTTGTAGTTTTGGGCTCTTGTGTTTCGGACTTTGATCAATTTTGAGTTAATGTTTATATATGGCATGAGGTAAGAGTCCAGCTCTCTTCTTTTGCATGTTGATAGTCAGTTGCATAGCCATGTTTTAAAGAAAGAAAAGGACTGTGGGCTGATGTGGTCATCCACTAAGACACAGCTCAGCACAGTCCACCTTGGAAGCCCACTGGCCAATCAGAGCAGGACAGGAAGAGTCAAGTGTCACAATAGGAGAGCCACTTCAGCTATCAGAAGCTCTAGCCTGCAAGCCATAGAGTATAATTCTGAAGGTCATGAAGTATGCCCATTAAGTGGATGAAATAATAACCAATGAGTTTAGTCACCCTAATTTATATCTGTCTCTTACCTCCCTTGCATCTCTGGGCCTTTTATGCAGAAGTAGGGTGTAATAGAAACAGAACTGACCTTTTTGTCAAAAGATTAAGACTGTAGCCAAGGCACAAACCCACACCCATAAACTATCCTATATTAACCCCATCCCTCCACCCAACACATTAACCCCAGGAAGTCTTAGGAAAGGATGATGCTTGGACGCACCTTGACTCTTCTGAGGCTGTGCTCGGAGGCTACTCAGGCCTCAGCCATTTCAGTGTTCCAATCAACTGTCCCTTGTCCCCTGAGGCCTGGGGACAAGAGACAGTTGACTGGAAAGAAAACTTGTAGCCATAGGACTGACTGCTCGTCCAGCCCAGCCTAAATGTTGGAAGAGAGGACCAAGAGGGATCTTCAAAGTGCGAATTGAGATTTTTTTCCCCTCAGCCTGAAATCCCTTCCAATGGTGCCCTGCCCTTGAATGGAGTCATGGTGTCAGTGCCTGGATCTCACGTCTTACCTGGGATGAGCAGCAGAGAGCTAGCACATGTAAAGACACCAGAAGCAGTAGGAAGAGCTCCGGAAACATGACAAGGCACGCTAACCCACGAGTAGCCATTGCCATAAATACTAGGACGTTAGAGCTGAAAGGAAGGGCTCCTAGGAAGCTATCCAACTCCCTCATTTGGCATCGGAAGACAGCAAAGTTTCAGAGACACGGAATGACTTGGCTGAGGCAAGGCAGCGATTAGCAGCAGAGCTACGTTCCTAATGCACACGCCATGGGGCCCTGAGGCCATGGGACTCAAACATTTTGATGTGGAGGGTGTTAGAGACGCTGAGTGTTCAGGTCTGGAGCCGAGGGCACTGGAGAGGCAGCTCAGGAGCTGTGTTGTTGGGGAGAGGGAAGCCAAAATAGACTTTGAGACAGAGACACAAAGGCTAGATGGCGCTCCTCTGCGTCTCCATTTTGTCAAAGATTCTTCTCAGATTCTGTCTCAGCTGAAATGTCAGGATGCTAGAAAAAAATGGCGGGACACCAGTGGCCCAAGCCTGCCTCTGCCACCGATGACCCAGGGGCTTCCTGGGACCACCGTTTTGCCCTTCTAACTTTGGTCTTCCCCTCACGGCAAATGAAATAGGCATGAATGCGGTGGCGTCTGGAGGCCTGTGGTCCTGAGTCTTCAAGTTTAAGGCCAAGCCATGCTTGGGGAGTAAATTAACCTAAGGATGAACACTTTCTGGGAGCCCATTCAGAAATAAGTGTGGGGGATGATTTTCAGTTTCACTGTCTTTTTAGGCATCTGTTTAAGTGATGCAGTTGACCTGATGAATAGAAAGTACACTGGCCTAACGTACAGTATTAGGAGATCATTGCAATGGATGACAGTCTTTTGAGTCAATTAACTCTTATTACCTGGAAACCATTTATAAGACGCAATAAATTTTGGGACAGCACAATTAGCAGTCCCACAATAAAACAGGTTTCATGTGTGTGTATGTACACGCCTCCACCTCCTGAGGGCCTGTCAAGTTAAAGAGTACATATTTGAGGGGATTGCTATGCCCTTTTGTGTTCACAGGAGTGTGTTAACATGCAGCAGGGCTGACATATCCCAGGCTAGACCGAAGCAATGAAATGAGCTTTCCACGCCTGGGAACAATGACGCCTGTGTCACAGCCAGTCAATGGCTGTTTCAGTACCTTGTACCTAATAGACTCTCGCCAAACATTGGCCAATCTGCTGAGTGATATTTGAGGTTGGATCTTGTGATTCTGTGTAAAGGCCATTTCTAACACTTCCACCCTCGAATGTAAAAACTGAAATCGCTTCATATTTAGAAAGACTTGTTTTCCATCAAGCTACAGGCTCTCTACCAGCAGAGAGTTGGGATCAAAGAAAAGTTTTGTATAAAGATTCTAATAGGTACCATGACAATAGCAAATGAGCTCGAAGAGCCCCAACTGGTCTCTTCGCTTTATTTTCAATCTGTGCAAGAATATTGTCTTGTCTCCGAGGTGGCCCAAGCTTAGCTCCGCTACGTGACTTAAGGCTGTAGGATCTGGGGCCCCTTTCCACTGAATCTTCACACCCTTTGCTTATTAAGTGAGGAGAACTACTCTAGAATTCATCTGCATTCATCTACCTGGCATTTCCTTTCACTGACCTTTTTGAATTTCTGTCACCTAAAGCATTTTTCTCTCCACTTTTGCATTATAAGCAGGATCTAAATTCCTAAATTCCAAAGCAGAGAAGGAAAAAAAAAAGAAAAAAAAAACAATCTCAGAGTACAACAATGTTAATGATCAACATTTTATTTTTATCGCGTTGACTGTTTTAACCACAAGCTTAAAGAATTATCAAGGCACACTGCATTCGTCCAAACAAGCTGGAAATAATAGACTGACCAGAACTAGTGCTGAGAAGGCAAATTTATAAGTTGAGTAATTGAAAACGTAATAAAGGAAAAATACAAGTTGCCATAGAACGTAGGTCTCTTTTGTGTGTGCGTCCAAATTTGTGGGGATTTTTTTTTTTTTTACATCACCAGATAATTTTATGATTGCCTATCTGTGACTTCTTCAATGATGATAAATGTGTGATCTGATCTTTGAGAAGAATAAACAGTTCCTTGTTAATTAATTTATACAGCTGTCAGTGCAGCTTTCTCTCTCTTTGCACTCTAAGTGTTTCCCTGCCATAGATTTTCTTGCCGTTTCTGGCAACCCTCCAGTGAGAGCCTGGGATTTATTAGGCTGACTTGGTGCAAAGTCTATTGATTGTGGCCCCGAGGGTAATAACTAAATAGAGCTGGAGCAACAAGTCAATAACGCCATTGTTGCTGCAGCGAGGAGTGAGATTGTTTTCCAGCAGCCGAGAGTGATCATGGGCAAATCAGTGTGTTCAACACAAACTGCGTGCCCGCATCAGTGCTAAGGACTGTTTGAAAGCTTTCAGCGGGCTCGCTGGAGAATCGGGGTGGGATACTGGGATTATGAACCCCGTGAACTCCTTCATTACAGCTTAAAGGTTTCAACTTTAGCTTTTAACATCTGCTGCAACCTCCGGGAGCTCCAAAGCGGGGCTGGTGCAAGGGAGTGCAGACACAGGACCTGGGCCTTAGCACTGAGCGGTCTGCCCTCATCTGCGTCCCAGAAACAAGATGGTTATAAGCAGAGAGCTTCTCCTACAGCTGCTGTCTGTCGTCCATCCATCCACCCAGGCGTCCACCTGGGTGAGGTCTAGCCGGTGGTACCATCCCTGACTTCTCATCCCCCAGAATACGGGCAACACGAACCATCTAAACTGGAGCCCTTGTGACCCCAGAGGACGTCGTATCATTGTCATTTTCTCATGACCCCATCTTGAGTTGCACTGACTTCATTTTAAAAAGCGTTTTCTGAAGGCTTGCTTAGAAAGAGAAACCAATCAGGCTTTCAAAGCTCTTCTTTCCAGTTTCACCCATAGTTTGCTCAACTGCATGCACATTATTTCAGAATAAAACTTTAAAACCTTTGAGAACAAGTTCATAACCCTGACTTTCACATGCCTGATGGTTAATTTTTTTCATCACAGAAAGCAAAATCAAAGTCCACATCAATGGCTGTCTCTCTCTTGCCTTTTGAAGAGTCTTCGCCTTGCCTTGTGGGAGAATCCTGCTTCTGTACCTGGAGGACCAGGAAGCCCTCAGACAGGCTCTGGGGGCAGCTAGTGCTCATCAGCCTCCCAGCCTCCCAGCCTCTCAGACTCCACTTGTCCAGCTTGTAGTTTTTGAATCATTGAGGTGGGATGGATTTCTTAAGCCCACAGTGGAAAACTCCGGGGCCCTGGCCCCAGTCCAGCTGTTCAGTTGATCACTGATGAATTAGTGCCTTCTCTTCAGGTGGGAGTGTGTAGACAGTTACAGGGCAGCCCTTTATTGCACAGACATTTGTCCTTTGAGTCTTTGACATAGAGTATTGTAGAGAAAAAGACAATCTCTAGGCAATAAAGTCAAAAGCAAGACTTCACCAAACAGCTTTCATTCTGAATGTAAAATCTGCGTGTTGGAAATACCTCCCCTGGTAGTCCTTGGTGATTATCGCATTTCAATCCCATGCCTGACATTCATCAGAGACAGAGCTCACCTGCAGGAAAAGGGGCCTAACCATTTGGGGTCCCAGATCATGAAAGCGCTGGCACTTCCACCAGTCTCCACAGGTCCAAGGTTTCTGGACATTGTGGCATTTGGCTTCTGGCACCTTCCCAAGGAAGTACTAACTTTAAATGAGATTCTACCTCTACTGTCATGTAACTTTCACAGAAGCAAACAGAAAGCAATGACGATAGCATGTCTCCTAATAGCCTTGGTACCCACATCACTTTGGAAAAGTGACCTTTTGCATCCATGACCTGAAGTTATCAGCCACCCGGATAAACACCACCTCATTCTTACCTTAATACCAAGGCCATCATTTCCAAGTTGTTGAATTATTCAAGAACCAAGAGAGGGCTTCAGGAAAGACAGGCACCTCAGAGCAGTTGTTAGGTCCTTGTGCCATTGGCCCTTTTTACCCTCATCCGTCCTCCTGATAAGGGACAGCAGCCATTTTGAGCTGTGCCCAAATGTGGCTGCACGAACCAGTTACCCACAAGTAACCACACACCCTTGTGACCCCCATCTAGACTGAATACACATCTTTTACAGAATGTTATATTTTTAAACCAATTTAATTATTCTGTACAGGACTAAGACTTGTTCCTGTGCACTCCTATTTTGCTAAAAGAGTCCTTGGGAAATCTGTGGCAAAAAATAAAACTGGGGAGAAATTTTTAAAATTACTTGCACTGTGGCTCACTTTAATGAAAGGGTGAGAAGCATGGTGCAGTTGCCATTAGGTAGCATTCCTTCTGAAAGAAAAAAATTTTTTTTTTGAGTTTAGTCAATACTAGCATACAACTTATGAGCAAAGGTGGGCCACTTCTCTCTCCACTCGGAGACAGAAGTAACTTTCTCATCAGATGTTGTTTTTTTTTGTCCGAATGAAGAAATTCCTGTCCAGTCTGCTCAAGTTAAGCCCCGTGATCCAAGCAGCTTTTGACATATCAGGATGACCTAAGAGTTGATAAGCTTTGGCAGAGAAAAGAAATATGCAAGAAAGGTTCAGGAGCTGAGCGGGGAAAAAATGATCATCTAAGTTGATTTGTAGAATAATTTCAGATTCTCAAAGATGTTTGTGTTTGGGTGGCTCTGGAAACCTCACGTCTGCTTTATCACAGCTTGAAAAGGGAAAACACCAAAGGATCCACATTTGCAGTTCTCTTGGATTATATTACTAATGTCTCATCTCAAGGTTTCCAAGAGTGGAGGCCAGCTATTTCCGGTATTGTGTGCTCTTCCAAGTGTCAGAGGGCGTCAGAATCATCTCAGATGAAATAAATAAAGGGGTAAACAGCTGAAAATAATAGCTTTGTGTATTTGCTGGATGCCGAGAAGTCAAAGGGAGTCATGTGTGAGCTCAGAAAACAGTGGCTGCCAGTTTTATCTTTTTAAGGGGAGACTGGATTTTGACACAGAGACAAGCATGGCAGGAGTTTTACAGTTGTGAGCTAGCTGGGGCTTTTTCTAACTGCCACCAGTAAAACAAGTCTATTGTGACTACATCTCCATAAGAGAGATCTTCCTCTCTTCACCTCACGGTGCAGGTTATTCCAAACTCATATACATACGCTCATGAGGCCAGTGATACGGGGGTCGGAACTTATCTTCAGCCATCTCAGATCATTTGGGCCTGCATTTAGGGAGTACCTCTTAGTCTCTTGGCACACGCTCTCCCGCTTTTCAAAAACAAAGGGCCATCTAGGAAAAAATGTTCTTTTGACAACTCAAGTCTGCTTCAGCAACTACAGCCAGTGTCTATTTTTCATCATTTCCATGTTTTTTTCTTCTTTCCTGCGTGTTATGTTTTGAAATAATCCGAAAATAGGTACCTGAGGATTAGTCACATGAACAGGTGAGATTGGAGAGAGGAAAGTGTCTCTATTTTCAATTTGCTGTTACGCAGATGCTGTCATGCTCTGCATGGCCACATCCCTCATGTAGGGTGTGCAGTTGTCTCCAGCGCTCCCTTGCTCTTTGGATTTCTCGTGGGCTTTTTCTAGTATGAGTTATTTATTACTTACGCAGCTCTGAATTACTGATGTTCACTGCTTTATTCTAAACTTAGCCGTCTGCATGGAGTTTCAGTAATTGAGGGTTTGAGCAGCTGCGTGATGTTGGTAGAAAATGGATTTGGCAATTTCACCTATAGTTTGCTCAAATGCATGCACATTGTTTCCGAATACAACTTTAAAACCTTTGAAAACAAAACTTTAAAGTAAATTCCTTTTTCTCCTTGAACTTCTTTCAGAAGGCACTTGCCATCGAGGTTTTCTGGAATACCCAACATTTACCAGGTGTTGCCCATGTGCCAGGTACTAGATTCAGAGCTCGATATGTGTAATCTTGTTTCATCCTCACTTGAACCTTATAAAGTATATAACATTGCTCCCATTGTATAGATTAGGAAACTAGATATTACTGAAATTAGTAACTTTCTGAAAGCCATGTGACTAATAGAAAAGAAGACCTTTACGGAGCTCCACAGGCCAGCACAGCCTGATCTCTGCCTCCCCCTCATTCTCCTGTCTGGACACTCTGCCTTCTCCCAGTCCTACCAGCTTACCACCCCACATAAAGGACCTTTGCACAGAATAAGGACCTACCAGGAATCTTTTTTCTATTCCCCCCTTCCCTTCTTCTTCTTATTTATTAACTTCAGTGCAGCCTTCAGACCTCAACTCAACATCATGACCACCTTAGGGAAACCCCTCTCCAGGGCCCCGAGCTGAGCTCAGTCTTATGGCAGCCACAGTGGAGCGATCATCAAGCAGAGAGGCATGCGGTCGCGCCAGGTATTGGCACCTTCAGATGCCCAGCCCAGCATCAGCACGGAGCCAAGCACTTCCCAGGCAGCCCCCAGCCATTGACTAAGCACAGGGGCCCTCGGGCCAAACCCCTTCTGCCCAGTGTGGGATTCCTCTGATGGCATGGAGCCATCTTTGACCCCTTGCTCCTCACTGGGTTGCCTAAGACTTGGTCACATCTGCAACATAGCCCAGGGCTCACCTGCCCCTTCCTGCCTCTTCCCACTTTGCTTTCATAGGTGTCAGATCTACACGATGATCGGAAGCCTTTCCCTCCCCAGTCCTTTCTCCTCCTCTTTTATCTTTCTCGGGAGGACCCCCTCCAATAAACTTCATTCATTCCTAACTCCATTTCAGCCTTTGCTTGCCTAGAAGTGCCGACTGACACAAGCACTTCACAGCTTTGTGGCACTTACAGTTTGAAACGGTGTAGCGCGCACCCATGTGTGTAATTGTTTTGTTGAGGTCTGTAAGCTCCATGAGGCCAGGCTCCTGTCTGATTTTGCTTATCACTGCATCCCATGCCCAGGTCTCTTTGCTTGGACCGCCAAGTAGAGACTTGTGCTCTGGACTGGAACCACATCACTTCCCATCGCCCTGCCCTGGTGCTCGCTCCACCTGAGCGCCCAAGGCCTCTGCACCAGCTGTAGCCAGCTGAGTGCTGAGACAGTCCACACAGCCCTGAGGGTGGAGCATGGACGCCCAGTGCCGACTTGGAGGGCACCCTGGAAAAGGACATCACGCTGAAGCCTGGATCGGGCCAGCCCCTGTGTGCAGGCCCTTTGGCTTCCTTTTCCCACATGGAAGTGCGTGCCCTTGCTCCTTGAGGAGAAGATAAGACTTCAGCATTTCCAAGGCCTTCTGAGTGAAAACATCTGTATCTGATTTTTCCCGTCGCAGCGTATTAGTGAAGTCCTGCTGAAGAGCAGCTTGTAGTTGACAAGACTCTCATCAGAAGGTGTCACTGCCATCAGCTGGAATTACGGTGGGGCTGTGAGAACTGGTGCCCTAGCCAGATGCCAGTCTGGGTAATTACATTTGGTCGTACCTAAATTCCCTCCAGACTTCTCATCGGACAGCGTTCCTCTCTGCCCTGAACTGCTAGGCAGTGTTTGCTAAGAGCCTTTCAGCTGCTGCCATAGTTCATTCCCAAAATGGATGCATTCCTGAAGGACCACTTGTCAGGGGGTGTCATTGGGGGGGATTCCTGCTTGGGAGAGGGGCTGGCTTGGTTAGATGGCCCCAAAGTCCCCTTCCTTTCACCTTCCTATTCCGGTTCTATGATTCAGTGATTGTCACCTTCAAACTGCAGTGTTCATGGAACTGCTAAGAGCCTTGTAAATGCAAATACTGCCAGGTCAAGAGAGTAGAACTTAGTAAATAAGATGTTTACGTACACACACACACCAAAAAAATGTGGACACAGATCTGGGCATCCCCAGGCCCCCAAAACAGTCACAGTTGTATTTTCTCTCAAGTGGATTTTGAAGCCATAATTAAGTGAAGACAGAAACATATATACGTTGAACGAAAGGCATGTAATCTTTGGGATAATTCTGATGTAATTAACGCAGCAGAGCAGCATTAAGGCCAATGTGCAATGAGTGGAATTTTCCAACATTGATTAAGCTGGACTCGAAGAGAACTGAGTCTTTGTCTGAGGGCTGCCAAATGAAAACAACTTTGGGATATTTAAATTCAGGTTGGAAATTGGTTTGAGTAAGGGATATTTAAACCACAGCTGTTCAAGAGCTAAAAACATATGAGCATATGTGCATGCATGCACACACACACGTGGACACACATGTGCACACACACACACACACTCAGCCTCCTCTAAAAACAAGTTAGCCAAAGGTGTGCATTCTTTCTAAGTTCTCATGATCAGCAGATGTAAATGTTCACGGTGTGCAGATGAATTATGGACCCTAATGAGATTTCAATACTGAGCAAACAATAAAAATTTATGCATTGCATAGTTGCCGTGGCCTTTGGCTCCACAGCTAGTGTCCCGCCCTTTCAACAGCTTCGGTAATATAATATCCAGCTGGCTTTGGAGGCAAGGAAAATTCGAAGGGTGCATTGAAACTGTGAGACATTATTTGATGGATTACTTTGTCAGAGTAATGCATGGCCTTGACATAATTACCATGGCTACCTTAACCCTTGAGGCAGGTGGTGACAAAGGCCTACAGGGTCTAGGTGCTGAGCCGGTTCCCAAAGGTGCCCCTTGCCCTCCTGGTCCCCGGTGCCCGTGGCGTCTAGGCCCTCCGGCACAAAGGCCGAGCAAGCACATTCCTGTCCCTGTCCTGCGAGGGAGCAGGACAGCCGAGGGGCCGCGCTTCTCCCGGGAACTGGCCTCCACGTCAGAGCGAAAGGAACCAAACAAAAGGCAGACCGACCTTGAAATAAAATGGGGAGAGGGCTGAGTGATATCTCTTAAAGTAACATGTTTAAACACAATGCTGGACACAGGCACACTAGTCCTTTTTCTCTCCTCTGTCTCTCTCCCCCTCTCTCTTTTTTATCAATTCAGACCTTGAACTTAGTGGTTGTCTGCCTTGTACTTTATAATGTTCAAATCTTAACATGTGATTAATAGCAGATTCCCCATGCGTACGTGTCAGAGACCACATCTGTAGCAAATCTGCCAGCATATTTCTTACACTAGTTTTACTTTGGAACCATAAAGTAATTCCTGTTTTGTGAATGAGAATCAACCTATTATGCACGAATATAGCTACACCCAGGATCCACTCTTCGGGGAAAAGGAGTTGCCTATATGATAGGGCAGCTCAAGTTTCAGGATTCTGAAACGCCTTTCACCGTGGCCTTCCACAGCGAGACGCCGCTCCCCCGCCCCTCTCTCGGTTTTATTATGATAACAGAAATATATTTGCAGCATGTTGACAAACTTATTTGGAGTAAACAGAGCCGTCTTAATTGTAAGTTCTAATGTTTTACTGCTAAATCGGGCGATAAGTCAGTGTTTCAATTTGGCACAGTCAGCCGCATGTTCTCCCAAAATAGCCTCCGACACTTTTTAAAGCAAGCTGGTGGTGCACTGAGGCTGTTCACAAAAGGCTCCATTCTTGTCTACAAATGGCAAACCTCCCTTCATCCCAAGAGTGCCCAACTCAAGTGAGGTTGGAGAGAAATAGACACTTCCCCTGTTTTAAGGCATGTCTCCAATTCTTACGCTCGTCAAAAAGGAAAGACTTGGGAGTACATGGGGAAAGCATGCCTAAGAAAGGTTATCTTGATTTTCATGTAACACACCCTCCCACTGACTTTTTGTGAAGGCTCGTCGTCAGTATTTCTGCATAGCTCGAAACACAGATTCCACCCTGGAGAGATGGCAGGGCTGTTCATGTTACACTCCGAAGCCATGTGTTTTCACATTATGGCAAACCCAAGATGCGGGCAGATCCCTCGACCCCTCTTGGCTTTGGATTTTTAGTCTTTTCCTTGTTCACCACTGTAACCTTATGCAGACAAAAGCCCTCCACTTCCCTGAGTATAAGCACGGTCAGTAATGTTTTCCCACAGATGCCAACTGTGTGGCTAAGCAAGGCCCAGGAATGGTGGGAAAGGGAGGGGGGCATGGGACAGAGGCCGTGTGCTATAGAACTGAACGAGGGGCTCACCAGGGGGCTCCACATTCCTTCCCAGGGGCAGCCACTTTCCTAGCAGGCTTTGTCACCAGAATGACTGTGCAGGCTGATGCAGAGAAGCCCCTCCCCAACTAAGGAAGCTCTAGGGGTTTATAAACCCCATTTCAAAGCCATACAAGGAGATGGTTGCAGAAATGATACCAGCCCTTTATTTTGATAGCGGCCACTATGTGCTAATCACTTCAAAGGGTTTATCTCATTTAATCCTTACTACAACCCTCTATGATAGGTAGTGTTATTATCCTGAGGCCCAGAGAGGTAAGGACTTTGTCCAAGGTCACGCAGCTAAAGAGTGGCAGAGGGCTGGGATCAGACCCAGGCAGTCGGGCTCCACAGCTCACATTCTTAACCTCATACTCTGCCATTTTCCATGGCTGGAAGGTGGCCTACTCTTGTCTTTTTAGCATCACCTGATCCAAATTTTTCTGCCTTGTCATATTCTCTTCCATTTATTAATATTTCAGCAATGGCTATAAGATTTTATTGTAAGTTACTACAGATAATTCACTGTTTTCTTAACTGGTTTTGCTTATGAAGTGCCATAGGAGTTCCTACCACAGTGCATCTGTACAATTTTGATAGCTGGGGTAGACAGATACCTGGACCCAATCATTAAGTGCGATGGTAACTGCAGGTTTTTCATAGATGCCCTTTATCAGGTTGAGGAAGCTCCTTTTCATTCCAGTTTGTGGACAGTTTCTATCATGAATATGTGTTGGATTTTGCCAAATGTTTTTTTCCATGTCTCATAAGATGATCATGTGAGTTTTGTCCTTTATTCTATTCATGCGGTGCGTTACATTAATTGATTTTCATATGTTAAACCCACCTTGCATTACTGGGATAAATCCCGCTTGGTTGTGGTCTTGAATCCTTTCCTGTGTTGCTGGATTCGGTTTGATAATATTTGTAAAGGACTTTGGTGTCTTAGATTCATGATGGATAGTTCATGTGATGTCTTTGTTTAGCTTTTGTATCAGGGTTAATACTGGCCTCATAGAATGAGTTAGGAAGTATGTCTTCTTTTATTTTCTAAAAGATTTTGTGCAGGATCAGTATTATTTCTTTAAATACACCAAGTTCATTCAACCTTGTTTCATGATACAATTGATGAGATGCTGTAGGGACTTAACTCTTGATTGTATCAATTAGCCTGTGGGAAAATGGGTTGTTATATGTCCTTTCACTTAAAGTCACAGGACTTATAGACGATGTTAAATAAGGACTTACCATATGGGATGGAATTCAGTATTTTACCCATTGGTGCTGGGCTTTTGTTTGTGAGAAGGCTTTAAGTTACTAATCCAACTTATTTACTTGTTATAGGTCTATTCAGCTTTTCTCTGTCTTCTTAAGTCAGTTTTGATAATGTGTATAACTCTAGGAATTTGTCCATTTCACCCAAATTGTCTAATTTTGGGGCAGAATATTCCCTTATAATTCTTTTTATTTTTGTTAAGTCTGGTGATGTTCTACTTTCATTCTTGACTGGTAATTTTGTCTTCTTCCTTTTTTCTTGGTCATTCTAACTAAAAGTTGATCAGTTTTGTTAATCTTTTCAAAGAACCAACTTTTGGTTTCATTGATTTTTCTCTGTTTTTTTCTGTTTCCTATCAATTGATTTCTGCTCTAGCCCTTATTCCTTTTTTTTCTGCTTGTGTTGGGCTTAATTTGCTCTTTTTGTAATTTCTTAATATGGTAGCTTAGATTATTGATTTGAAAGTTTTCTTTTTTTCCTAACTGGGCAACTAAATTTCCCTCTAAGTTCTGCTTTAGTTGCCGCCACAAATATTGATAGCTACGGTTTCATTTTCATTCATTTCAAAACATTTTCTAATTCCCATTATAAGTTCTTGTTTGACTCATGGGTTCATTTGAAGTGTATTACTTAATTTTCTAATATTTGGGGATTTCCCAAATAACTTTCTTTTGTTATTGATTTCTAATGTATTCCTTTTGTGATTGGAGAACATACTTTATATGATTTCAGGTCTTTTCAATTTCTTGAAACTTGTTTTATGGCCCATGTGTGGTCTATGCTGGGGAATATTCCATGTGCTTTTGAAGAGAATGTGTATTCTGCTGCCATTAAGGAGAGTGTTCTATAAATGTTTATTAGGTCAAATGGGCTGATAGTATTGAAGTCTTCTATATCTTCACTGATTTTCTGTCTAATAATTCTATGAGTTTTTTGAAGGTGGAGTATTGAAATCTCCAAGTGTAATTATTGAACTTCCTATTTCTCCTTTCTTTTTTTTTTTTTTTTTTTTTTTGAGGGCAGTGTCACTGGCCCTCATGTGTTGGACCCGAACCGGGACCGCTGGCTTCCCAAGCCAGTGCATAACCACCATGCCACTCGGCTGGCCCTTCCTATTTCTCCTTTCATCTGTCAGTTTTGGCTTCATGTATTTCAGGAGTTGGTTCTTAAGTATGTGTATATTTATAATTGCCGTATCTTTCTGATGCATTGGCCCTTGTTTCTGAAGTATCCCTCTTTGTCTCTGGTAATATTTCTTGTCATACCGTCCATTTGTCTGATATTATTGTAGACACTCCACCTCACTTATGGTTACTGTTTGTATGGTGTATGTATTTCCATCTTTTTTTTTTTTTAAAGATTTTATTGGGGAATTGGGAGAAGGGAACAGTGTCGGGGAATCGGGGAAGGGGAACAGACAAGTTGCTGTCCTTTTTGTTCCTCAGTTTAGTTGTGGAGGACATCGCTTCACTGGCCCATGTTGGTATTGTGATCATTGCACTCTTCCCGAATGAGGCAGTCGGGTGCCGGTCATTGGACAGCTGCTCACGGCAGCTCATGCCAGCTGCAGCCCGCTCACGCTGGTGGTGGCCCACTCACACTGGCTGCCAGCACCTCATGGAAGCTCATGGCAGCCCACTGCAGCTTACGCCTTCACTGGCGACTCACGGGAGTCCAGCTCCATGTTGAGCTGTTGTTCACCATCTTAGCTGTAGAGGGCGCAGCATCACTGGCCCTCATGGGATCCGAACCAGGACTCTGCTGCTCAGAGCTGGCATCCCAAGCCAACTCTTAACCAACGCGCCACTTGGCCAGCCCTGTATTTCCATCGTTTAACTTTCAACCTCTGTGTGCTTTTAAATCTAAAGTGTGTGTCTTGTAGACAGCATAAAGTTGGCTCTTTTTTATCCAGCCTGGTAATCTGCTGTTTGATTGGAGTATTTAGTCCAGTAACATTGCTATGATTTTTTATCTTGTTGGATGTATGTCTGCCATTTTGCTATTTATTTTCTATATTCCTCATGTGTTTTCCCTTTCTCTGCTTCTCCTTTTCTCCTTTCTTTTTTAGAACACATATTTTTGGCATATCATTTCAATTCATCTGCTGATTTTTTAATCTACATTTGTTGTTGGTATTTTTATTAGTCTTTGCTCTAGAAATTGCAATATACTAAATTTTCACAATCTACTTCAGCTTATATTGACTTAATTCTAATAAAATATAACAACTTTCTTCCAATATAGTCTTCTTCCCTCTTCCTTTGTACTATGATTGTCATATCTATACATGTCATAAACTCAACAATGTTGAATTATTATTATTGCTTATGCAAACTTTATGCTTTTTTAAAGAAATTAAGGAAATAAAAGAGAAAATATATATACAGCTTTTCTATTTACCATTTTCAGTGTTCTTAATTTCTTTCTGTAGATTTGAGTTATCATCTGATGTCATTTCCTTTCAGCCTGAAGGACTTTGCTTAGTATTTTTTGTAAGGCAAGTCTGCTAACAAAAAAATTATTTCTCATATTTACTTATCTAGAAATATCTTTATACTACCTTCATTTTTGATGGATAGTATTGCTAGATAAAGAATTCTTGGGCTGGCCGTGTGGCGCAGTGGTTAAGAGCTGGCTTGGGATGCCAGCAGCCCAGGTTCGGATCCCACATATGAGGGCCAGTGACACTGGCCTCTAAAAAATAAAGGAAGGAAGGAAGGAAGGAAGGAAGGAAGGAAGGAAGGAAGGAAGGAAGGAAAGAAAGAAAGAAAGAAAGAAAGAAAGAAAGAAAGAAAGAAAGAAAGAAAGAAAGAAAGAAAGAAAGAAAGAAAGAGAAATAAAGAAAAAGAATTCTTGGTAGACATGTTACCCCCACCCCTATGCTTTTCACCACTTCAAATATCTCATTCCACTGCCTTCTCCCTCCATTGTTTCTGATGAGAAGTCAGCCATTATTCATAGTGTTTTTTGCCTGTATATAATGAGTTATTTTTGTCTTACTGCTTTTGAAATTTTCTCTTTCTGCCATTATTTCTTCAAAGATATTTTTCTGCCACTTTCTCTCTCCCTTCTTCTAGGACTCCCATTATTTTTATGCTTATTATTGTCATACTCATCCCTGAGGCTCTACTCATTTTTTTTCAATGTTTTTTTCTTGGTCTTCAGATTGGATAATTTCTGTTGACAGATGTTCAAATTCAGTGATTCCTCTTCATTTCATCTATTGTCTTTTTCTTCAGCTTCTAGAATTTTTTATAGTTCTCTTTTTCTTTTCAGGTTCCCTGTTAGTTCTGGCATTGTCATCATAATTTTTTTAAATTCTTTAAGCATAGTTTCCTTTAATGCTTTGAATATATTTATAATAGCTCCTTTGAAGTCTGCTAAATCCAACATCAGAACCACTCAGAATCAGTTTCTACTGACTGTTTTTCTTCCTCTGATTATAGATCACATTTTTTCTTTTTTTTTTTTTTTGTATGACATGTCATATTTTTTGTTTAAAATTAGACATTTTAGATGATATATTGTAACAACTCAGGGTTCTGATATTTTTCAGTAACTTGCCTGAACATAACCTGCAGGATTTACCTCCCCTGCAGTCTGCTCAGTTGATGGGTTGTTTTTTTGTTTGTTTGTTTAATTCTTATTTTTATGTTATGAGCTTGGCCTCCTCGGGGTTGCCCTTTTGTGTGCATAACTTAGTGGCTAGCCAATGATTGAGCAGAGGTTGTGCTCAAAAATCTTGAACCCATAAGGTTTCCATACTCTGCCAAGTGATTTGCGTATGTGTTGAGCACATTCAAAGTTCAGCCAGTTCTCGAGCTTGCCTTGGCTTTGTCTTTTCACTGGGGTCTCTCAGGTCTTCCCAGCACATGCACATACTTTGCCAACCAACAAGAGATGTGCAGAGAGCTCTCCTGGCACTTCAATGGCTCTCTCGTTTCTAGGATCTCCCTATCATATTTTTGGTTGGTCTGTCACTCATCCCAACTGGGACTGCAACTTCAGGCTGGCAGAACTGTGGATTTTCCCCCATTCGTTTCTCTATCGAGTTTGCTACATTTACTGACAATGACACCTGGCATGGGCTTTGCCCTCTGCTCCAAATCAAGTAAGCCTTCACTGGCAGCCCTGTCCTGGTAAAACCATCCTTCTAGCCAATTAAGCTAAGGGGTGAGATGGGGATGTTCTTACCTGAAGTTCTGCCAGCTTTCTATGAATACACTTCTCAATTTGTTTTTTGCCTATGGTCATTATTCAGAACCCTGAAAGGATTGTTTTAACAATTGTTCAGTTTTGTACTTGTTTTGGAACGAGTAAATATGCCAACCTCTTTATTCATAGCTGGAAGACCCCCGGTAGAATGATTTTGCTAATCTATACAAAGCGCTTGCATAAAGTATTTAGGATTTGGTTGTAATAAAAGATCTCATCCTTGACTCCTTGTGGATTTGGGCCTCTTATTTCCCAGAATTCCAAGCCCTCTTCCTCAAAGAGCTTTCAGCAGTGCCTAGGTTTCCTGAGATGGGTAACAAACAACTCCGGGAGCTTTCATCCACTCATTCCACCACTGATGGTTTGACTGCCAAAGTCTTATCTTCAAGTGCTTATATCAGCTTTGAAAATCCAGGGCAGCTCTTTGTCCATTAACTGACCCAAAGGCAACAGGTGGGACCTGTTTTTGGCCGAACTGTTGAAGAAAAATGGCCTAGTCATCGGCTTGTTTCACTTTCATTTATCTCTGTCATCTGGAAATACAATACAGATAATATCAGGCCCAACAAAAGGTACATACTGATATTATTTTCAATTTTTTGTCCAAACAGAGAAGGCTAAGCGTGAATATCAGAAATACCTACCACACAAAAAATGAGAAGGATGGGCTCCCTGGAAGCCCAGAGGGGGGTAGCACTGTTTGTTCGCTTTCTCTCTATATATTCTTTTTAAAAAAAATAAAAAAAGTTTAAACCCCACCACCCACTCATCAGGTGATTGGAGACTATAGTTGTAAAAATATGCTGCAGGCAGAAGTTCTGAAAAATCCCAGAAAGTGTTGAAAACATTTCTAAACAAGGTATTTTTGTCCTGCACCTTTCTTGCTAAAGGTCCCAATTGCTGCCAAGAAATCTAGTGAGAATGTTAGCTGCCAAATAAAAAATTTATGACAGTGTTTGGCAAAGGACTATCTGGCTTGCTTGTTTTATGCATTTCCACAAGGCACTTGAAGGCGGCATCTTTCCCTTCGTCTCTTCCTCCCCCGCCCCCACTTCGGGTACGTTCATATACCTTACTGATCACTGTTCTGGGTCTGTTCTCTAATAAAAGAGCAAACTCCTATAAAGTAGGATTAAACAATATAACTTTTTTCCCCTTCAGTAACCTCTGAAATGTGAGGGAAATGTTTTCAACTATGATGTGTTACAAAGGCAGGGAAAAGAGATGGTGGGTTTGCTTGTTTAGAATAGATACAGTTCTAGGAAAAAGAACAAGAACCTTTCAGTTGATCACAGCAGACTCTGAGTGGCAGAAGGAATGTTTGAAATGCCCCAGTCCTTGCACACCTCCACCCTCAGCACTTTGCAGACAAGGAATCTGGGGCCCAGAAGAGACAGTGTTCTGCCTAAGGTCACACAGCCAAGCTCACCTGGGATGAGAGCTTGGCTGTAGCCTCGGCAGCACTCTCCACCCCCTCCTTTGAACCACAGCCCAACATCGCTTTTGTGTGTTGGGGTTTTCACACACACATACACGGGGGGGGGGGGGGGATACACTTACAGCATTTTTTTTGAGCATTAGAATTCTGGGCTATTCTGATTTATGAATATTGAAACATTTCCTTCCCTAAAATTTCTTTTTAAATCTAACGCATTAAAACTGAGTCAAGATAGGGCTGTGATACTCTGAAATGGCATTGCCTGCCCATTTCAATTAAGCGTCCTGGCCATGTCATTCAGTGTTTACATGAGCCCTTCAAAAGGGCTGGAGGGAGGAGCCGTCTTTACAAAAAAAAGTTTTCTTGAACCAAGTTTGGATGTTGATAGTAATAACTACATGGGCTGGTGGTGAACACCCTGGAATATTTTGCCTGCCTGTCTGAAAAAGCAAAATTATCTGTCTCGGTCTCTTCACAACAGTGATCAGATTATGCTTTCAGTTGTTAATTAGTGCTGTTAGCACACATTTCATCATTCTCACTTATTCAGAAGCCTAGCTGCACCCGTGTTCCCTGCCTCTCTTCTGTCTGTAGAGGCATCTGCTGTCACTGTCGCACGCTCATTGAAGCCGGAGCACAGAGCCGGGCTGCGGCTGCCTTTGGCCGTGGCTGTTGGGGGAAGCACACTGTTATTTGATATAAAGTACCGCGGACAGACCAGGAGTAAGCGGATTATTTCAGACAGCGTTCCGAGGCAACTGGAGGAAGATTAGCTCAACATGAGGCAGATACCATAAGCAAATTAGAAAACCTCCCCAATTAGTACAAGAAACCCAGATTCGTGCCGTTTGTGATCTTCTGCTGAAAGGCAACATGTCGATGTTATGGGCTCTAGTCTTGATTTAAGTTGAAATGTTGGCATTTCCTATCAGTGCGTGTTAGCATCTGAGGCTGTGTACTGGCCTAATAAATGAAGTAAATCCAGGTTCTCCGTTGCTGCCAAGTAGTCCCCCCTTCCGAGGTCCTATACGTTGGGGAATGTTTTATTTGGCCCTGGAATGATCTTTAGGGCATATTATAATATTTCTATACTGGGAATATCTGACATGACTCCAGTGTCCCGCAGCTAATCTCTCTTTTGTTTGTTTGCCTCACGGAACATGTATCATACTGAAGTCATAAAAATGGACTGTGCAAAATGCCAGATGCTACAAATGCAATTAGATACTTAAAAATAGCTTCCTTGGTGGCGCTGCTGGAAATCTGAACTGGGCCTTGTTTTTCCAAACAGGGTGGCACTTTTCTGCTAAGCTACTGATTGTGTGCTCCCACAGGAAGCACGGGTCGGGTCCCCTTCTGAGGCCACCAAACAAATGATCAGGTCATTCTAGAATGGCACTATTGTCCTTCCAACATCATGGCAGTCCCAGATGTGTTGGGTTTTTGTTTTATTTTTCTCCAAATGTGCTGTGTAGTCACCTGCTTCATGATCTCTGATGATTTGCAATCAAGTTGCATGTGGCAAAAGCCCTCAGCAGACTGAGCCCAACTCATGTAAAGAAAATGTGAGTGTCCACCCGCCTCATTTTATGATCTGAAATTCATTTCACATAAATTTTTATTTCATCAGAATTCAAACAACCACAAAGCTCAGAATTTATTTTGTAATCTTATTCAAGGAAAATGATGATGTTTTTGCATATGTGCATGGAGGCTGAATTGATTTTTTTTTTAATTTAAAAATAGTGCATATTCATTACCAAGAAAATTTGAAAAATGTGGTGAATCATAGATTTTTTGTTTTAAATCATCATAATCCCAATACCTAAATGCAATCATTACTATCAATTCAATTACACCTTTCCAATTTTTGCTTTAAGTTCATATATGTGTTTTTCTGTTTGCAAAGCTAGGGATCATAATATACATACTATTTACAACCTCTGCTTTTTTTTTTTTTTTAAGATTTTATTGGGGAATTGGGGGAGGGGAACAGACAAGTTGCTGTCTTTTTGTTCTTCAGTCTAGTTGCAGAGGACGTTGCTTCACTGGCCTATGTTGGTATCATCATTGTGCTCTTCCCGGATGAGGCAGATCGGTCGCCGGCCTCTGGATGTCGCTCACCATGGCTATTGGCAGCTCACGCTGGCTGCCGGCTGCTCACGCTGGCTGCGGGCCACTCACTGTAGCCTATGGCAGCCCACTGCAGCAGGGGCTGCAGTCTACACCATCGCCAGGGCTCGCACAGCCCAGCTCCAGGTGGAGCTATTGTTAGCTGTAGAGGGCAGTGTCACGCCCTCATATGTGGGATCTGAACTGGGACCTCTGGCGTCCCAAGCCAGCTCTTAACCAATGCACCACTCTGCCGGTCCAACAACCTTTGCTTTTTAACTAATACATTATGATCAAGAAAATTGGTGGTCTTAATGATGTCTAGGCTAGGACAAGATCTTCTTACACCTCTGAATCATCAAGAACAAATATGTTCAATGTAGTTTTAGTAGTAATTCTATTTTAGTATATTTTTTCTTTGAAAATTATCAGTATTCGAATGGCATTTGTGGCAACTCTCAACTCACCAGTGTTACATGAAATATCATCATGTCATCACATTTCTTTGAGCTGAACTTTTTATTTTCTATTTTTACACCCATGATCTAATTTGAACATCACATGAACCTGCAAAGTAGAAAGAAAGGATAGATGTTGTTATCCCTGAATTTATTCTTAAATGTAAAGTGAGCTAGAATGTAAGATGCACTGTGGTGCCAACCATTACTCTTCCTACCACTATGTCACGTGATCTTTGAAATAGGATCTGATTGGCTACCTTTCCTTCAAGCCTTTTTTTTTGTCCAGTGCAAATGCTTGCCATTTGTTTTTCAATATGTCAACTTGTGTCTTGAACTAATGAAATACATATAGGTGGTAGTTTTTTTTTTGTTTGTTTTGTTTTTTTGTTTTTTAGCTGAGCCATCCTGCCACCTGTTGGCAGCTCAACAGCAACTCAGCTCGGGCTAGCATCGAACCGCCGTTGCTCAGAGCTCAGCTCGCACTCTTGAGCGAGCTCTTAACCGACTGAGCCACTCGGCCGGTCCTTATAGGTGGTAGTTAAGGTGTGTGTTTTAGAAAGCGTGTTATGCATGCCACCACACCCTGCCCTTGCTTCCAGGTTATGAAAGAGATGCCCCTTTGGACTCCCACTTCCATTGGCAGGAAGTCAAAATAGAGGGTCATGGCAGAAGCCAATGAGTATGTCTCAAGAACTGAATGAACTGGTGAGACCGTAACCCACTGATCCTATATCCTTAGAGCAAATTGTGTACAACCCAGCCCACCCATTCATAAAACCAGCTTCTGTGGCATACAGAGAGGGTCTGGACAAGACTCGGCAGAGGCCACTGTCTGTCAGGCCCCAAGTCGGCTTTGTTGTCACCCAGGGCTGCACAACTCATAATTACGACACTCGAGTATCATCAACCACTGGGAAGAAAAGCTTTTTCCTAGACCCTTAAAAGGGGTTCTGTGCAGGCTGAAAGGAAAATTCCTACAGCGCAGCATCTCCTGTCAGCTAATTTGATAGTTTTCTATCAAGTAAACCATTAGTGAATACATTGATTCTTTTTTTGTTTTCTTTTTTTGCGGTTCTGCCTTGGCTATTCCCAAGATTTCTCTGAACCAGTTGGGCAAAATTGATTTTTATTAGTTGCACTGGCCTTGTGGAAAATTATCTCATGAACTGGTTTTTATAGGAAGACTCAAAGCACAGCACAGGGTAAAAAATAAGCCTATAGCAGTCAAAACTGTTGTCTGCAATGTCTTCAGACTCGAAGGCTGAATTTATTGCACAAAACAAGTACTAGCCAGGCGGAGGTGTGCAGTTCTGCTCATTATCACTGGAGAGGGGAACCAAAAAGCCGAGTAAAAAATTAAATTTTAATAATGCCAGTGATATTTTCTAAATCTTTCCTGACAGAAAGATTCTCATTATTTTTGTCTGTCTCTGAGTAGGTTCTTTCAGTGCCATCTCAGAAATGGCCTCAGCTATGATTGTTTTCCAGGCTTTAAGGCATCTGAGAAACCAAATCTATACAGAGAGAAATATGCTTTAGATTGTTCAAGGCAGTGCTCTGACCATGGTAACATCTCGGCTAGCGGGTCTGCAGCCAACATTTGCTGGGAACACCTTCAGCTTTCACAAAAGAGATCCGTGTTGTTAAGAAAATTGCTGTAAATCTCCCCTAGGAAAGGGGACCCACATTCACTGCACTTAGCTATGGGAGAAACCCAGGGACCCCAAGTCCCAACTTTGGGTTCCTTCTGGAAATTGCCCCTTGCTGGCCATGAAAGGAAAGTCAAGAAAAAATAGAAATATCCTATTGTTTTGGTAAATGTGCCAACTCCCTTCCAAGTAGCAAATAGTACAGAATTGTTTGGGGATACGTGGAAAAATAAAGCCAGAATCATTAAAGTAGCCATGCCAGGAGGGTGTGAATTCTTTTTCTTTCCTTAGTTCTTCAGTGCCTGTGTGTAAACCTATGTTGGTCCCAAAAGGATTTGTAGCAATGTACCAAAGGACACACAAAACAATAGATTTTCTCCAGATGAAGTCAGGAGTAAGGTTAGTGCACAGGCTGTAGACCAGCTGCCCACTGGTGAGCGGTGGGCCACGGATAGCCCTCTAGGCTTTCTGGCAGCCAACTGGAAGAAGGAGGTGGTTTCAGTTACACAAGTCAATATCCATAAGATAAAAAGCAGAGCTCTTTCCCCTACCCAGCGGGAGAGGATGCCTTCCCATGGGCCGTCAATGCAGGGACACCTTCTGGGCAATGGAATAGACAACCTGTTCAGGAGCATTCTGACAGGAAATACAAGTTCCACCAGGCTGTCTCTTCCTGTCCTTCTGTGTGGGCTGGTAGCATTGCGCCCAGTACCACTGAAGCGCGTGTGCAAGCCACCCTGTGCAGGGTGTACTCCGGGGCCCCCTGCTCCTGGGGGAGACGCGTGTCTCCAGGAGAGATGGTGCCCATTCTTTAGGTTCCTCCATCCAGACTGTTTCTCAGCTGGATGTCTGACAGGTGTTCAGCAGGGGACTTTGAGGCTGTCATCTCTGGCAAGGACCCGAGTGACACCACCTTGTGTTGTCATTTGTCATTAGGTGCCCTCATGTTGTTTGGTAGCCAGTTAGGGGTTGGAGTTCACCATCTACTTGTGAAAATTAAGGCCAGGCAGCTTGAGGGCAGTACTTCCAAAGAATGACACAGAAAAGGGCGGATCTTCTGTATTTTGGCTCAGTTCCTGTCAAAGTGCTTCTTGACTTAGGGTTGGCTTTTCTATTTATTGCAGTGAAATGAAGGACCTGAGAAAGTGTTCAAAGGCCACTCTACTCCTTGGCAACATATTGTCTTTATTTTTATCACGTCCACATAGTCCTCATTGTCCATCCTCAGGGTTGCTTCGGTCACGTATATTTATTCCCATTTTGCAGATGGGGAAACTGAAGCACATTTACTTGTTTGTCACAAGTTCATTCAACAGACTGGGAGTAGAGGCAATCCTGCAAACCTCTCTTTGCCACTCACCCTCCAATAGAGACCCCGTGGTTTCTCATTGCAAGCCTCCTGGCTTATAAGACACTGCATGTAAGAGGCACACCTTCCTCCTTGAGAATCGCT
The DNA here is from genome assembly GCA_033961575.1 of Aselliscus stoliczkanus. Classification (NCBI taxonomy): domain Eukaryota; kingdom Metazoa; phylum Chordata; class Mammalia; order Chiroptera; family Hipposideridae; genus Aselliscus; species Aselliscus stoliczkanus. Next base: position 171,660,463 of record CM066729.1, read on the forward strand.
GCCAGGCTGTGAAGGTCAAGGCGGCTGCAGATGTGCACATAGGCCTGACCTCTGTCTGTGCTTGTCATCACCTGTGAGAGCTCCAACAGGCACACACCCGCTGCTCTGTGGCTTCTGTTGACCTCTCCCTGGCCTTTGACTCTGTGGTTAGGAATCAGTTAAGGGCTAAGTTGGGCGCGCTCAGCGTGGACCCTGGTTATTGATGCTCAGGCCAAGGCTGAACAGACTTCTGCAGGGTCAGGAGGTCTGGACTCTTCCCACCTCTGAGGGAACCTCCGGTGAAGCAGGGCAGTGATGCACTCATCCGCCCACCCCCTTCCTTTCCATTTGTTCCTTAATAACTAGTCAGTGGTCACAGACAGAAGACCCACGGGCCCACTCGGCCCCACTGACAGATGGGCTTGGTTTGGCCGCCCAGTGTTTTGGAAAACTTTTACTTAGTTGCCAATCTTGAAAACTTGGGAGATTTCACAGTTTCTGGCTTCTCTTTGCAAATCAGAAGATCCAGCCACACTGAGCCCCCTTTGAGTCCTGACAGTAGTCAGGAGCAGCGCCCCTCCCCTCAATTTAGAAAAAGGGCCAGCACTTCCCATTCTCCCCATCCCTCCTCCTGATGCCTGCTGCCCTCAGACTGGACATTCCTCCTCCTCCCTGCAGGACCGCCTTCCTTATTAGAGAGAAGCATAATACAAGTTCCCAGACCAGCAAGTGACAGGGCTTTACCTGCACAAACCTGGGCATCCTGCTATCTGATCATCACCCCGCCTCACCCCCCTCCCACCCAAAGAACTATGAGTCAACCATTGTGCTTATCGTTAATAAGCCTTAGGAGGAGGCCTTCTTCTTAACCTGGCATTCACCTGCTCCCAAATGACTAATGCTGCTTTGGGGTATGTAAAATCCATTTAAGGTAAAAGGTTGTGAAAGAGGTATAGTAAGTTTGAGCCAACCCAGGGCTAAGCATCAGCAGAAAGCCTGTCCACCTGGACTGGGGGACAAAGGGAGGAGCAGTGTCCCCAGAGTCCAGGACTAGGGTCACCTGATGGAAGGAAGCTGGGAGCATGGAGGGCCTGGTAGGAGCCACAGTGTAGAAGGGCTGCTAGAAAAGCAGAGAAAGAAAGGGAGAAATACCCTGGCTTCTCTCTGCCTCCCACCCCCCACTCCCACTGCACATTCCACGTCCTGCCGGAAGCCAGCCAACAGGAGCTGGTTGGGGTGGCAGCAAGAATCAGCCTCTCTGTGGTATAGAGCAAAGCAAGGATGGGATAGAGAAGAATCCGGGGAGAAGCCACCCCAGGACTGGAGCAGTGGTGATACGAGTTAAGGCAGATCCCACTCAGTTTGCCATGGAACCAAATCTGAATGAGAGAAGTTCTGATGTTGATCTAGAAAATGTCACCCCATCCCTCAAGAGTTGACAGAGATGCAGATGTCTGATAAACCTCTGCCAAAATGTTTTATTCCCCCCGACATCAGGAAAGAAAAAGCTATAAATCCATGACTATTAGGAGATGAGTATCTAATGTCAGGCCTTGCAGGGAAATAATGTCAAAGCCCATCACAAAAGCCACAGCAGCCGTGTCTCCACCAGTGTCACCTCATCCAGTCATGATCCAGAAGAAGCACCAAGACTGTCTAGGGGTGTCCAGGAAACTCCCAGAACTGGAAAGGAAAGGGCAGCCTCCACCTCCCTGGGTACCTGAGTAGCTGAGGAAAATGGCGTTTCCAGGGGTTCAGTTTGGACCCCACAAGGCAAGCGAGTCAGGGCCAGCACTGAGATGTGGTCTGCAAGAATCTGAGGCATCTGCAGGTTTTCCATGCCAAAGCACCTGAAGCAGGAGGCTATCAGCTGGGGGTTGAGGAACAAAGAGGAGTCTCAGGGCTCATTATGGGGAGATGGGCGCGTTATAATATGAGTGGAGTAATGGTCATCATTGTAGTTGTATATTGCACAGTTACTGTCACCAAGCACTGATCTAAGCACTCAGTGCTGAATGAACCCATTTATTTATTTATTTATTTTAAAGATTTTATTGGGGAATTGGGGGAGGGGAACAGTGTTGGGGAACCGGGGAGGGGGAACAGACAAGTTGTTGTCCTTTTGTTCTTCAGTCTAGTTGTGGAGGATGTTGCTTCACTGGCCCATGTTGGTTTCGTCATTGCGCTCTTCCCGGATGAGGCAGATCGGTCGCCGGCCTCTGGACAGCCACTCACACCGGCTGCCAGCCACTCACTGTAGCCTATGGCAGCCCACTGCAGCAGGGGCTGCATCTATGCCATCCCGGGACACCCCGCCTTTTCAAGATTGTCTATATCACTGCCCACACCCCCATCCCTGGAATACTTGGGAGAGATTCCTTTATTACACTTTATGGGTGGCTAAACTCAAGAACAGAGACCTTTAGCCCTTTTCGAAGATCACACAGTCCATCTAGATCATTCTCCCACCTAACTTGCTTTTCTTTCTATTCCAATGGATGCATTAAATTAAATCTTCAGTAGACCCAGGATTTTTCTATGACATCCCCTCATCTATATGATAGGCAATGTAGATATAATAAAAAATCGTGTGGTACAAGGTCACTGGACAATGGGCAGTTGCTCGCGAGCAGTCCCCAGAGGACAACTGTCATTCTCTCTGTCCCCAGATGTGGTGAGGGATCAGGTGATCATGCATTTACCTAGAAGAGAGAGACTGAAGGGACACAGCCAATGTGCCAGCAAATGAAGAAAGTTGATGAAATATGCTACTAAATAAAAACGAGCATTATCTTAATAATTTACTGGTTACTTACACTAGGCACTAAGAAGACTTGACTTTGCTTAATTAGTGTTGCATACTTTCAGCAAAAATTAACTTGCATACCCAATTACTGTGTCTTAAGGAGAAGAATATAAAGACAAAGAGGTCAAAGACTCACCCTTCAAACAACCAAGGAGAGTCTGCTAGAAAACATAAGGCATACGGGTTAGACAAATAACCACTTTATAATTTGCATGTCCTGCAGGGGTGGAAGATAAGACTAGAGAGGGGGTGGGAGCTTTGGGTAACTTCTCTGAAAAAATGGGGATGATAATATTTTCCACCTCATAGGATTGTTGTGAGGGTTTAACGAAGTAGAGAAAAAGCCAGAGCAGCACCTGGCCCAGAGTAAATATCCACTCAATAGGAGCTGCTGGTGCGGTGTCCATGGCATGACTGGCATTAAGGTTGTTGCCACCACCGTGGGCTCCATGCTGTAGAGGCCCCAGGAGGATTCACCAGAGAATAGACTGGATGGAATGTTTGGGTCTGGGGTTCACAAACCGTCACATTTCTTGGATTGGGACTTTTTCTTTCTAAACGGAGGACTGCCTGAGGATTGTCCACTTTTTATTTTGCCAAGTCAGAGAGAGTCATTTCAAAGGAGTACATTTCCAATGTCCAAATAAGGACATTAGGGAAAACACCTGCCATCTACTTCACCATCACTCCATAAACTAAAGGACATGTGAATACTTAAAACAGGAGAAAGGGCGCAATCTCAGAGAAAAAGAGTCCTTTGCACTGAGTGATCCTGTTTGCAGGAAAACACAGCCTTCTCTGATGCTCTTCTTTTCTTGCTTCAGCCTCAGCCTGGAGTTTGAGAACCAGGCATCCATGTCCCAGTGCGTTTTACGTAGCAGTGGGATTGAGTTGGGCTCAGGAAGAGGGACCACTGCTAGGTTTGGAGTTGTGTTCCTTGATTGTGTTGAATGGTCCCTAGTAACAGCAGATGTGTTTTGAATTGCCATTAGGTCCAGTCACCATCATGCCACAGGACACTCCGACGAAAATGAGTAGTACAATGAAATGAGGAACCTGGGGGTCGGAAGACCTGGCTGTCCCCACATGGTTGACATTGGGTGCCACCCTTCACTTCTCAGGACCTCGGGGTCCTCAACTCTAAAATGAGCAATCCAGACTAGGGTGTGGAGACCTTTTCTAGCTCTCACGGTCTGGAAACCTGGGAAGAATTAAGTATACCTTGCATTTCTAGAGCATCATTATTTAATTCCCTTCAAGTTCTTTCCAAGCACTTTGATTGAGGCAAACTGCCTTGATCTTATCTGAAAGCCAGGTTGGCAGCCAGCAAATCATCTCGCCAGGCCCCCTGCCATCAAGTCCATATTGAAGAATGGCAGTGGCCATGGTACCCAGGCTGAAACTTGATGTATATGCTTGGCAACATAGAGTGTAATGTAAATACATATCACGGATCAAAACCCATCAGACTTACCTGTGGGCTCTGACAGGTACTAGCCAGCTACCTTCCCAGGCTGGAAAGGGATCCCCGAGCCAGCCAATGGATGCCCTGCCTGCCCTTTTGATGTTGATGCCACCAGCTCAGAGAGAAGGCTCAGGCCGCTATGGAGAGTGTCAGTGTGAGACCCAGAGAGACACCAGCCTGTGGGAACGTGAAGCCTGGAGGGTTTGGGGAGGCAGAAGCCTCCAGGACTCCTGCCTGCACCTTCCCCACCTGCCATTGCGAGTTTCCCAGGCAGTTTCTCCGCCTCTGACAACTTTTCTCTTGCCTCTCAACTTTCCTGAAATGACGTCTCCTCTCACAGAATTATTTGCCTACTACACACATATAAAGGGCTTTACCTTTTCAAAGTGCCTTCTAATCTTTAATGAGCTAATCCCCTTCTCCCTGGGGTGAGTGGTGAGCTGGCTTGTTCTGGTTGGGAAGAAACTGAAACCCAAGTGTCATGGAGTGACTCGCTCCGGTCACCCCAGGCAAATCCAGGATTGTGGGCACACAACAAATTGTCCTGGCCTTGCCACTCTAATTATGGCCTTTGTTGTCAGGCTGCTGTAATTGATTGCTCATTGTGACACCTGGAAGCTCCCACAGGGCAGGGACTCAGGGTTTCCCTTTCTTCTGAGGGACTTGGCCAGACCTGTCGTACCAGTCTGTGCAGGGTCCAAGGGCCACCATCTTCTCCAGCGGATGAAGGCCTGCCTTTGATAGCTTTTAGCTTTTAGACCAGGAGTGGGCAAACCACAGACAACAGGCCCAATCAAGCTCACTGTCTGTTTTTATATGGCCCCTGAAATGAAAATGGCTTCTACACTTTTACACGGTTGCAAAAAAAGTCAAAAGAAGAATATTTGTTGACATGTGAACATTACATAAAATTCAAATCCTGGTGCCTGTGAAAAAAGTTTTATGAGGGCCGGCCAAGTGGCTCAGTTGGTTAAGAGCTCGCTCAAGAGTGCGAGCTGAGCTCTGAGCAACAGCAGTTCGATGCCCAGCCCGAGCTGAGCAGCCGCTGAGCTGCCAACAGGTGGCAGGATGGCTCAGCCAAAATAAATAAAAAAAGAGAGAAAGTTTTATTAGAACACAGCCCTACTCACTCATTTACATATCGTCCATAGCTGCCTTTGCACAAGGACTAAGTTGAGTAATTGCGACAGAGTCAATGTGGTCCCCCCAGCCTAAAATATTTACTATTACGGGCTGAGTTGTGTTCTCCCCTCCCTCTCCTGTCCTCCAAATTTATCTGTTGAGGTCCTAATCCCCAGTGCCTCAGAGTTTGAAAATAGGGTCTTTGCAGATATGAGTTAGGAGGCGGCATGCTGCATAAGGGTGGTCCCCCAATCCAGTAAGTCCAGTGTCCTTATTAAGAGAGGAAATTTGGACATAGATGCCCACATGGGGAGAATGCCATGTGAGGATGAACGCAGAGACCAGGGTGCTGCTTCTACAAGCCGAGGAACCTCAGAGGTTGCCAGCAAACCACCCAATGCCAGGAGAGAGGCCTGGCTTCCCAGAAGGAGCGAGATCGGCTGCCAACGCCTCGATCTCAGACGTCCAGCCTCCAGAACTGGGGGACAATAAATTTCTGTTGTTTAAGCCCCCCAGTGTGTGGTACTTTGTTCGGGAACCACTAACAGACTAATACATTTCCTAGCAGGCCCTTCACAGAAGCAGCTTGCTGATCCCTATTAAACTCTGTAGAAATTTGGAAATGGGGCAAATCTCCTCTGCCCTCACTCGGAACCTAATGTTGGTTTGCTGGGCCTGAGGCACTGCCTCCTTCTCCTCAGGTCCTTGCTGGAGAGTCTGCTCATGTCGTCGCCTATCAGACCTTATTTCTCCTGTGTCCTATTCCCTCAGGGCCCCTAGATAACTGACTGCTCCTAAACTCATGTCAGTAAATGCAGGTATTAATGGTGGGCGATGGCTCAGGAAGTTGGCCCAGAGACTGCATCTGGTTTTCTTCCTGTTTTAAAGGTCTTGTCCCAGAGGCAGGCATCTTGTAGGACACGTGCCTCATCTCACATGGCTTTGGGCAGCTGCCTGCTCTGCTCTTGATGGAAAATTCTCATCCTGAGATGAAGGAGCAAATAGTTCCTGAAGAGTGTAAGCCCCACAGCTGTCCGCAAAGCTTTCACGGAAACAGGCGGAGACTGTCCTGTGCTTTGTCCGGACCCACAGGAACTGTACGGCGCAGTGATGGGGAAGCAGGTGGAGACCCAGACAAGATGGCCAGTCTGCATCCTGGTCTGGATCCCAGACCTCCAAGTATTTGTATCTGAGGGTAACAAAGTTCCATCAGCTGGGTGGCCTAACACAACAGAAATGTATTCTCCCACAGTTCTGGGGGCTGGAAGCCTGGCAGGGCCAGGCTCTCTCTGAAGGCTCTAGGAAAGGACCCTTCCTTGACTCTTCCAGCTTTGGGTGGCCCCAAGCACACCTTGGCTTGTGACAGCGTCACTCAAGTCTGTGCTTCTGACTCCACGTGGCCTTCTTCCCTGTGTCTGTGTCCTCTGCTTTTATAAGGACACCAGTCATTGGATCTAGGGTCCACCCTACATCCAGGATGATTTTATCTCAAGATCCTTAATGATTTGCATCTGCAGAGACCCTATTTCAAAAATAAGGTCACACTCTGAGGTTATACATGGACATGAATGGGGGGTGGGGGTGGGAGACACTGTTCAAATCAGTACAATGATTATGGTTGAAAGTGAGAGAAGTCCCAGCCAACTGCTGGACCAGGAGCAAGCTTATGACTTAAGGCAGTCTAACGGATTGAATCTCAGAAGCTTTGTTGGGTCGTCTGGCCCCCATAACTGGAAAATTTAAATGTGACTCTTCAGGTTTCAGGCACACAGCAGGATCTTGGGGCTGAAATGGTGCCTTTAGGAATCTGCCTCTTTTTCTCCATCTCTGGGCTCTATGCTGCTGCTCTGTGTTGGCCATCCTCAGGCAGGCTCCCCTCCTGCATGGCAATCAGAATGGCCCCCATAGTCCCAGTAAATAGTCAATCCCAGGAAAGAGAGTACCTTTTCCTTGATTTTCCAGGAAAAAAAATCCCCCAAAGACTGTATCTGGCTTGGGTGGTATGCCAATTCCTGAACAAATGGTTCTGCAAGGGATAGAGAGCTGTAATTAGCTGGGCCCGCCTGAGTCACATGTCCACCTGTGGAATCAGAGAGTGGGGTCAGCCCCCCTTTGACTTCCGGGGGGAAGCTGTGGATTCCTCCCAATGATGCAGGACCTAGAAGACCCTGGGTGGGCATAACAGGTGGCATAATAACCCCGCACCTCTAGCTCAGAGGTAACCAGGTCCCCAGCTTTGAAAATAATGCTTCAGATTAAAGTTGGTGTTAGAGGCTGATGACAATGACCATTTTCTCCTACTCCTGTTTTCATTTCTCTCAACTAACACTGAACTGGATACAGAACGTGGAGAGCCTTTCCCTTGGCCCTTGTTTTGGGGGAGTTCGCAGGGAGACGCAGGTACGGGTTCCTTTGCACAGAGTTGATCTCCTGCTCTCCTGGTCGCTAATTGTCCTGCCAGTTGTCACTGTTCTGTCAGACCCCAAAGGTGGGGAATCATTATTCAGGCCTGGTCGGCCAGGCAGGAGGGCATGTGCAGGACGGGGCACTGAACCTGTGGAGTGTCGCGCACTCTCCAGCTAATGAATGCAGGCTTGTAAAAGGGTCTGCACACTGCTGGCATCCTTAATGGGAGGGTGGCTGATCGCTAACTCCGAAAGCCGTGCTTGTGTACAAGCAGCCCTCAGAAACCAGGAAGAGTACTAGCTACGTGAACCTTCAGGGGGCATGTGTAGGTAGAGGCTCTCACTCGTGCATTCAGCCTGCGTGTTTTGGGGGTTTTTTTGGAGACTCTCTATACCAACCTCTGTTTTAGGCACTGGGAATGTAAAAGACAAAGGCGATTCAGACTCCAGAAGATCCTCTTTTAGTGAAGAAACGTGCACAGAAACAAAATCCTAAAACTGTGTGGTAAGAGAGATGCACAGAAAAATATAAGGGACAGAGGGGACTAGGTCAGGAAACCCTTCTTGGAAGAGGTGGGGAAAATAGATCAAGGACTTGGTTTTAGGAACCAGGGAGAATCAACCTAAAAATGCTTTTTGGTCACAGATAACAGAAGACTTAAACTGACTTGAAAAATAAAGTTAATTTATTTTCTCACATAATTCAAAATCCAAAGGGTAGTTTGATATAGAGAGTCAGCATGTCTTCAGGACCGGGGCTTCCTTTCTCTGCCATTCTTTTGATTCTGCTGTCTTCCCTGAGTCACTTTCTTAAGCTGGTTTTCCTTCTGGAAAGAAAGTGGCTGCAGTGGATCCAGGCCTAACATCCACACACCACACTGTCCAGGCGACCCAGCGTTCCAAGCAAAGCTTCGGAGATTCACTCTATTGAACTGGCTTCAGTCACATGGCTGTTCCAGGTCCAGTCACTGTGACCAGGAGCGTGGAACACACTGACCATCTTAGCCTAGGCCACAGCTCTAACCCTGGGGCTAGGGGTAGCGTCTAATGTTTGGAACGAATACACGGATGCCACCCACATATGTCTGTTGTACATGCGAAGCAGAGTGCCTACCTGCACATCAAGCGTGACACCATCATTCATGAGCACACAGTGGCATTGGTTACCTCTAGAGGAAACACCTGAGTCTTTAGTGAGACGTGTTATGACCAGGTATGGACAGAAGAGGATCCCAGCTTCTGAAAACCAAGAGGCAAATGCCTATCCTTAAAGGAAAGAAATCCTATCAACCTTTAATACCTGGGCTTCTGGGATATATTACACCAGATCCTCACCTGACTTGGCCAGACACTCCATCTTGTTGGAGAAGGAGGACAATAGTATGTCAATCAGGGTAGCTTATGTCGTACTGCAGTAACAAACAACTCCCAAATCTCATTGGCTTAATACAAATCCACTGTGAGTGCAGCTGAGTCCCCAGGGCAGTGGCCCTCCATGGGGTGACTCAGGGATTCAGGCAGAAGGAGTCTCCACCATCCTGAAACTGTACTCCTGGGACATACAGTCTAAATCGGAACCGCAAGGGAAGAGCCTGCTGGAGAGTCAGGCACTGGAGGTGAAATGCCTCCACCTGGAAGTGATGCCTAGCACTTCTGCTCACATTTCACTCACTTAAACAAGTCATATGACCATGCCTAGCATCAAGGGACAAGGAAGGGCAGCCTGAGCCTAGGAGTAGAGAACTGGAACCCTGGTAATGCCTGCTCCAGTGGAATTCCTGGGCTCCTCAAGCAAGAGCAGATAGCTGTGCCAGGTGCCTTGTCTGCCTATGTCACATTAACCGGTCTTCTGTGATTCCGGCTGCCACACGCAAGAGCTTGTTTCCAGCGGGGAGGAGAATGCAGGGGAAAGATTAGCCGCTCCCTGGGTTCCACACAGGATCAGTATTTTCAATAGAACTTTAGGAGTTCACCCTCAAAGTAAATGGTTAATTCATCTTGTATCAACAGCACTGTGATTCATAATGTAAACTTGGAGAATCCTTGATGTTTTGGGCCCACATTCCTTTTAATTTGGCTCTGCATTCTTTTAAAGCCACAGTGTGCTCACTTAATAGAATGCAGCATGCAAATGCACAAGTTTTTGCCTGGAGGCAATTTAGCCTGGCTGGTTCAATGGATGTCTTCTTTCAAGTGTATATTCTTTCTTAAATTATTTACTGGGTAAACACACTTTGCATTTTCAAAAGGAAGATTAAGACTGCCTGGCTGCATACCTAGTTGAACCATAAATCCACCCCACCCCCTCCTTGCCCAAAGTTGAGAAGGAAGGTACTTTGGGCTTTCCCAAAGTTTCTTCTGTGGCTCTCTAGCTGGGAGCACCTCTTCCTGTCTGTTGTTCTGATTCTGAACTCTGCATTCCTTGCTGCGTTGCCCACAGCAATACCTGCCAACAGCCTCTGGCTCTGACTGTACTTAGGCTTGTTCACAGCTGGGGCCCACCAGTGCCAGCCTTTGTTTCCCCCTCTCCAGGCTGGCTCTGGCCTGTCCACTCCAGGGCCCCAACAACTGATTCTTCTGGTCCTTAGAGGCACTGTATCTGCCCAGCACAGTTGAGAGCCAACGCTGGGCTGGTGGCCTAGCCAGAGTCAAGCTTACTTCCCACTCTGTCTGCTCCCACTCTCTTTTTGCCCCTCTAGACCCCTCATCCCAAATACCTGCCAGCCTTTGGTTTGAAAGCAAGTGCTCTCTTCCGCTGGCTGCCAGCACACACCTCAGTTCCACGAGGGTCATTCCTTCTCCTAGCTTCAAGGAGCAGACCCAGGAGTACTCGGAGACGGCACAGTGGTATCAAGATCCATCTTTGGGGGGTTTACGTCCACTTTTAACTTCAGGCTTTTCTACTCAGACTCCCTGAGGTATTTCCTGCAAATTAAATTTTCACAGGTCTCCATTGTCCCTTTAATGGAAGGACGACAGTTACAGGGGCCGCATTCTTTCATTGCCATCCTTTGGACAGTTCTGTTTGTGTGCCTGTGGGCGAGTAACTGTGCCAGAGGCTAGGGCTGGAGAGGTGACTGTGGAGCCACCAAGGAGGAAGCGGGCAATTCGGTCTGCGACCCAGCAGTGAGGCTGACATCTTGGATGGGTATCTGCTGAATGAACTAAAGGTACAAGCTGTTAGGAGAGATCATGGGTGCAGTGCACCCCTCTTTGCGTTGAGATGAAGGAAGCCCAATTCGGAAGGCCAGGGAAGAGCTGAGAATTTAGGATTCCCGTGTATTCATTTTTCGAACCATGCCTCAGATTAAACAAGTAACACCCACAGTTAATCCTTTATAAATGAGCATCATGGATGCCTTGGGGCCCTCAGCCCACAAATAAAATGGTTGTCAACCAGGAGACACGCTACCGAGGAGTACTTAAGGCAGAATTTTAAAGAGTTTTCATGCTTTTAATCTGTTTCACTGCCGAGTTTCAACATGGCTGATTTCCTTTGCAAGTCTGATGTGGAAGACTGTGGTAAATAGAGATTATGACAGTGACTTGGGCAAGCAGGATGTGTGGGGACCATTCTGATGACTTCTGCACCTTCCAGAGAAAAGGGGGGAAAATCAATTTGGGTTTTAAATCAAGACACCAAGTAGCACTGAACAGTGCTCATAATTAGCCTCACTTTAACAAGCCATGAAGCCCCATTCCTCTTTTTGGGGGGAAAGAGAATCTTCGTGCCTCCTGAGTAAACATGGCCTGTTAAGTGTGAATTAGCTGTCATCGCAGAAGAATTAATGTCAGGGCACAGCCTTTCTAGTGGAGAAGGGAAGAAATAAACGAGACAGATCTTAGCTGAGCCGTGCGTGATGAATGAGGACCGAGCAGATCATTCATCTCCTTCGAGGAAAGTGGACACAGACACTAAAGCAGTTTTGCGGAAGACGTGTCAGCAAATGTGATCATTTTGTAACCTGTCAGGAGGAGAGGGAGCTAGTCCTTCTAGGGAGCCACGAGGGAGTGGGCCTGTCTGATGTGACCGTCGCCATCCATCCATTTAGGTTTGGGGAAGAAGGGGATGGGTTAGGAGGGATCCGACTGGAACCACAAGGGTGGTGTCATCCTTCCAAGAAAGAAACTCATCTAGAAGCTAGAAAAGGCTTGCAAAGATTTCTTCTCAAAGACACAAAGTCAGAGGACAGACTCTATGTTAAACTGAGGGCCTGGCTAGTCCCACCTAGCTCTTCGTAAGGACGCCCAGTCCAGTGACCCTTGTTGAGACTAAGACGGCAGACCTTTTTCTGCTTTGTATTCAGAGGATGGGCAGATGGGGTTTGCTGTGGGGTCTTAGCCAGGTGGACAGCATGCTAAACTGCCAACCACTCTGTCTCTATTTCTGTGTGTTTGGTTCTGTGGGAGCGAGCATGGGCGAGGCTGTTTGACCCCGACTCCCTTTGAAAGTCTCAACAAAGCATTCTGAGGTTCGACCTCTTTTCTCAGAGTGAGGTAACAAATTATGAAACAACTTCATCAGCCCTCTGCAGGCCTCCCAGAGTGGGCATCTCCGGTTCTCCTGAGTTTGCAGCATCCCGTCAGCATCTGGCAGAGCCCGAGCTGAGGGGGTTGGGAGTCCCTGGAGAGGAGGGCCCACCAACCAGCGCACGCAAGGCACTCCTGTGCTTTGTATGGGTTCTCATTTCCATCTTTTTTTTTTTTTTTTTTTTTTTGCTATGGAGCAAATGTAACGTTTCCTCCTGGCGTCACGGAGCATGAGCCCCAGTGACAGATGATGGTTTCATAGCCTGAGCTGCACATTTGACACTTGCTTCTTAATCCTGTCCTTTTCTTCCCACATCTCTCTTTTACTTTTCCCCAGGTATTTTCAGACAGGTAGGTAGGCACCTTACTGACATGTGTTTCCTTGGAGTCTTTTACCTAAACAGGAAACACTGCACAAAAATGAAGCTTGTCTCACATTTTAAATTAAAAAGGAGAAACTCACATGGGGCCCTTGATCACATATAGATTACAACATGGCACTCTGAACCGAGAAAGCCATTTGATTCGCCTTGGCTTCTTCGCAGGAAGCATTCCTCTCTGTGCAGCGTGACAGTCTCTGTGGAGTCGTCCATTTCCTCTTGGATCATTTGTAGAACCAAAAAGCTGCACGGTCTTGCGCACACCCACCACCACCACCACCACGCCCCTCCCCCCCAATTGTGAGGCCATCATTTGATTAGCAGACTTGACCTTGGATGATCTGTTAGAACGTCCTCTGACAATCCCTGTGATTTTTTTTCTTCTCTTTGCTGTCTCCTAGAATCATCCAGAACCGCATCCTGGTTGTCATCCTGTCCGTCATCCTGGTCATCACCATCCTGATGGCGGTCACTTTTTCTGTCCGAAGACGCTGAGGCACCTGCTCTTCCTTGATAAACAGCAGCAACGGCTTGTTCCGAGTAATTAAGACAAAACGGTCACATGAATCATTCTTTTGCAATGACAGGCCCTGAGTGACCTTCCCTCTCTCTCACCGCTGTGCAGCTGAAGTGCAAAGAGTGTAAAAATATTTTTTATTCCTGTTTGCATGTGGGTTGGTTTTCTTTTCTAGGTTTGTTTTCACCCAGATTTGTTTTTTATAGGGGAAGGCAAATGTTTATTTACCTTTTGGTAATTTCATCTACTGACCAAAATAGCTTTGGTGACATTCTTCCTTGCCCTGTGGACATGTCAGGGGTCATGGCTTGGGAGAAGGCATGATGAGTCAATCACGGGGACTGTGCTGTTTGTCACACACCTCTTGTCACCGAGTTGCCCTTCTGTGATGTCTGAGGATAAAAATGCAGAGAAAAGCAGGGGCCAGAGCTAGTGGTTGGCTCCAGCAAATCAGCCCCGTTCCCACCCAGGCATAATGAATAGAGAGTCAACCTGCCTGAGTGCTTTCATTGTAAAGGTGGGTATTTAATGTCAGTCGTGCAGGAAATTGACTTAGCACTTTCTCTGTTTTTCTATGCATTTTTTTTTTCAACATACCCAAGAATATTTTTGCTGAGCCTGCCCAATATCCACTTTCCACAACTTTGATTACTGGCTACAAGAAATATTTCCTTACCTTCCCAAAATCCCATACTCCCTAGAATTTGCTGGCAAAGTGAGCCCTGACACCGTATTTCATGGTGACCTCCTCTCCCCTGACCTGTGTAAGCATTCCTGTATCCTTTCGGTTTTAATATTTGCACAGCCAAAAGCAGCCCTCATACATGCAAAAGGTCTGACAAGGTTCCCTCCACATCCATTCCAGTATGTAAAAAGGACATGAATATTTCAGGAAGAGCAAGAACATGACTCCGTCGGTGTGTGAAATTTCAAATGTGATTATAAATATGGTAGAGTCCTATAGGATGATCCACTAGAAATAAACTTTATGGAAAATGTTCGCTAACCTCCTTTAAAAGAATAAGGGATTGCGGCATGTTGCAAAAAGACAGCTTGGGTGTTTTTCCTAACGAATGTCATCACCGCCTTCCTGAAATTCGCTATGTATTCAAACCTCTAACATGCTTTGTGATTTTCTTTGGTTTTCTTTCTGTCCGTGGTAACCGGGAATTGCGTTCAAAATGAGTTCATTTATGATCAGGCTTCGAGTTGCCGAAGCTGAGGTCACTTTCCCCCTAGTCATGAAGCAGAATGTGTTTTTCTTTAAGACTTCATAGGCACGTACAGGGTCTGGACTCTCTTTTGAATATAATTGGAAGCTTTGAATCCTTGAAAAGCAAACCTGCTCCCTTCATAAAAAATGCTTACCACCTCTGCCCATGGATGGAGATCCCTTGGATGCAGCACTAGGTGTTTTGTTTTTTTAATCCCCAACTCAGAAGAGAACCATTATGGTTTACAGAGAAGATGCAGAATGGCAAAATCCACCAGAGAAATCGTACTTATCGAAACAGGCCATGGCCTGCATGTGTTCAGATAAATCATTCAGTATTGTGTAAATAGAGCTGCAGCCTTAGCTTCGCAGGGATGGTGTGGGATCTTGCCAGAGCGAAGGACCGCAAAGGGGTGGAAAAGCTGTGCTGATGTGGCTGTTGGCCGGCGGAAGGGACCCATCTCAGCCAGAACCTTTTATTCTGATAACAGAATCCTATACGTGCTAAACACATCGAAGAATCCCCGAAAAAGCAAGGAAACAAACAGCCAGCCTCCTTGTTCTGAAACACTGATGGTGAGCACGCGGCACCCCAGCCTCTGGGTGGCTTCCTTCAGCGCCATTGATTTTAGCTAAACTGCATAGCCAGTTCTCCAACTACACCTCATTTCCAGACTCTTCCTAAGGCCACCTCCCAAGCCGGGTTGATCTAATCATCTCAACTGGCCGGGCTCCTAAATATTTCACTACATCCTTCCGTTCGTGTTGAAGTAGATGAAATGAGGAGTGAATGACTCACCTCTCAGTGGCCTTTTCTTTGGGGTTCTCTCTCTTTATCAGCTCTTGCCTGAGATTTTGCCCCAATTCAACCTTGAGAGTGGGAAGACTATGAACAGATAACCCTTAGCCCTACAGTCCCATCAAACCCATCTTGAGAGCAACCCCCTAGACCAGGGTAGTGAGTGCCTTCTTGGAAGCGGGTCAAAAGTCCCTGGATTCCTTGCCTGGCCCTCCTGAATGCTGCATAAGAGACCCAAAGGAGCCCAAGGAAGGCAAATTGTTCTCCCCCACCCCCTGCTGCAGTAGAGAGGGAAGAAAAGCCACAAATTCAAAGCAGGTCATAGACCTATGAAAGGTTCTAGGAACTTAATATATAGACTTCCATTGATGAATGTTTGTAAAGTTGGGGATATTGTGTGATGGCGGAGGGCTGGGGGGAGGAGTGTGGAGGGAATTGGAGGAGGAAGCCCTTGCTATATAAAATCCATACAGACCAAACAGTTTCCCTGACAGAATAAATAAAGCTGGTGCTACCCTGCTCCAGAATCAAAAGCAGTTTAATTAAAGTCCCTTAAGTTGTAAAGAGTTTTAAATGCTGTACGTTGAAGGCGAATGCCTGCGAATACAGTGGGCTTGACGTCAGCTGCCAGCCTGGGCTGGGAGGCCATTTGCTATTCTGTTTAAGGCAGGCTGGATTGTCTTATTTTGGAACCAGCTTGGTGGGGGGTTTGCTTTGCTACTGCTTCTGAGCCCTGAGCTTCAAAGGCTGAAATTAATGGTGAACAAAATTGTGCGGCTCTGGCCGTCCCATGCGGGGCAAGCCCATTGAGGGTTATCATTAAGTAAAGGAATAAAGAGGGGGAAAAAAGCCTGCCTGTTCCAAAAACCTCATCAGATAATGACCTCAGTGATTGGGTTTTCATTACCAAACAGCATCCAGAGATTATCTACTCCACAGAAGAAGGGAGGGGGGAGAAAAAGAAAGAAAGGAAAGCAACTGTCTTTCTCTCCTTCTCTGTCTCCTTTTTTTTTTCCTTTTTTTTTTTTTTTTTGCACATCTTTTCTTTAAAACTGTCAGATCATTTCAGTATTTCAAATCCGAGGAAAACAGCCTGCCTGCTGCTGTATTTGAAGTTGTAATGGTGTCAAAAAGTCACGACTGACTGACAGCCGTCAGTCCCAGAGGGGCTCATTAAATCATAAAAACTTGACAAGGAAATAATTGCGCATCACCAGCAACTTGGCGCCTGTTTAGACGTTTTTATTTTCTTTCATTATTAGTCCCCACCATTACGTTCATTAACAAATTGCATTAAACAACTGTTAAGGGCTAATGATTTGTTTATCGCTTTTTTTTTTATTATTATTATTTAAACATTAGCTATGTCATGTGGTACCCCAGCAGCCTCTTGCCATCATCTGACTGAATATTTTTCCACTCCGAGCTCTGGGTACTGTTGGAATATGAAATAGATTATTCATTACTCTCCTCTTTGCCACTGATTTGGTTTCATGTAGCGTCTTCCACAGAGAAAGATGAAAACTTGTCAAAAATAGGTTATATCTTATTCGAAGGGGCAACAATAGCAGCAGGTACAGACACACTTTAATATTTAATTAAGGTTGATGTTAACCCCTTTAAATGACTTTTGCTGTAAGTTCTATTCAAATGCAGAAGAGAAAAATAATTGTTCTTAATTTGCAACCTGTTCAGCAGGCACTCTTCATGGAATTAGCTGGGAATTTAGAGCAGAATTTTTAAATAATGAAATTTCCCATCATAATTATGTATAGCCATTTGTCTACATAGTTGAGAATTAACTACAAGCAATGATTTCCTCATCTCTTTGGTTTGAACTGCCAGCCTCATGGGTCACTCAGCTCTTGGGAAGGGAGATGGCTTTCCTGGGAGAAATGTGTACCCAGAGCCAAGGACAGTTGGTTGGCTGTGACCGGGGCTGGTTTCAAAGGAACCACTGTGAGTCCTATGTCTCTGGTCCACTTGCCTCCCCCTTGAGCTGAGTGTGTGGTTGGAGGACTGTGGTCTGGCATGAGAGTAAGGAGAGACTCCTTAAAAGGACAGCTGTATGTCAGGTCGCCTGGTGCAGGGAGGGCATGAGGAGAGGATATCTGGGATGTCTGTGAGCTCATTGCAAATGTGCTGCCTTGACAGACTACAAGAATAACGCTTCGCTGGGGCTGACCTTCCATCTTTTTTCCTTTCTGTGAAATGATCGGCTTTTCTATGAGGTACAAGCTTGAGGGGAAAAAATCTCCATCATCAGCATCATCCCAAGTCAGAAGTCAATGGCCTTCTCCATGCTGTAACTGTTGGCTGCATCTGGTCACCCCGTTTGATCTGATGAATTTACATAACCACGGAAGCCACTCTCAGAGATTTGGTTCATTGGCACTTCAGGGCTCAGGCATTTTGGTCAATATCACGGAATGGGGAGTATCTTTCTCCCAACTTGTTTCTACTCTCACCCACCCATCCCCAGAGAGAACAGACCCCTTAGACTCCATGGATGTGAAGGGAAGAGGTGGTACATGTTCCTTGCTCAGCACAGCATCTCTCAGCATTACCCACCCAACGACAGATGGCCCTACAGGGAAAGGCCAGCCTAGCAGACATGAGCCAGGTGTGGCCTGGCCTCAAGCCTCATCCATCACTGTGGGCATAGAAATAGCAGACACACCAGGGTCTGGAGATGGGGTGGCTCTCAAGTCTCCATTTCAATCCGTTGCAGATTAGCCCCATGACAACTTGCCACCTTTGGGATGGCTTCCATACCTCAGCAGAGGGCATGCTCAGAGTCATTTTCCCAGATGGAAGGAGAGCTCTATGGTGAGTCAACCCCAGTTAGACTCCCAGAAACACTGGTTAAGGGTACTGTCTGAGACAAGCCACCAACCCTCAAACTTGACTTTATCCTGTGCTGTAACTCACTAACCTTAAACTAGACCTCAGCAAACATTCCTGTCTATATGGCTTTATTCCGCCTGTGGCCTGTCAGGCTCAAACCAGTGGTATCTGCGAGAGGCTGTCCACATTAGGTGACTAGTCAGGTGGCTCTTAAACAAGATGCCATCCTTTTTATAAATGGGACAGGTGACTATGTGGCCACCTCAGAAAATTTCTTAAAACCACAGGTATTTCATCCAAGAAGGGAGACTTTGAAGGGTACCCAGGAGGAGCGAGGCCCAGGCAAGAGTATGTGTGATTGGAGCTTGAATGGGTTGGCTGAGCCAGGGTCAGTGTCCCTCCTGCTATGGAAGGAGGGGACAGAGAGTGCTGGGAGAGATTGGGCATCTCTGTTAGAATTCTAGGGCAGTGACAAGGTGGATGGTTCAGAGCCAGCTGACCGCAGGCAAGTAGGGCAAAACAAAGATGGTGGAGCAAACCAGGATGGATAGGGCAAAATTAAGATGCGGGGGCAACACCAAAATGGCAGAATAAGTATATTGGGAATGTGTGAGGAGGTGAGGAACAGATGGTGTGCCGGTTAAGGATGGTGGATTCCCCAGCAGCAGGGGAGAGGAGATGGTTAGTGGGGATCAGCCCAGGGAATAACCAAGAGGGAGGAGCATGGGCAAGTAGGCCCCACTTTGTGTCAACCTGCCCCCCTTCAGGAGGAGCCAAAGGAAGGGAGAGACAGGGTGATGCTCTCAGGACCACCTCCCAAATCTCACACCGCCCCTGCTGCCATGCCTCACGGGCTCCCCGCATGCTGTGGGGAAGGCACTTCCTCATCCTGAATCACCTCGTTACTCATGCTACATAAATAACGAAGCATCACACAGGGGGGAAATGCCAAGAAGCAGAGCTCTGGACTGTGATTCTGTGAACTCGTGCACCCCCTCCTTCCCTTCATCCAGACAAGGCCCTTTGGCGTGAATAATAGCTCAGCGGCCCAAAGCCTGTATTGATCTGCTCCACATGCCGCTCTGCTGAGAGCTGCCTGGACTTTTCCTGGGGGCAGGACAGCACCGCTCAGGGCAGCCCACCTCCCCCAGCCTCTCCAGGTGTGCTCAGGAGGGCACTGTGGTGTGGAAGGACGGAGGGGGACAAGGCCCTTCCCTAGCTCAGCGCTCTTTCTGGTCTCAACTTTTTTTGATTTTAACTTCTTTTGCCAGGAAACGGACCTGAGTTGGAGAGAAATGTTTTGCACAGTGCGGCCCCACAGAGTTGAGAATAAATACATCCTCAGGCCCCAGCTTCTCTCAAGAAAGTTCTGCCAAAGACTCAGGCCACAGAGGCGCCCTCAGCTGACACGTATGGAGGCCTACTGTATGCCCGGCATTGGGCTGAGCACCCTGGCTCGCTGAACTGCGTTTTTCTGTTAACTTGCCCTGTTTTACACCATCAGAAGGGAGAGGAGCCAAGCATGTGGCTAGAACCAGCACCTCTGTGGGGGATGGAGGCTGTTGCTAAATTCAGTGGAGAAGCACCAGTCATAGGCTGGTGACATGCAGGGACTGAGGCTTGCGGCCCCACCCCCCTGAGACTCTGACCACAGGTCCCCTTCCCTCATTCGCTTCTCCCTGGACACAGGAAGTGGCCAAGGCGTTGGCCTGCTGAGAGATGTACCATTGTAAGGTCAGCCTGGCCCCTGTGCAGTGACACCCTGTGGGCCAGTGGGTACCAGAAATCCCACTTTTAAAGATTCACTCCTTTGGTTTCTGACTTTAAACCCTGGGAAAATGCCGATTCATTTTCCCCAGATGGCTTCAGTCCCATCAGCCTCTCATTCTTCTGGGTCATTTGACCCTTTCCTGAGGGTAGATTTGGGGGTTTAGGGAAGCAGAGACCCACCACATGGGGGAGCAGGTAGTGGTCTCAGGGAGAAGGGGTAGAAGGAAAGGCGACCTTGTTTCCCTGCAGCCAGCTCCCTGGAGGTTTCTCCTGGGACCAGCCACCCTTTGGGATATGGATGCGTTTCCGGGGACACAGCTTTGCCCTAGAAGCCCACACATGCCCGGACCAGGGCGAGTCCTGAGAACGCATAAGCTCTGCCAAGGGGAAGTTGCTGCTTAAGGGTCCAGGGCAGTGGGCGGAGTGAGGACAGTTAAGCTTGGGGCCCAGCGGATTGCATCCCTCCGTAAGCTGCTCCGGCTTTGTCTCATCCCAGCCCTGCTGAGGGTGCGAGGAGGCCAAGGCCACTGCAGTGCACAATTTGGCATTTGGATCATTTATACCCTGAGCAGGCCCTCCCCACACTGCACCATCTACAGGTCTTGGCACAGTGGGCACACTGTGACCATCAGAGCCTTTCTCTGCTTAACTCCCATCTCTTCATCCAAGCCCACTCCTCCCGAGAAATTCCAGAGCGAGAACTAGATGGCTTCCATGAGCTCATGACTGCTCCCAAGACTTCTAAATCATCACACCTTCCTCTGCTTGCAGCATGAGAAGTGTAATCAGATTCGTTCATCTATTTAATAACTGTTTATTGAATCGCTATTATGTTCCAGGCCCCAAAGAGACACTGTGAAGAAGATAGATAAGAGAACGAGAAAGGTAGTCCCCCAGCCCTGGGACTGCAGGTCAGAAAGCCGTCCCATTCCGTGTCCTGACTTGCTGTCTGATCTCAGGGTGTGGGAATCAGGTGTGGATGCCCCTGCCTCTGCTGCCTCGTGCTGCTGCCCCTGCGCCGACTGCCCCACCTCCACGCCGTGCTCGGCAAGCCCTCTCCAAGCAACAGTGCTGTGTGTTCATTTCTCCTGGCAGTTCCCATGACTACATTTGCAAAACTGCCCCGTTGGAGTCCAAGCTTGGTTGACACTTGCCTGCAACTGGGTAAGTCCTGTCAGCGCTGGCCTCTTGTCCAGCACCAGCCCAGAAGAGGCAGGGGACAGGAATGGGGACCATTTAGACTGGGAAGGACTTTGGAAGGTTTGGGTGGGTGTGTTTTTTGGGGTTTTTTTCCTGCTTATTAAATGATAAAGATTTAACTTGGCAGGCAATCGGAAACCCAAAATATCATAAAAGGGAAAAAAGTTGCCGCGTGGCTAAGAGGTGCACCATGGGAGTGTCACTGGGCTCAGCGGCAAGGTGACTTGAGCAAGTGGCACTGGAAACGTTTTTCAAAGGCTTCTCTCCCCTTCTCTGTCTGGGGAAAATAGGAGCAGACTCCAGTTTTGGCACTGGCTGATGTGGGGGCCCTCCTCCACTCCCACCCCCCCAGACAGTGGAGGAACTTTGATGTCTGGGTGTGTGGCATTTAGGGACAGGAGGAGCTGGGCATCCCAGCAGCAGCGTCTGCACGCTCCAGGCCTTCGGATGGGCTTCCCTGAGCCCCTTTGTGGGAACAGATGAAAGCCACAGCGCCAGGAAGAGCAGCGTTTTCAATGAGAAAACACATGCGCTCCGTGCTGGCCGCCTTGGTGACAGTTTGGATGGCAAAGGCCAACCAGGCCGATGAGCCCAGATTCACAGAAGCCTGGAGCTGGGCCGGCTCCAGGGGCCATTTAGGCCACAATACTCATTTTCAGATGGGAAAATGGGACTCAGAGAGGGAACGAGGCTTGCTCCAGGTCACCCAGAAAATCTGTTGGCGGGGCCAGGAGTGGACGCCAGGCCTTTAGCCTCCACTCGGGTTTCTGTCCTCCACACAAGGAGGCGTAACTTTGAACAGCACCATGTTCTAGAAGCCACTGGCCTTCTCGGCAGCATTGGTCTTCACACAACTGGGGCTAAGGTCCCTCCGTTACATTTTGTCAGCCAACATGTAGAGAAAATCTGACTTCCGTCCCTGTTGGCTATGATCTTCTTTTCCCCTGACTGCTAGATCTTTGCTGTTTTAAGGAATCGGCAGGGGACACCCTGGGTCTCTCCTCAGCTGAGATACTGTTGTCACCTGGGAAAAGTATTTTTGTCCTCAAGTCCCTGTAATCTCTTCTCACCAGCCACCATCCCTCGCTGCCCCCCTCCACTAAAAGAACCTTATAGGCAACAATTAAGTAATAATTAGAGGCCCTCCCCTGACACTGAGACCACAGAGGACGCCCAGAAATGCTTTGGCTGCTGATGTTAAGGGGATGCTGCTTTAGAACTGGGAGGCAGCTATGGCTGAGGTGAATACACACCCAGGAACGGCCTGGCAGGGAGACCCCAGGAGACACGGTCGGGCATCTTCCGTGCTGACTGGGTCTCTGGTACTCAGGGCTCTGGGCCATCCTGTGCCAGCAGCCTGACAGGTCATACCTAGTTCCAGGCTTTGTTTCCTCATCCAGCAAATTGGAAAGCTGGACTGGAAATTCCCAGGAAGGCGGTCTCTGCAGGCCAGCCATCCATGGCAGGGAAAAGGGAACGGACATTCCCGACAAATATGGCTATCCTTAGTGTACAGAACTTTCTAGAAGACCTGGAGACTGGTGTCCTGAGCTTCTGGATGCCTAGCTGGTGTCATGGGCATGTCACCCGGGTAGTCGCAGAGGGCCCAAGGCTTGGGGTTTAGTGTTTTGCAGTTGCTTTCTTGAAATTCTTCACAATTTTATCTTTGTAATTGTGTTTTCTAAGCAAAATCCAGTGGGACAGTGGACATGAACTGGAGCTTTGGAGCCCCGGCTCACACTCAGTCCTGTCTCCTACCACCTCCCTGCTTCTGGGGTCTGGTTCTCAGCTGCTTGCTCCTCTGTCCCTTGGAACCTCAGGTCCACAAGTCTTTCCCCTCCCCCCCTCCACCCAGTGACCTCAGCCAGCCTACACCCCACCTGGGCCCAGACACGAGGAGGATTGGGATTGGGCATGTACACTCCAGAGCATCTTGGGGTGGTGCGTGATGGCAGCAGTCCCCTCCCTGAACTGGCGACATCAGGGTACATTCAGTGGGGGACTGAGTAGGGATGAGCCACCAGCCCACCCTTGAGCCAGCTACCTAGTATGCCTCGTGCATCCTGGTCCAAAGGCGGCAGTGCCCTGGGGTGGCCCACCTGCTGAGGGTTGGGGCAGAGGGCCTGTGGAAGGGGGCGATGCCCAGCTCCACCTTCTGCCCCAAGCTTGGGGCACACAATGTATATCTAGCCACTGGGGAAATGGGAACCCAACTGCTAGGCTCAAATGAAAGTATGTCCCCAAGACACGAGGCAGGGCCCAGTACCTATAGGGTCTGCACTGTCCTGGGGAGAACCCCCATCCTGAGGAAGCACCCCATTGGCCAGCCCCAGGCATAGGGGATCCCTCTCCCCCAACTTTTCTGAGTCTGACTTGTCTCTTCAGGCCTGCTTCAGCCGTCCTCGAGATGAGCCACAAAATACAACTCATGACTGGTGATGCCACACATATGTCTATACCCTGATAGTTGCCTAAAACTGGCATTGCACAATATAAAAACGAATGGTAAAATTCATGCTAATCATTTAAAATTTTGACTTCACTTCAAATGACATTAACTAGGAAATTTTAAACACCATAACAAGTCGAGAGAGAGAGAGAGGCTAAGGAAGAAAGGAAAACGCATTTTTTCTTGCTTTTGGAACAAAGGGCTCCACATTTTTGTTTTGCTTTGGATCTCGCAAATGATGGAGCCTGGCCTGCCTGGATGAGTCACTTTCCCTATCAGGAAACCAGACCTTAACGTTGTTTTTGCCCCTCCCTTGCTCCCAGGCACGCTGTGAATGTGCTCTTGGAGAAAATCCCGGAGAGATTTAGAATCCAGTGTGTGGTGCCAATCCTCGGCGGTGAACCACAGCCCTTCTTTCTTATAGGGGGTTCAGCCCCTTCCACATAGCGTAGTCACCATTGTCAAGGCAGCCTCTCCCCCAGGTATTGTCTGTAGGGATTGTGCCCTGCAGCCAAAGCCCCAGTTAGAAGCTCCCCAACATACAGAATAGAGGCATCAGCAGGCAGAGAGATTGAATTTGGAATCCAAGCAATCTGTGAAATGGAAAGACACCAGCCAGCCTGAGAGCCAAGGTCTTACAATGCGCAGTCCGGTCGTTGTTCTCTGCACCCATTCTTTTGATTTCCTGGTGCAGCAGAAGAATTCAGAGCTTAGTGTAAAAGTACCAGCACCAAGGAAGGTGGGTGCCAAGCAGCTTGGGATTGAGGGATGTCATCCTTTTGAGAATGGCAAAAATCCTGAGTCTACTTAGTCTTCTGGGAGACGGTATCTCCATCTCAGAATTGGAGCTGCCTTCATGGGTGACTCAGGTACAGCCCTCTGTCTGCGTTGAATGACATTTGAGGACCCAACTGTCCAAAGTTTGAATGGGTGCAAAGTAGCCTTGTCATAGTCTATAAAAGTGCTGTCACTTTCAGATAACATGAATGAATGAATGAATGAATGAATGAATGAATGAGTCCATTTAGGCCAAGTGGAATCCCAGTTGCATACTCAACAGTGTCATTTCGGGAGAGAATAAAAATTAGATGACCCTCATTTGGCTGCTTCCACAGCTTTTTCCCCATAGTGGGTGACCTCTCTATCATTTTTAAGTTTTAGTTTTGTTTTAAGTTTAGTATCTTATTTCACTTCATTTCATTTTAGTGATGTCTTCTGGCTTCAGCTCAACTTCCTCCAGATAATTCATTAGGCCTGAGAGATGCTCCAGAGTGGGATTAGAACCCGTGTAGTACACGCTCACTTTAAACTGAGATCTGCTAATTAATCGCTCTTCTCTGTGTAAGCGAGCGAGAGCGCTCAGTCTCCGAGGAATTGCAATTTCATGGTCCTAATGATGGTGCGATTCCATTATCCGGATCACTTAAACTGTGGGTGTCAGGAGCGGTGCACGCAGCCTGTCTCGGAGATGGGGCAAAATGGCTCCTAAAACAGAGGGGCTGTGGGGAAGGAGTTACAATATCTGTTGCTAATTTTCATTAATGCGCTGCTGTTTCTTACCTCTCATTCAGGCATTAGTTTCAAGTACCAGTTTGCCCCAGCTCCTTCCCCAGGACCACACATTGTTTTCCTAATACGCACAGGGTTCTTTTTTTTTGTACAAATCTGTTGATTTGCTGTATTCCACAAAGTAATTTGTTTCCAGCATTTATTTCCATTAGATCTCTTGGAAATGTGGTTCTACCTGTCGTTAGCACACAATTGATACTTTTTGCTTGTTATTTCCTGAAAACTAATTTGTATTATTTGATGAGTTAAATAAAATACCCAGTTCCAAAGTCAGCTGTTCCCGTCTTTTGCATTTGATTTATTTATCTTACTTCCACCCTCTTTCTAATTGAGGGGGAGTTACAAATCTTCAAGTCAGTGCTTTGGTACCGTTTCTGTACTATGATATAGACACTGTCTTTTTTAAAAATGATGAAAGTTGGAAGGATTATGTTCAAGGTTCCTTTTGAATACGGGAGTTTTTTTTTTTCTTCTTCTTCAACTACCCTGAGAGATGGCTTTGCAGTGATCACAGATCTTGATGGGAGCTCCGGTCCCCTCATTGGTGAGTTGGGATAATCTACTCACTGGGCCCCACTTTCCTTAACTGTGAGTGGGGAACACATCACCCGCCCAAAGGACTGATATAAAAATTCAGTTAGGCGACCCATGGAAAGCACGACCGGGCGTCTCAGACACCGTCACCATCCCTCTCATCTTCATTAAAGGAGCTGCTCTGTAACCTGGTGGTGCACAAATACTATTGGGGGCGGGCAGTTTTTGTGTTGTTGTTTTCTTTAAAGATTCCTGATGATTGTGGCCAGAAAAATCCCTCAGAAATGCCTTGGATCAATAAAAGGAACATATTCATTTCTTCACTCATTAAATAAATACTCATTTTTTTTTAGAGGGCAGTGTCACTGGCCCTCACATGTGGGATCCGAACCAGGGCTGCTGGCGTCTCAAGCCAGCTCTTAACCACCACACCACTCAGCTGACCCCTAAATACTCATTTTTTTAAAATTACCTGTTAACACTCACTGTCAGGCAGCACCAGGGATTGGAAAACAGCACCGAACCACAAAGCAGAGTCTCTGCCTGGCCCAGGGCTCCCAGGCTAGTGAGGGAGACCCAAAGTTACCTGCCTATCACCTGCCATAGGAATTCAGTAACAGAGAAGAGAGACCTGGAGAGGTAAAGCCGGCTTGGTTAGGTGGACTGCTCTCAACCTATTCAATGCCAAGGGTATGGCATCCTAAAGGAAATTTGAAGACATATTTGTAACACGGGGGGGGGGGGGGGAAGCATTATGGATTGAGAATGAATGAATGGGAGATAACTTCTATCATTCCAGACGACCTGCTCAGCCGGAAGTTCACCACCAGGAAGTTCCCCTTTCAATTATTATTTGTTTTTTGTTTTTTCATTTGTCGATTACCATCTGTGGGCAGAGACACTCTTGGTGGGCAGAAGACATGTGGGATCCACACTCCTGCTGGACAAGAGGTGGGGCTGGGAAGGGGCCCCAGCCTCTGGCCACACCTGCTCCCTGCACAGCAGGAGTGTCTCAGTGTTTGTGAGTAGACCACCTGCCGCGGACAAAATGGTTTTCTCTTTCACTCATCTAATTTGGTCACAGAGACACTGCCCCCATCTTACGAGGGAGCTGAGCAACTCCAGAAGGCTCGCCTCGTTTGGATGCACAGCACAATGAATTTGTACCCACCGAGCCTCCAACGCTCATATTTCAAAACCGACAGTACACTAAACGTGAAACTTTTGTTCAAATTTCAAGGATTTTGATAGCCCAAGTGAATAGACACTGCCTATTGATTTTTCCCTTACAATGACTCTTGGATAACCTATTTTCTCATTTATTTTTAAAGACAGCTCATGAGATTTCGTAGCAATTCTGCCCAACCTCCTAATATCAAAATCCCTTCTTGACCCTGAAAATTGTAATTCTGCTATAGATCATAGCTGCTGAATATTACCTTTTACTAAGCTGGTTAAATAAAATATGTCCAAATCACTAGATCCCACAAGCCGTGGCCTGCAAGTCTAATGATGCAGGGGCTGAGGTTCCTGCCGACCAACACCCCCGGAGTGTGGGAATGGGGAATACAGGCTTGGAATCTAAGGAGGAGGAGAGGAAAAGGAGAGCGCGCCTAGTCTTCAATGATTTTCTTGTAAAACTTTTTCAAGGGAGTCTTAGGCTGTTTGATGTGTTCTAGACAATCAAATGCCCTCTGAATCTGTGAGCGAGTGGCTGGGGTTTTCTCCCGAGTGGAGGAGGGGGCGTGTTTGATGTAGGGCAAGTTCAAAACCCCCAGGCCTTCCACACTGTTAGGTCAGATGACACTCCCAAGGTGGGGAATACACCACGTGAACCGTGCAAAGGACCACCAACCCGGGAAGTCTCATTCTGTCCCCAGCTGTCCACGGCTCTTGCTTTGGCTGGAGAGGGGCCACATAGAATTTCAACCAACGGGGCTGGTCACCTGCCTGAGCCCCTGGCCTCTGTGCGTCAGGCTCTTAGCTGCGCTTCCACTTTAGTCGAAGGTCCCCACGGAACTCCCGCCAAGCTGCCCAGAGGCTCCTTCCTGTTGGACGGACTTTTTCTCTTTGTCAGATGAGTGAAGGACAGCACACACCCAAGTGGGTTCCTGGGGAGTGTTGAATATTTCAAAGCTGACGCTTAGATCAAAAGTCATAACCTTTGGCTTTTGGATTGTCCTCGCGCTTTACCTAGGCAGCCTCCACGTCCACTATGGTAATGTTTCCTGGAAAATCTCACTCATTACAGGTGAATGAAGTCCGCAGTGGCTCTGACTCAGCAGAAATGTGGCGCCTCCCAGCAGTGGCCATGGGAGCCCATTTGAAATGCAAGAGACAAGAGGTTCTGAGAGCCTGTGGAGCTTGGCAGCTGCACTCAACCCCTGCCCGCGCCCCCCTACGACTGCTGGACCCACTGCGTCCCCTGTAGCGCCTCCCTGCTTTGGCAGGTGACAGGCCTCATGGAACAGAGGCGGGAAAAGTGCTGATATGGTGCCCAATGAGTCAAATTAAGCAGGAAATTGTTCAGGAAAGAGCACTTAATAAACAGCAGTGAGTATCTCCCCTTCTACCCCCCACCCCCAGTCAGGAGGTCAAAAAGGCTAACACATGTTACTGTCCTTTAAGTGCACCTTATGCCAGGGATGACAAGCAGGCAGCAGGATGTCACCTCCTTACCCCCACTGTCCTGGTCAACATTACTGATTGATCTCTTTCGCCCCAGAATCCTCTTCAACCCAGCATTCCTTGCAATCCCTATTCATTATTAAGAGTTGGTTTGGGGGATGCAATCTACCATCCAGCCCACCATATCCGCCCACCCCACGTCCTGTGTATGCCACCTCCTCCATCCGCAGGGTCCTGGTAGCCCACTTCTTCTATTCCTTTAAGGTCCCACTCAAGTCCTTAGTTCCTCGAAGAGTTTGCTAACCACCATTCTCTCTGTCTCACCAGTACTACAGACCCAGAGGAAAGAATAAGAGGCTATGGACGTGGCAACCTCTGAGTTCTGACCCCAGCTTGGTTCTAACGTAGCTGGATGACTCTGGACAAATTGCTTTGCTTCTTTACTCCTCGATTTCCCCACCAGTAGATTGACAATTAAGACTCTATGATATCTAAAGTGAATCTCAATTCCTCTGTTTTGTGATGCAAATTCCTTGGCAGCTATCCCACTCTTTGAACCATTTACCATGGCCCTTTGTGGATAAACTGTCACCACCCATGTGAGCCTCTGGAAGGCAGGAATCCTGTCTGGGGCTGATCTGTATTTCTCCTTGGGGCATCAAAGTGCTAGAAGCAGTGTACTTGGTACCTACTGGTTACATGTTCAATTCCTGTGCTGTTGATCATCTTCCAAGGAAGGAGAGGCCAAAAAAAAAAATGCAGAGACACCAAATTCAGCATTGTTCTAAAGGGATTGACTCCATCATCTACCCCTCCAAGGGGGCTTTTGAACCACTGTGGGGAGTTCAGGATCATAAGTCAGTGAGAGGTGCAGGAGATGGCCCAGCATGGTGGCCAAGGCTCAGATGCAGGAACCAGGCTGCTACCCCTCTCACAAGCTGTGTTAGCTTAAGCAAGTTAATCAACCTTCCTGTACCCTAGTTCCCGTCCCTGCAAGTTGGGCAAAGCAAATTCCCTTTAGTCAGGATTGAATGAGAGAACCATGTAATGCACTTAGCTCTGAACCTGGGCAATCGTAAGTGCTCACTAAATGGAGGCAGTCATCATGGTTCTCACAGAAGCAACCACTGGGACTAGCTCCGCCCACAAAGCCTCAGGTCTTCTCATGAGACTTTACCCACAGGGGCTTGTTCTTTCAGTTCAAGGGAGCTGACTGCCTGCTCTGGTCTAGGAATATGAAGGGAAATGAGCAATTCTTGGCCTGAAGGAGGCATTTATAGCATCCAGATCAGTAACTAAATGAGCTCAGACAATGAGGTTCCAATTCTGCAGTCCAAATTGGGCACAAGACACCTGCCCAACCTGTAATTGGCTCTATGCAAAGGACCCTCCCTTTGGCAAAGGCAGTGCCTGGTGACACAGAGCCCCCTACCCAGTGGGCAATGCCACCTGCCTCTGGGGAGAATGCAAGCTTCAGGGCAATAAATTTTAGCTCTTGTTACCCCTCTCTCCATTCTCTAACATTGCTCCCTCTTGATCTTCCCCTCTCTGCTGACAACAAGGTATGGTTGGCATGCAGTTGGGGATTTAAAACCAGGAGAGCTTCTCCCTCCCTACAGGCTGGAAGCTTGCTCCCTGCCTCTCTGAGGCCTCTCGAAGCTGGGCTCTTGATGAGTGCCAGGAGATCGGCTCCCGAAACCGGAAGGGACCTGCATTGTTGGACCAAAATAGCAAACGTGCAACATGAGTCTCTTCAGGGGCCCTCAGCGGGCTGGCAGCTTCCGGTGGGTGCTCAACACAGGCCAGCTCCGGGAAGCTGGAATGGCCCTCGCTGCACTTGAGAGAGCCTTTCTCTGTACATGATTATTCTGTCCCTTAGCTAGATTCGTTCATCCAACTAAAATGGGCTTGAGTTAGCCTTAGCAAAAAAAAAAGGCCTGTGTGGGTCAACTAAACCAAGCCCATCCACATGAACTTCCTAAAGGACCAGAGTCTTCCCATCTGCAGTTTGCTGCCCCTGGCTCCCAGGACAAAAGAGACCCTGACACCCCAGCTGGCTGCTGGCCTGTGATGGCAGCCACGCAGTCTCTCCCAGGATGCAGAGTTCCAGGATGTCGCTTCTCTTCCCAGGTGGCTCCCCATATGATTACTTGTCAGTTTCCAAAAATGTTTTCATTCCTGGAAGAAACGATGCACAAAAAAATAAGTTCTGAAAGAGGGATTGAGAGGCTCTTTAGACACGAGTATTGGATCGGGGAAGGTGGCCTACCTGAGGCCCTGTGAGGAGGCATGCTGGGGTTTGTTCTAAGCACCCCTCTCCCTTGCCATCCCACTTTAATGAAGCTGTTGTGCCAGCCCCTTGGAGGGCCCGTGTGCGCCAAAGTAGTAGCAAGTGTCCCATTACTGTAAATGGCCTTTTATTTTTAAACTAATGCTATATTTGGAAAGCAGTAATCCTGGGGAAATGATACTGGGACTAATGGGGAACATATTACCTTTCATGTGTTTTTTAATGTTTAAGGTTCCTTTGTTATTATCTGAGCAGCAAGGCTCTGCATACACTCTTGGGCAAAAAAAAAAAAAAAAATCAAAATAAGCCTTAAAGCAATCATATTTTAATAAGCATCAAATGTCTTCAATGAGATAAAAGTATTATGTAGTGTTTTGATATTGGACTTTAGTTAAAACCTCATTTTAAAAAAATTTCTCAGATGTATTAGGGTGCGGGGGCAGTGATGTATTTTTAAATTCAGGTAGAGAAAAAGTTCCAGTGCAGGTCAATTATACTAATTAAATGCCACAAACACCTGAAATTGCCAGCAAATGGATATTGTTATTTGTTGCTTTCACTGTTTCCCATTGATCAAAAACAGCGGCTAATGATACTCGAGCCTCCAAAAGCTGAAGCTCCAGTCTGAATAAACATCCAAGCCTGGGTGCCAATCACAGCCCTTGGGTGACAGGACAAAACTTCCATCCTGCCTGCATCTGCCCATCCTTTTCTTGGGTAAGGTTTTGACCGCAGAGGCTGCTGGCCACTCCCTGAAACTCAGATTAGCTTGGTCAGTGAGTGCCTGGTCCCGTTCCCAGCCCCAACTGGGAAGTGCTGAGGGGCCCATGTTATGAAATGAAACTGAGTCTTTGATTTCTTCACCCAGGGTCAGGGACCAAGCTAGAATCATAGGCTCCTTAGAAGTGAAAGGAAGAGGCTTGGAGATCCTCCACTTGGTTTAATAAAATGAGGAAACTGAGGCTCAGAGAGGGGAAGTGAACCACCCAAGGGCACACAGCAAGTTCATTGCAGAGCCAAGAATAGAACTGCTGTTTCCTGACTTCTGGTCCCGTGCCCCATGTGCTCTCCTCTCCAATAGTATAAAACAGAACTTCAGCTTTCTTCTCCTCTACCCTCACAGCACACCCGCCCCACCCCACCCACAAGCTTTCTGTTGTAGTTTCATGTCAAGTCTTGGTTGGGTGACATCAGCACAAATCAACAAGACTTTAGGATTGCAATCAGGCCATATGTAGCATGACTTGAGCCTGTCCTTTCCCATGATTGACCTGAAACAGGAGTCAGTTTTCATCTGTAAAATGAAATGCACTTACCTTTGAATAGATGGACCATCCAAAGGGGGAGGGTACTCAGTGGGTTCAGGCTGATACAAGGACTCCACTATCCTAGCTTTATCCCCGCAGTTAGAGGAGAAACCATGCTCCAAGCTGTCGCTATTAGTCATTAGTCATTACTACTCCAGGTGAATAAATAGCCTCAGAAAAAGTTTGCTGCAGAAGAAAGGGTAGAAGGAGATCAAGAACCTGGTGGGAACGAGGTGGTTTTAGATGGGGATGGTTAAGGATGCCACAAGACTCTCCTTCATTTCCCACCTTAGTAAGGTGGGGTCCTGAAGGCCACAGCTTTGTTGTCTCCCTGATTTCTAAGTGTCACTGAGTGGGATGCACCCTCCACTTCTAAATCAGCACTGCCAGCCATCATGAAGAGATGCCTCAGAGATCCTGGGTTCTGCTCCTGGCTCTGGAAACAGCCGTGGGACCCGAAGCAGGTTGTTTTCCCTTCTGGGTCTCAGTTTGCTGATCTGCAAAATGGGAGGGTTTGGTTTGGAAGGCTATAAGTATAGTGGCTCCCCAGGAGCAGTTGCTGGTGTGTCGTAGCCATGTCCCTAGAGACAGGTAGGTAATTCCCAACCACAGATATTCCTGAAGTCATATTTAGGGGCTTTGCAGTTCTTGGGTTTTGTCTTTAAAGTAATAGTGTCAGATCAACCATCTGAATTTGGTTTTCCTCAGGGTCATCATGAGATGAAGCCATCTGAGGGTAGCAGTAGAGAAGGAAAAGGAGGAACACATGGGGATAGCCCCTCATGAGCCAGGAGCTTCAGACAAATAACTGCCCTGAGTCTTGCTTTGCAGACTGGAACATGTGGGTGGTGGTAAACTGACTTTGGAGGGTTGTCACCGGCATTGGACAGGCTCCAGTAGATCACCCAGCCCATCCATTTTGCATCTGACCCTCAGTACTTTGGGCACCTGCTGTTGGAAGAACCCCACTTCCTCCCCCTGCCCCAAGAGGTGCTTGCTTAGTCACTGCCAGGCTCACCCCAACGAGGGGGACCATAGGCAGCCGCCAGAGTCACAGCCTGAGGTTGGCTCTGCCTGTCACCCTTTCCCTCGTCATGGGTGGGGGTCGAGCTGGAGACCATCTCAGGACTGTACCGAGCAGCCTCGGGAGAAGGCCGACTCACGCACTGACTCATTCACGGGGCAGTCACTGAGCACTGGCTGCGGGCCAGACCCTGAGAACACAGCAGAACAGGCTAAGTCAATGCTGCAGCCTCATGGAGCGCTCCGTCTGGTAGAGGAGGTGGGTAATCCACCAACAACGGAAAGCCCCTGTTACTTAGGATTGTGAGACATGCCATCCAGGTAATGACACGATGATGGGGTCCTGACCCGCAGAGGCAGCTGTTCAGGCTCTCGGTGTCCTGAGGATGCTGAGGGCCAGGGAGGGAGTTCCAGGCCTAGGGAAAGGCCAGAGCGAAGGCCCTGAGATGGGGAGAGGCAGAGTCTGTGGAGGCTGGCGAGGCGCCCTGGGGCTTTAGCGGAGTCCGGAGGAGGAAGGTCTCCAGTGTGGGCGGGGCTGAATCTGCCTGCTGGAGGATCTCAGGAGGCTGGATCTTATTCCCAAAGAAAGGGGAAGCGGCACTGGGAGGGTTTAAACCAGGGAATGATGCCATCTGACTTATGTCTTTAAGGATCACTGGCTGGTGTGTGGGGATGGATTCAAGGGGAGACAAATGTGGACTCAGGAACAGGCCGACCTGCTGCACATACCCAACCCGGCTAAGGGAGTCCAGGAATGTTCCTTTACTGCCTTGGGCCTTGGTTTCCTCACCTGTAAAATAGGCTGCTGTGGGGACTAAGCACTGAGAGATTGAAAATACAAACGCACAATGGCTGAACCATAAACTTTGGGTAGAACTTTGACCCATGATCTGCAGGAACTTTTTATCTATCATAACCAGCCCAGGAAGCCAGCCTGCTACAAATCAGGCTACAGGAAGCCAGGCTGCCATCTCTAGTGACAATCCAGGAGGCTGAACAATAATTTCTGTAACAGTAGACCCCAAATAGCCAGGACTTGATTAATAACTGATAGCTTCCCTAATTTTTGTCCCAACTTCCAACATGGGACCAACCGGAGTAAGCCAAATATGCCCCCCCTAACCAACCACACAGGGTGCCCCACTTCTAGTCAGCCTGCCTCCAACTTCTCCAGGCCAGAAGCCCCCAATCATGGCACATGTGAAGCTTCTTTTTTTCCACTAGAAAGCTTTCCCACCCCTCTGCCTGCCTTTGAGTCTTTGCCAAAATGCAATGATAGAAGCTGCCTCCCTTGCTGCAGCAAGCTCAGAATAAATAGCCTTTGCTTTTCTTGTTTGGTTGGTTCATTTATTACTACAGTGCCAACACAGGAAAAGCTCCTAGTGTCTCCCTAGCACTTAATAGGTACTTTGTGGGGTTCTACACTTCCTCTCTTCCCACTGAGAGACTCCCTGGGCAGCTGCCTTGCTCTCTGTCATCCTGAGAGGGTCCAAAAATGAGCAGTTAGGCAGGCCAGATGCCCTAAGAATCAGCTGGTTCTCAGAGCATCTGGACCCTTGGACACACTAAGTATTTGATAACACTAAATACAAATTACTTGAAGAAAGAAAAGCCCCCCAAATATGACTTCAGGAATTTCTGGCTTAGAATTGGCTATGTCTCTTATTTCCTTGTGTATGGGGTGGGATGGGGGCTGTATTTTGGGAAAAGAGCCTAGGATAGTGGGAAAGGACTGGGTTTTTCCTGGGTTCAAATCCCAGCCCTAAGCTGGCTGTGTAGCTGTAGGCAACAGTTGTCTTCTTTGTCAAGTGGAGAAGATTAAATGAGCTAATTTGGGTTAGCTGCTTAGTGAGTGTCCTGCCTGGCACCTAGGAAATGTACTATAAACAAACTGGCAGCCAGTGGTGGTGGTGACAACAGGAATGCATGGCCGCCTTGGCCAGCACCAAACTGAATGGCCGAGGGTTCAGAGAATTGTTCAGGAGGACACGTGTGCATGCCATCCTGCACTGACTTTGGTTCCTCAGTGGGGCAGCCTTCCCTCCAGGACATTCCTAGGGGAAAGGAAGGACAAACGGGCACTCCCAGGACCCAGGGTCATGACCCTGTCCCCACCTAGGCCCCCACCTCCAGCGATGCAAGGGTCATTTCCCCAGGGGCTGACAGGATGGGTAACATTCCACCGTAAGGTATGGTTCACAAAAAATGTTAGTGCAGCATCCTACATAAGAGGGCTAGCCTGGGGGTTCTGGAAAATAACCCAATTGCTGCTCATCCACGCTGAGGAAAAAGTGATAGAAAGACTCGGTCTTTCTATTTTCATAGGAGGCAAAGCCCCAAGTCAGAAAAAAACCCATTAGTGTGGACTTCCTGGCATTTGGGTAAAAGGAAGTGAGGCTAGATAGAAGAGGGGCCTCTGAAGACACGTCACTAAGGTGGACCCTGCAATGGACACTGGTCACGTAGCTGTCCAGCATCAGAGCCCATTAGAGGACTCCCCCCTCCCGCCCAGCTGCCAGGGATCAGGGGAAAGTGGGCATCTGGCCTCTCCAGATGCCCCAAGCAGGCGATGAATCTGGACCTGGCATCTCAAAATAGAAAGGTGGTGAAGAATTCATTCCAAGTGCCCACAGCAGCCACAGCCACTTTCAGAGGCTGCTGCCCTAGAAGGGGGTGGCAGCATCCAGGGGTCCTGCACAGGTGGGCACCTATGCAACCAGGGTTTGGCAGTGCCCTGGGGCATCCACTGTCTAGGGCATAGTTTCCAGGCGTAGTTCTGCGTTCCTGGTAATTCTGTCGCTCCACCAAGAGCCTTACCAAAAAATTCCTTCTCTGCTAAATTGGTGGCTTGCCACGAAGACTCTGATCTGATGCAGCCCTTGACCTCAGGGCCAGTGGAGGCAAGAGGATGGTTACAGTAATAAATCAACACTGTTCATTTTCATTCCATGACATGTTGTCCAACAACTGGGCACAGAAACAAGGATTTCTTTAAGAGGAGTTGCCTATTCATAGATGGAAACATGACAGGGTTCCATAGTAGGGTTAGGGTTCGGACAGTGTGGCTTTCCTGGTCTCATGCTGTCGTGAGACCCACCCCATGCTGCTTTCGCCTCCCCTGGGCAAAGTAAAGAACTCTGGTCTGATCACTCTGCTCACCTGGGCTTCCCTTGGCAGTCAGGTGTTTACTACCTCACATCAACATAGCCAGCCTGTTATGGGATACAGCTCAGCTTGGCTGTGCACTGCTGGCAAACTCATATGTACACCCTTGTTTGAGAGGCTAGGGGCCAAGGACCAGAACAGGCCTGTATCAGGAGGCCTGGATTCTCGCCCCAGCCCTGGGACTAATTAGCTGTAACTCTTCCTGGGCCTCACTTTTTCCCATCCATAAAATGAAAACAACTCCTATGTTTCTGTACAAAGGTCCTTCCGGCTCCGAATTCTACAATGCCATTATTCTAATTCTTTGGAACTCTCCCTCTCATCGCTTCCTTCTCTGTGTTCTGTGTAGGCAGGCCACAGAAATAACATAGAAAACAGGAAGGCTAAGCTCAACAAGAACCCGCCTCTTGTGTTTAGCAATGTGGGGGATGCCCATCTTGCTGCCAAGTTCTGTTCCCTGCCTTGGAGTTGTTAATATTATTGTAGTAATAGCTAGGAGGGGTGCTGGTTAGGAAAACCGAAGCCACTCTAGGTATTCCAAGTAGGAAGGGTTCTAATACAGGGAATGGGAGACTTGTATGATACCTGGAAGGGTTGGGGGCGGCAAAGATCAGGCCAGCAGCTGCTAGAGGTGGGTGATTTATAGGAACTTACCCAGAAACTGCAAAGGACCCAGCAATGTCGGCGGCGGCTGCTACCACCCACCTCAGCAGTCTGGGGCATCAGGACATGCCATTCTCAAAAGACAGAGTTTTGCCCAGGCGTCCAGCTGCAGCCACCGCCAAAGAATGATAGTTCTTCTCGTCCACCTCCAAGGAGTGCCTCTCCCTGGCTGACTATCTATCACTGGAGCTGTACAGGAAAAAGGATTCTAAGAAATACAGTTCCAGTCTTCGCCTCTGAGATACAGGCTGTCAAAGTTTGTCAGGGGACAAGAGACAATGAGTTTGGTTTAACAGACGCAAACCAGGAAGAGCAAAGAGATCTCATCCTAAGGGACGGCTCTTGATTAATTGGAGAGAGCCGCCTGGAGTGCTGCGTTGAAAATAATTTTGAGGTTGTACCTAGGCTCAGCAGGGAAAGGTGCTGTGATTGATTAGCAATGCCTGTCATGGGTGTGCAATGAGAGTAGAGAGCATCACATGCAACCAATTTGCCATGGTGCTCTCAACTAATGATTGGAAGGCTTTCTAAAGATACTGACGTGTGTATTTGTGCCTTTTGTCCCTGAGCCAAATGTATAAATTGTAACCACTCGTGTGTGGCATTATCACCATATGCCTTGAGCTCAAGAGAGACACCAGAACTGGAGCAGCTAGTGAGGAGCAGGAAAGCGGGGGCCTGTAGGATCTCCAACCTCCCGGAACCATGCTGTGTGCAATATGCACAGTCTCACCCCTTCAGGTCATCTCATGGTCAGCTGTTTCACCAGCACTTCCACTATCCCCTGCCCCTGCCCTACTTCATTTCCAAGTGTCTTGATCTATCTCTGCTAGGTCCTTACTATGTTATCTTGGAGAAACCTTCCCATTTTTCTCCAGTGAATTACTGCCCTTCTCTGTACCTCGGTTTCCTCATCAGCACATGCAGAAGTTGGGTTACATCTCTGTTTTGCAGATGGTGTAGTGAGGAGCCTGGGGTGTTCAGGGGAGGAGGGTTGAAGGAAGGATAAGGCATGGGACTTTGCAAGGCACCACTTTTATTGCTTTAAGATATTGTGCTTTTGCTTAAGGTATCACTTTGGAGACATGGGGGGGGGTCATGCTGTTTAAGATAGGTGGGGGGGAGAGAGAGAGAGAGAGAGAGAGAGAGAGAATAGATAGATGATAGATAGATAGATAGATAGATAGATAGATAGATAGATAGATAGATAATAGATGATAGATAGATGATAGATAGATGATAGATAGATAGATAGATAGATAATAGATAGATGATAGATAGATGATAGATAGATAGATAATAGATAGATAGATAGATAGATAGATAGATAGATAGATAGATAGATAGATAGATAGACAGACAAATAAAAGGTTTGAGAACTTCTGGACAAGTCCTCCCCGGGGGTCACTTCCAGATGTAATATTCGCTGGTGCTTAGTTTGTCCGCCTCTGCAAACACCAGTCCCTTATCTCTCTCCACCTCCTTTTCTTCTTTCTTTCTCCATCCCTGTCTTCCAAAAATCAGAATTGCAATGTCTCCATCTTAACTTCCAAACTGTGGTTGAATTTGAGAACCAAACTTGAGACCTGGCTCTTGCCATTATGAGGTGCTGTGAGGTCGATGTAAAGGAGAAAGGGAAAATAAAATCAGTCTGCAACTTCTCCCATTTTCCAAAAAGATCTGACGTTTTTATCATTGAAAACCACATTGAACGAGGGAAAGTTTAGAACTTGACATCCTGGTTCCAAGAGGTACTCTCGTTTTCCCTTCATCGTACAGTGTGGTGCAAAATCTTGAGAAATGCAAAATGCTGCTTTGAATTGTTATTTTTAATGACACCGCAATGACTATATGGTTTTTATCATTTGTTTTTTTTTAGGAAGGAGGAACCATTCAAATAGGTTTTTATGCTCAAAATGTACTTTGGAGTTCCAGCTTGGGGAATAAGAACGCTTTTGTTCCTCTTCCTGCTGCAGTTTCACTTAGTTCACTAATACAAGCTCTAGAAGAGTCTGAGTCAGCCATAAAATGTGTCATTTCAGGAAAATGACAAGTTAATTTTCGTTGTTCCCTGCTGGAGGGAAAAGGGCAGATTCCAGGAGACGCTGGGAGGGATGGGGGGAAGTTGTCTGAGGAATGGTGGGCAGAGCCCTCCCTTCTGCCCCTGTTCTGCATGTCCCTGTGAAGCCATAGGGCCTAGTTTGAGCTAGTAGCTGGACCCGTGCCTACCCCACGGACGGCCCCTATTTGGTAGAATTCTGGGTATTAGTGGGGTAAAGACCAACCTACTATAATATCTGTCCTTAACTGAGACCCTTCAGTACTGGCTACGCACAGAAAAGGCCCCGCCAGGCTAGGACTAAGCATGTGCACACATTGCCTGCTGATTGGATGGAGCCTGTGAGGCAGAGCCTTTTCCCATTGGCTGGTCCAGACTGGCATAGGTAGCCGAAGACAGCAAGGCTTGTGGTCAGGCATCTGCCCCTACCTGTTCCCTGGGTCCCAAATTACCCCACCAGAAAAGAGAGCCCACCTGAACTTCACCAACCCCTGACTCGGGAGAAATGATTTCAGAATTAACATGTGCTTCGGCATCCCTACCCCAGAAGGCACAGTGACCCACATACAGGAAAGAGGGTGCTCTTATCTTTCTGAGAGCCCCTTGGGGCAGGGTGGAGGAGATGCCTCAGGAATGAGAAGGACAGAAGTCAAGATCATTTCTTTCGGGACCAGCTCCAGGGTCACCTAGGGTGGAGCTGCTCCCCAGAGGGCAGAAGTGGGGACCCTGGTGGCCTTTATGGAGAAAAGGAGAGGGCCCAAGGCAGAGCCTGGCATGATGGGAACTTGCCTCATGGGCAGGAGGGTTTACACCACATCCTATCCCTCAAAATAAGCAAGTCGTCTTCCATCCTATTTTCCATTTCCATCAAGGGTCTTTTGCCAGGCTCTGAAGCCTGAATCCTGTTATCAGAGCTTTCTTGTTCAGTTGGATCACCTCTTGACACTCAATTCCCCTGAAGGGCCATAGTAAGTCATATCTTACAGAAATGGGGACCTCATTGCCCTGGGGAGTAGGGAAGTGCCCACGTATGCACACGCAGGAGGGATGGGAAGGTAGGCACAGGTGCATATTATTGATACCAGAACAACACACTCTCTTAATAGAACTTTCCATGATGATGTCCAATAGAATTCATTGGTGCTGTGTAATACTGTGTGGCTGAGGAACTGAATCTTTTTTTTATTTAAGTGTAGTATACAATATTGTATTTGTTATATTAGTTTCAGGTGTACAATATAGTAATTCGACATTTTTACACCTTATAGTGTGACCACCCCAGTAATCATCTGTCACTGTGCAGTTCATTCACACTAAGGAGAAAGTGACATCTTGGCCCAGCCCTCCCAATCCCTTGCCTGTCAGCTGCTGGTAGTTCTGTAACCTGCAGTGGCAGTGGGAGTACCTGCCCAACCACTTCTTTGTGTGGCCAGGCATACTTAATTAATTAGCCATTTGTGAGCCCCAGAGAAGTGGTGCCATCCGTCTTCAGTCTCCTCCTTTGGTGAGCAGCCCTTGGAGCTGGACGCATTAAGGGTTGGGCAAGGATGACTCTGGGGCAACCCCAGACACAGAGCCCCACCTCCTGCTGTCAGTTACAAGAGATGCCCTGATAACACAGTTACCGTGATGACAGGGCCACCGATTGCCAAGGATCTTTTCATACCCCTTAGGCTCCAAGGAGCAGAAGGCCTCAGTATTGCAAAGTGTGGGTGAGGCAGGGGCAAGCAGAAAGACCTGAGGCTTCCATTGTCTCAGATTTTTCACTTGTGAAAATAATAGCTGTTTGAGGGCAGAGACCAAACTCATTTGTCTTGGATGAGCAATACGGAGGAAGTTAAAATTTTCACCAGCCATCTTGAGGCAGAACTTAACTATTCAGGAATGAATTTCTTAAGGGACATATGTAGGCAGCCACTGCCCTGCAGGGAAGAGAAACAGACATTGTGTGACCCTCAAAGGCTGCTCCCTGCTGTACGAACCCTGTTGATATGCAGGGCTGACTGCTGAGGGGGAAGTGGGCACATTTAAACAAGAACAAAAGAACCATGGGAAGAAAAAAACCTGGACCCCAGCCTCTTCTCTTTTGAAAACCACAAGTTCTTGGATCCC
Organism: Aselliscus stoliczkanus; assembly: GCA_033961575.1. Taxonomy (NCBI): domain Eukaryota; kingdom Metazoa; phylum Chordata; class Mammalia; order Chiroptera; family Hipposideridae; genus Aselliscus; species Aselliscus stoliczkanus. The sequence continues at coordinate 171,701,295 of CM066729.1, forward strand.
TCTGATGTATCTGGAGGGTCCCAGGTAAATTAACGGCAGGAAGAACAGGAAAAGACACCCAGGCCCTGAAGAAGTCAATGTGAAGGAAGAGGGAGTTTGGGCAAATGACCCTGATCAGACCCTGGAGAAAGGGAAAGCTTCAAGTGAGATTCCCAATGTATAGCGTCATGAGAACTAGTCAAGAAACAAAAGACATGTGACCACAGTCAGTACCACAAGCTAAAGAAGTAGATCCGTTATAGTAAATCATATATTTACTGTGGATATGGTCACCAGGCTATTACCTTAATTAATAAACAGTTCAATTATTCAACTCAGGAAACATTTATTAAGGCTTGGTTATCACAGCCTGAAAGGGAAACCTGAGAAGCAAAAACGTGATTATGAAGCCATGTGATAAATGCAGAAAGAGAAGTGTCTACAGAGCCCCAGAGACTGCTCTAGGGAGGAAGTGAGTGACAATTTCTAGGGGGTGGGGGGTTCAGGAAGGCTCCCAGGGAGAGGTGACCAAAGAGATGGGTTTTGAAGGGTGAATGGGAGTTCATTAGTCATAGCAAAGGGCTAGGGGAGCTCATCTTTAATGGTTGGCAGCCCATTGGTTTGTGAGTGGGTCTACCTAGCTTACAGACAGAGGAACAAAGCCAGCTTTCCATATTTAATTTCCAACAGTCAAACATGTTTATTTGATAGTGAGTGGAGCTACTGGACTCATCATTTACTTTGGAGATGATAACAGCCGGCAGGGCCCTGGCATGAAGCACACTTAGAAGTCACAAGTGCAAGTGGGGTTGACAAGTCACAGAGGTTGTAGTTCTCTCGGAATCTTTGTACATAGATAGAAGGAACCAAGGAAGAACAAATATGAAACAGCATGCCTGAAGCTGCCCGTAAGCAATTAATAAGACTCCAGGTGGTGGCAGTGCTGGCTTGGGGCCCCTCCACCTGCTGGAGAAGTTGCTACATTGTCTTCATCCCTCAGTGTGGCTCTCTCTGCCAGGTCCCAGAAGCAGGGCTCTCCAATCTGAGACCCAGTTTGTGGAGATGGCTTCTCCAGGAGGCTGGTGACCATAGCCACCCCTTTCCTTGTTCAACATTGTGGAATAGACTGGAGCTCCAGCACATTGACCAGCACCGGTCTTGAGCAATGGTTCAGGTCTCCTGATCTACAGCTGGTCCCGCCTTAGAAAACCCACCTTTGGCTAACTATGGAGGGCTCTGTTTGGGTATCCATTGAAAGGGGGAAGCCCGGAAGTAGGTATTACCCCTTTGAAAAGAGCAAATGTCATTCTTGTCACTTTAAATTAACTTTAGCTATGAAGGACTGACAGAAACGTGATGCCAGGTAAACTATATTTGACTGATAATTCTGTCAAATATCACACGGGGTTGTGATCCACACCCTTTCCCATCTGCGGCTCCAGTCTGAGTCGCGGAATGCACAATGGCATAATTACCATATTTTGTTCAGATTTCCCACCATCAGATCCAAGTCTGTGAATGTGAAATGTGCCCACAGAAAAAGGAAGCCCTGGTGGGGTGGCTGTGAGGGCGAGAGCGTGCCTCGGCTCTTCCCTGGGGGAGAGCTGGGAAGGAAGGAGGGCCGCCCAGGGTGGCGCCCGGCCCTGGCCCAGGAAGGCGCATATCCTGGAGACAAAGGGGGGAGGTGGAGGACTGGGCCTAAGGAGCAGGATTAAGATCACACAAACCTGCAGCCCTTAGAAACTGGCTTAATCCATTCTATAAAGAGTTGGGAGGGCTTTTCTCTCCATGAATATAATACCTTGCACATCGTACCAGCTTTTTTCCCAGAACATTTCAAAGCTCTCTGCAAATACAGCAGAGTCTCCTTAGAGTAGAGCACGGCCTATTATTACCTGGCTTTGGAGACACCCCAGGTCAGCAGGTCACCTGGGGCCCTCTGAAATAAGACAATTCCTCACAACAAAAGGCCTGGTGTGATGTGGTTTGTCTAACTAGTGGTTTTCAAACTAAGTGAGTCATGGGACCCTGAAAAAAAAAAAAAACAGCCCGAAGCTCAATTTCTAATTCAGAGCAAAGTAGAACTGTTCCAGTTAAAGCAAAAGTGGGCTGTGCAGGAGAGCACAGATGGGTGCCCTTGATACCCCTATCCACCGAACCCCCCAGGAATCCCCTGACTGCAGTTGAAAGACCATGCTAGAGGTCAGGGGGGCCCCCACCCAAAAACAGGAGTCGGTTTTCAGGGTACCTCCTAAGGCTTGGTACCTCATTTTATTTCATTTTGTATTGATTTTAAAGTGAGGAACCCCCCAAATGAAATGAGTTTTATATAGTACCGGCTACATAATTTGCAGGGTCAAAAGCAAAATAAAATGGGCCCTTTGTTCAAAGACAATGAAGAATTTCAAAATGGTGACCACAGAGCGTTACACCAAGCACAGGCCCCTTCTAAGCACAGGGCTCTGTGCGACTGCTCCGTGACACGCCCACGAAGCCCGCCCTGGTTTCAGGCCCTACAAAACCTGGACCTGCCCCTTTCTCCAACTTTCCAAAGAAATGCCAATACGTTCAAATGAACCTCCACTTCCTCTGAGAATTTTCTTCCATCCCGGTGAGTCAGGAAAGTCAACCTCACAGCGCCAGGATGTGGGCTCCTCCCAGCCACAGGCCCATGCCGCCTTGCACCTTCACTTTCATACAGAAGCATGGTCTTGATGTGCAGGACTGCATTTGCAAACAGAAACTGCAGCAGATCAAAGAATCCATTGTACATTTAGGGAGTGGGACTAGAGAGGCACTTGAGGAAAGTTGTGGATCAATCCTGAAACCCCCAAAGGGTTGAACAGAATCATTTCAGGGTGCTCCTTGAGGGCCTGGCCTCATACGCTGGTTTTCTAGGTTCCCCATGATACGAGGCCATGGTACTGCTGAAAATGTGTCTGTGGAATAAACACAGCCTCTGTTCCAATTAGACAAAGTGCTCGTGGTTCTCTGACTATGCCCGACTCACCACAAACAACAAACCTTTGTGCGTTTCGTTCTCTGCCCAGAAACTTCTTCTCACTCCCTTCTTTAATCCAGGTGTCATCCATCCACATGTCAAGTTCCTGCTCACTTGTTGCCTTCAAGCGGCCCCGCCTTCCAGCTGAAACGGACTGCCCAGATTGGGAAGTAAGGAGTACCACTTCCTGGGGTGTTTGGGCTGAGGCTGGATGGCTGGTTAGTGAGTGTATCAGGCAGAGCCTCCCCAGGAAATAGAAACCCCCAAAGTATTGAAAATGGGGGGCTTAAATGCAGGAATCGGTTTTGCTGGACATGGGAGAGCTGAGAAGCCAAACAGGGGCCAGTGAGTCAGCCTACTGATGAGCAGCATGGGAAGCCTCCAGTACCACCAGCTGAGGGAAGAGGGATGGGGGCTTACCAGAGTAAGCCAGGGCTCCTGGACAAAGCTGCATCCACAAGGCTGGGTCCAGAGAGGTGAAGCCATGGTGGAAACAAGATGCCACCAGAGTTCCTGCCCACGGGAGGATGGGATGGGGAGAAGTACTCTGGGGCCCTTCCTCACATCACCCCTCCTTCCTCCAGTGCTGCCCACCAGCCTAACGGAGCAGGAGACCAGTTGATTAGGTACCTGAGAGATGCAGCCTGCAGGGGGCTAGCCCCTCAGAGACAGAACAGGACCCAGAGAGGACCTGAGGACTGCCTAGGGGGGTATGGAGAAGTGATGGCCAGTGGATGCAGAGAGAGGCACCTGAACTACACAGCCTCCAGGACCCTTTCCAGCCCTGAGATGGGACTACTCTACTTTTCACAAGTTACATGATAATGGCCTTAGAAATAACGTTTTTCAGGCTCAGTAGAATTACAGCAGAAAATCTTTCCATTGGATAGTTAATGTCCCACTGGGTTAGCGTCTTTTTATAACTTAGAAGAAATGTTGCATTTTCTGACTTGCAGATTCACTTCCTTTTGTGAGACAATGAAAATTATATAACCCATCATGTTTCCCTTTTGCCTTAGCTGCTAGGAAGCTCTGACCTAAATTTCAAACTTCCCAAGTAGAGGTTTTTAATTATATAGTTTCCCCTTCTACATTTCTTTAAATCCACAATTCCTAGTTTAACCCTCTCCTTGATTAAATGTTTTATGACACCTCAAATACCTTTCAGTAGCAGAAAAAGCATACCTTGGCTTCTTTTCACATAATATGATCCCAACAGTTTCTACCCCTTGACTTCTTCCTCGCATTTGGTCCCTGTCTGTCTCCCTTCCCCCACAAAACTTCCTAGTTATTTGTCATTTTCCCACGTTGAGAAAGCCACAGGCCCTTCCCACTTCTCCATGGCACTCTCTAACTCTTAAATTGTCACTGTATCTCTTTCACTTCCCCTTCCACTGCCCTCTTCGGAGGTTTCCTCTCTGACAGGGCATGAACCTTTCCCAAGCAGTGCCAGCATCATGGGGCCCGCTAAAGAGGAAGCCAAAAGTCTGGACAGAGAAGTAAGGGCTACTCGAGGTGGAGGGTTAGCATGTGGGCATGGTTAGCAGTCCTCATGGGCTTTGGGTCACTGACCTGGTTTGAATCCAGCTCTGCCACCTACCTATAGGACCAGCTGTGCCTACCAGCTTACCAGCAGTGTCCATTCCCATGTTTTTGGTAACAGCACCCCAATTTTTCTCTAGGGATTACTCCTCTCCCACACCGTATCCAGCATGGATGAGACTGTCCTTCAAGGTGCCATGTCCTCCCTGCCCAAGGTAGGTCAGTTGACCCAGCCAAACTCGTGCAACTCTCTTCCAAGAGGGTATATTTTGAGTGGAGTGATGAGTTGGAGCTCATTCATCTTGCCTATGATCCCCAGTGAGCTTGTCTAACAGTTCCTACTACCTCCAACCCCAAAGCGTATGGCATTCTTGTCCTTGTAAGGCCTGCGTGCTTGTATTTTCCTTGGGGTTTTGAGAATGAGTTTCTTTTGCTGCAACCATCAAACTCTGAGTGATACAGGGCCTGATCCTGGGCAAATTATGTAACCTCTTGAGCCCAAGGCTCTGCGTCTGTATAAGGAAGACACCAGGACATATGTCATGGGGTAAGAGATAAAGCCCTAAGTCTCTCATGGGTGTTTCACAAATATTTCATCCCTGCTTCTCTGTCCTGCTGAACAAGTGACCTGCAAAAAGATGGGACCTGCCCGCATTCCACAGGTGACCAGTGGCAAACATCTATGGTCAGGTCTCCTAAGACCTCATACTCTTCTTTAGGACCTCTCTGCTTTTCAAAGAATTCCTTGGGACCTCACTAAAGGGTGAGCAGTGGTTTAGCCATTTCCGTGAGGAAGAAGAATTTCCTCTAAAAACTCATCACGACAAATGAAAAACATCAGTCTCTCCATCTGTGGCGTTTGCCGAAGCGCAGGCCCCAGCTCCTACATGGCAGAGATGCTCGACCCAGTGGGCTCCTCTCTCTGTAAAACTTCAGCCGATTCTGTTTTAGAAGATACACACAAGCAGGCTTGGTTTTGAGGGGCCTGCTGTTCCCTGCGGTGACTCACAATTGGTGGGTACGGAAGACCTTCCAATCCTCCCAGAAGACTAGCGTGAAAAGAGCTGCATGTGGCCGGACATGCCCAGCTGCCTCCCTGGGCCCTTTAGTGCACTGAGCTGGTCTACAGCGAGCATCATACCCACTGAGAGAGTGGGGGCTCTACAGTGATGTTCCCACGCCCACAGGGGACTTCTCGGGAACCCATTGGCTCTCCCAAAGGGCTGGCTGGCCACAAAGTCCTCCTAAAATAGTAACTAGAGCAGTATTACTACTATCTATTGCTTCACATTAGTAGACACTAATAAGATAAGGTCAATAGCCGTATCTTACAAATGCAGAATCAGGCCACACAACTATGCAGGGGTGGAGGGATCCTCAGGAACCTCACCCAGGTCTACCTGGCTGCAAAGCCTATGCTCTTAGTCACTCTGCTGATGTACGATATTTCTTGTGCCGGGATCGTGGTCTCGTGCAGCCGAAGAATGGAGACACAGACCAGAGAGGAAGAGTTTGCAGCAGAGGACAGTTTATTAGAGTAGAAAGTTAACAGCTCTCAAAACGAGAGGGGGTCCCGACTGGGATGCCCCTTAGTTAGGGGAAAAGCCTTGTTTTTTTATCTTTTTTAATTGGGGAATTGGAGGAGGGCAACAGCGTTGGGGAACCAGGGAAGGGGAACAACAAGTTGCTGTCCTTTTGTTCTTCAGTCTAGTTGCGGAGGACGTCGCTTCACTGGTCCATGTTGGTATCATCATTGTGCTCTCCCCGGATGAGGCAGATCGGTCGCCGGCCTCTGGACAGCCACTCACAGCGGCTCTTGGCAGCTCACACCGGCTGCCAGCCACTCACTGTAGCCTATGGCAGCCCACTGCAGTAGGGCTACAACTGTGCCGTCCTGGGGACTCACAGCAGCCCAGCTCCAGGTGGAGCTGTTGTTCATCATCTTAGCTGTAGAGGGCAGTGTCACTGGCCCTCATATGTGGGATCCGAACCAGGGCTGCTGGCATCCCAAGCCAGCTCTTAACCAATGCGCCACTCGGCCGGCCCAAAAGCCTTGGTTTTTATACCTTTTGTATGTCTGGGGAGGGGGGCTGGCTGGCACTTCTTGGCACTATTATCAGATTTACATTGTTGCTTAGCCCAGAGGAGGAGTTTTCTCAAAACTGCCTAATTTCCTTAGAGCTTAATCAGCTTATCAATGTCTCTGCTCTGAGAGGAGCATGTCATCGGAGACTGTCTTTAAAGAAAGAACTCGTGACAGTCTTATGTTACGTTAAATAACCTCTTTGGAGATAGCATTCTACCTGGGGATCCCTGACTGTGAAAAAGTGGCCTTTTTCCTCCCCCACCTGAGACTGTCACTCGAGCAGGTCCTGGGACTTAAATCTATCTGTTAGCTACTAAATTATTTCCCTGGCTTTGCTATAGTTTCCACCCTGATTCCCTCTACCATGGCAATTTCCCTGACTGCCTATAATTTTCCTATCTCACTGCTACACTGCATCTCTCATGCTGGAGGGGAGAGACACACCAGGACTCCCAGTCACAGTCACCAGGTGGTCACCAGCCACCTGGAGTCATGGAGAGTGACGAGAACTGATTTCTGACTCTGATGCTCAGAGGCTCAGTAGCTTTGGAAAGTCACATTTCCTCTGTTTCGCAATTCCCTCTTTTGTAGGGTGGAGGACACTATATCTCCCCTGCCTCAGTAGAATGAGATCATCTATAGGACTCTACACAGGAGCCAGTGTCAGACATTAGCATTTAGGAGAAGACAAGTGTATGGGTGAGGAGACATCAGCAGAAAGGAAGGGTGAAGGGTGCTTGAATCCCCCAGCCCGGATGCTTCCTCCTGATCTCCCTGAGGGAGGGGCAGGAGGCAGTAATGGGTCTGAAACAGCAGGATTCTGCTGTGGGCCTCCAAATAGTTCTGCTAATTCTTTTCCCCAAGTCAACTTGGGCTTGAAGATCTCCCTGCATTGACTGGGAAGGAGTTGGAGAAATTTGAGATGGGATGGGAAGCCCAGGCCTGGAACTTCCTGCTTTGTCACTCACCGCAGACCCAGTGACCGCAGTATTTTCTCTGCCCTGTTCTGGCAAGCCAAGTGGCTTCCCCTTACCCACCCCACCCCCACCTCCTCATTACAGAACAAAGAAACCTGGCTCATTCCCTCCAGTCCAGAGAGGGTTCCTAATTGGCTTTCCATTAAAGGGAAAATAGACTACTGTTTCCACCTCATTATTTATGAGCCTTTCTGGAAGTGCATTTCCATGCACTCTGGGATTACTCACGCCCATTTTGCTTGGCCATATTTTATGATCTGTTTTATTTATTCAGGGCCTCTATTGGGTACTCACATCTGAAACCAATTAAAAACCAAGAAATAGGAAAAACCAAATAAACACCTGGAGATGTCCAAACCCAGCCTTTCTGAAGCCTGCAATTGGGGGATGGCATGGCCATGCCAATGGTATAGGCTGTAGGAAATGGAGATCTCTCTCCTAGAGACATCAGAGGACAAGGCCACACAAGATGGCAGTGCACAGATTCAAAGACCTCATGTGGACAGAGCTAGGACTGAAACTGCCCAGTTCCTTGGTTCACCTGGGATCTCCCTGCTGTGCTAATTCCTTATTTACCCCCCTCTTTGCCTGGCACGTTGGACGAACTCACAACTCTTTGCTCAGCCTTGTCCTTCTCACCACCATAACCACTGTGAGCACATGTGTGCGTACACACCTTCCCACAAGTTTGAAGCTTCAGTATGGAGAGCCATCTCTATGAATTTGGAAATGGTTTCCCTTTTATAAAAATTGTCCCCAGCTGTACTCCTGAGGAATTCTTAGAGGTAAACCTGCTCCCGTTCAATCTCAGAAAAACAGCTGCCAAGCTTGGTTTTCCCAGAGACCCTCTAGTCTCCTCAAGACTTATCCAGGTGGGGGTGGGAGCCTCAGGGAGAAAAAGGCAGTCCCGCACCTCTTTTTTTCAGGGGAGTCTGAACCCTTTCACGCATCTTTATAGGATATGCTTGGAAGTCTGTGTACATGGACAAGGCCCCTGCATCTTGTTTGTCCATGTAAGATGCAGACAAGCCCCTCTTTCATTCTGCCTGCACAACCCCTCCTCCACCTTCAATCCCTGCTGGAACTGGTGGCCTCCTTCTGCCCTGCTTCCCACCCCCACCCTGAAGGCTCAGTGCCTTGGTTGGTGGTCTCTGCCCTGAAGCCAAATGCCCCCTTCCTCCCCTGAGGCTGAGTGGGGTGTGTGGACAGTATGGAGAGGAGCAGGAACAAGGAATGCCAGCAGCTGCCTGTTGGGGCAGGCGTATAGGTGGTAGAAATGCCAGTGCATTTGGGGTACTTTGTAGGGTTTCTGTTGGGGTTCAGAGAAATGATTCACAGCACATCTCTGAAGTTTTTCCTCCCTAGAATATTTGTGATGTTTCTTGTAACCTGACTTCTCACACACACACACACACACACACACACACACACACTCTCACACACACACACACACACACACACACACACACACGGGACAGGCCCTGCATTCTTAAGGATAGTGCTGCTTCCAGACTTATCCCTCCCAATTTCTACCTTCCTTTACTAATTTATAGAAACCCTTCCTTCTTTCATTCATTTGTTCGCTAACTCAGCAATGGGTTGAGTGCCTCTACGTGGCAGGCCTAGTCACACACCTGACACAGAGCCTCCTTCCCCTGCTAACAGTTCACCCCGTGCCTTCCCTTGGGCTGACACATTTCAGAGGAATGCTCCCCACTTCGAATGTAAGAATTACAAACTCTGGTATCAACTCTTGAAGCAGGAAGGAAACGAGGAAACACATGATTCTACGCGTCCACAAACGACTGCTTCCAAATTGGAGGTCTCTTCTCCTACATCTTGGTGACATTCTGGGATGGGGGAACTGGCACGGCCATGCCAATAATGAGCTGGCCTGATGTTTCCAAATATAAGAAGCGAAGTGACCCAGGCTCCCTCTGCTCTGCTTTCCTCAGCTGAGGACTCTGGGAGCAGACGAGGTTGTAAGGGTGGGAATGAGGAGACTGGATCCCATTTGGAGGAAGCTTCAGAGCGTGGCGCTGTCAGTGTGGGTGAGTGAGGCTGAATTGCTTGACTGAGAGAAAAGTTTAGTATGCCTATACCATTGGTCCTAGGGACCCCATTGGATGCCTAGGGAAGGCTAGGGACCCTATCCTAGATTATATTTGTAAATGAATAAAACAGAATATATAGGATGAAAGGAAACTAGTAATATTAGAATCAATTATCAAAACATTTTTTAGATTGTGGTAGAGTAGTATATGTGTTATTTTATAAATACCTTTAAATAACAAGGCAATACATTTAAAATATAGGCAATGTGAACATCAATTTTATCTTTTAAAGAGATATCCATATGATGGCTATTGTTGCTTGGCTTGATCCTGGCCAATGTGACATATTTGTCTTGGAAGGTAATGCCCAAGTCACATTGGACACTCAATTAATTTTTTTTTTTAATGTTGGTGGTTCCTAGGGCTGAAAATCCTGATTCACAACAATAAGTTATTGCAAATGTATTTTAAAAGTTCACAGCTTGTTTTACAAGTAACAACCTGATCTACCAAAGCTGATGGAGTTGAACTCCAGTTGTAGAGATCCACAAGTTCACCATTCAGTGGCTGGACTACTAGGCTAAGAGTTACTCAAGATGGGCCAAGGTAAGTCTCATCAGAGTCTGCAGACAGGAACACTGTGTTATTCCACAGCCTAGGAGCACTCACGGAGCTCATGTCATGTCAAAGTAGAGCATACATGACATTTCAAGATCTGCCATACCTGTGACACAATAGAAACATATCAGGATTTCTCCTGGTGACAAGGTCACAGGTTCTACTGATATAGCTTTGCTACACTCACAAGTGAAGGAAGTACTAAAATTCAGTTGGAGGCTATCAGATATTTTGATGACTGCAATTACCTCCCAGGCAAGTTCACAGACACACACACACACACACACACACACACACACACACACACACAGAGAGAGAGAGAACATGTTGAAGCCCGTGGAAGCCAGATTAAGAACCACTCTTCTAGAGGAAGGAGATGAGGAGCAGAGATAAAAGTCAGCTGGACAGCACAGCATTGCAAAATTCCAAACGCAGGACAGTCCACAGAACAATCTCGGCCCAGGGAGCACAGAAAGACCTCTAATAAACAAGAAAGTCCTGGTGCTAATGTCTGAGCTACAGTGACACAGACCCCTCTGCTCCCAGCAATATCCTCAGCCAAGTCTCCCCGACTCCCATACACATTTAGAGTGAGTGTGGTGTGTAGCAGAAATCAAGGGAGGGGCGGAATTTCATCTTTGGGTCAATCCGGGGAGATTGTAAATCCATCTGTCAATGGAACCAGTTCAGCTGAAGTGCGCATCAGGGGCAGGGAAGTAAGGCTCACCCGGAAATTTGCAGACCCTTTAGAGAGGGCTTTAGATCACCCAGGGTCGAGTATAGGTCCAAGTTGATCTCCTCTAGATCTCAGGGTCCTGGGGTCCCCTGCAAACATCAGGCAGCATCTAGAAAGCTCACAGGGCCTTTTGCATAGGAGGAGGTCAGTAACTCACTGGCTCTGATGTTTGGGAAGTGGGAGGAAGTTGAGAAATGGGCCATGATAACCGCCTGCTTTCTAGATTGCTTTTTCCATGGCATAGAACTCTTCCATGCGGCTCAAGCATACGGAAGAGAGGCGAGGCCTTATTTGGTTTGTGGTGCTGTCACCATAGCTAAGAGTTTGGCCCTTTCAGGAATCTGAGTGAGATGCTGGCTCCTGCAGCTGCCAACCCAGACAGTGGTTACTGAAGAAACTCTAATGAGAAGCTGGCAAATGAATCCCCTTTGCCCTGCCCTGCCTCCAGCAAGCCCACTGCTGTGCCCACTGTCTTCCCCACGCTGTGTGGTAAGTTTTTCTCCTAATCTCAACCTCAATTCCTTTTTCCCATTCTTCTGAATGTTAAAGTCACGACCTTTGCGGTTTATGGGCCACCAGAGACTGAACTAAATGTGTTAGCTCTGAGTCCAAACAAGTAATAGCCGGCCAATTAAATTAATAATCCATATTGTTACAATGTTTAACCACGGCTGTTTCCTCAGCGGTCTGTTTAAATCACAGCCAAGGCCTGACCTATTAAAATGAATAACTGGAATTATGAGAAACTCCATTTAATAAACACAGTGAGGAACGCAGCACAATTGGGCATGAAATATTTATTACCACTTGAAGCAGAGAGCTGTTGGGGACGTTAAGATGGGATTAATGAATGCGTTTTAATTTCTTGTTCACAGGGTGGGAGGTGGGAGGTGGGGCTGGAACCGAAGGCCCCTTGGCAGATTCCTAGAAAAATCCACTCACATTATGTTATCGCATTGTGCTGGAGCCACTTGTTTCTGTGAGGGTCTCCGCCAATCCACTGTCAGAGCAGGAAGGCATGCATCTAATCACTGTCTTCTTGGGGACCTAGTGCGTGCTCAGTGAATGCTGGATGGAAGGAAAGACTAATGGATGGATAGATAGAAGGGCTGATTATAGATGAGACATTTTGACATCTTAGTATCTATATTTCAATAACACAGGACAGAAAAAACATGTAGCACAGTGCTTGACACATTCTACATCCTCAATAAATGGTAAGTGTCATTATAAAGAGTTAGGAGAGTAACGTCTGGTTAACTTACTAGAAAACTGACACCCACATTCAGCAGTCCCAGAGCTGCCCCAGGGCCCGACTCCCACCCTGACTGGCCCATTTATCTTGAGGTGCACTTGGAAGCCTGTTTTAGATTAGATGTTTTTGTCTGACTGTTTTGGGCTGTTCTCAGAATGAATCATTCCTTTCCCTGTTTTCCCAAAGCTCACGGCCTTCGCCCCGACATGTCACCTTTTCCCAGGTAGAGCTGTACCTCACAAGGTCTATTCCCTTTTCCCAGACATCAGCTCTGAAGTTATGATAATGGGTTTAGACAATGTGGTTGCTGTAATGACAACCCTTAGCAAGTCATATAAGCAGGGTGGTTATCGGGGATCTATAAATAAGACAACCGGGGAGCCGGCCGAGTGGTGCGGTGGTTAATCGCTGGCCTGGGAAGCCAGCGGCCCCGGTTCGGTTCCCACATATGAGGGCCAGTGACACTGCCCTGGAGAAAAAAAAAAAAAAAAAAAAGAATGTTATAAATAAGACAACCGGGCCTTTTCTGTAGGAGAACCCCAAATGGGAAAAGGATAGGTCCACTCCTGCCAGGACTTGCTTCCCAGAGAGAGGGTAAAGCAGGCCCACTGAGCCCCATGCTGATGGAGCACATTTGACATTGTGAGGGCTGTGGAGCGGGAAGGTGGAGGCCTAGCCTTGGCTTCCCCTTTGCAAACCAGCGGGCATCCGCTGGAGACCTCAAAAATGCCTCTCAGGTCCAGTACACGTAATTCAAATACATTTAATCCAAAATTAAATGTACTAATGAATGCAAGGCAGGCAAAAGGCAATCTCATTTTGAATAGGGAGAGTCTTGAAAGGGAAAATAGAAAAAGAGGATTGAGCTCTGTAAGGGAGGACATGTCTTATGTGTGGGATGGTGCTGGGTATTTTCTCTTTCAATGAGGAAAAGATGTTTCTAACCTTATGGAAAATCCCCAGCTATACCCAGAAGCCACAAATGGTCCCAAATAGGAGGAGTGTCATAAGTGGTCAATATGGCCTCATGGGATGTGACATGGAAAGCTTGCTGGACTCCAAGTGACCTTCAAGAGACTGAGGAATCAGAGGGCTCTGTCTGCCTGCACTCTGCAGATTTCTATGGTCACTTTGATCTCTTTAACCCTTAAGGTTGTTTGTAGGATGGGGATCATGTGGCTGTTCCGGGGTCCTGTTTTCCTGTGTGTTGGAGGGGAATTCTGTCAAACAAGGTAGAGTTGCTTCTGTATCATCCACTGCTCTTTTACTAGATTGTGACTTCCTGCAATCTAGGAAGGGTAGGAGGGTTTATCAGGGGCTAAATTATGCGCCATGGACAAGGGGGTCTTGGAGAACAAGATCAGTGAAGCTAGAGGAATCAGAGAAGGCATCAGGTCCACAAATGTTTGCAGGGCCCCTACTGAGATCTATGCAAGACCCTGAAGCCAACAGGTCATGTAGGCACAGGGGTTAAGGTTGCTATTTTGTGGACACATCATGAAATCATGGGCAACTGAGTAAAGGAACAGCAAAGCTAATGAACAAGAAAGGGGTAATAAAATAAACAGCTGAGATGAGCAAGTGATCACATGGACCCAAAGAAGTAATAACAAGAAAGAAACCAGACTTCACCAGAACAGATGAAAAATAGAGGGTAACTGCCTTAGTTACTGAAACAGAGGATCATTTCTTGCCTTGAAATGACACACACTTTTTAATTTTTTATTTATTTGTTCTTTTTGCTGGTTACTCCTTATCTTCTGGGAAAGTTCTGTGTTTTGTTTTTGTTTTTGTTTTAGATTATTATTAAAATATAGCTAACATACAATATTATATCAGTTTCAGGTGTACATAATAGTTCTTCAACATCTATATGCCTAAAGAACTGATTACTGTAAGTCCAGCAACCATCTAAGTATGTACAGCACATTATATTCCCATGACTTATTTGTTTTATACCTGAAAATTTAAACCTCTTATTCCCCTTCACCATTCCCCCCCCTTTGTAAATTTTTCAGTTACAGTTAACATTCAATATTATTTTATATTAACTTCAGGTGTACAGCATAGTGGTAAGAGACTTATATAATTTAAGAAGTGATCCACCTGACAAATACTCACCTCGCACTATACATAGTTATTACCATGTTACTGACTATATTCCCTATGCTTTACATTACATCTCCATGACTATTTTGTAACTACCAATTTGTACTTCTTAATCCCTTAACATTTTTCAACCTGTTCCCAACCCCCTCCGATCTAGCGCCCCAATAAATCTAGTGCCAATCTGACACCATACATAGTTATTACATACCATATTATTGACTATATTCTTTCTTTTTTTTTAATTTTTATTTTATTTTATTTTTAATTAGTTTCAGGTGTACAACACAGTGCAATAGTTATACATTTTACCCCTCAAAGTGAAAACCCCCCACCCCCTTGACTGTATTCTTTATTCTATACCTTACATCCCCATGACTACTTTGTAACGGACAACTTGTACTTCTTAATCCCTTCCCTTTATTTATTTATTTATTTATTTATTTATTTATTTATTTATTTATTTATTTATTTATTGAGGGCAGTGTCACTGGCCCTCATATGTGGAACCGAACCAGGGCTGCCCAAGCCAGCGCTTAACCATCACTCCACCCAGCCAGCCCATCCCTTCCCGTTTTTCATCAATCCCCAACCTCCCTCCTGTCTGGCAACCATCAAAATGTTCTCTGTATCTATGAGTTTGCTTCTGTTTTGTTTGTTTGTTTGTTTGTTTTGTTCTTTAGATTCAACATATAAGCGAAATCACATTGCATCTTTCGCTGTCTGACACACTCCACTCAGCACAATACCCTCCAGGTCCATCCATGTTGCTGCAGATGGCAAGAACCCATTCCCTTCCATGGCTGAGCAATATTCCGTTGTGTGTATGTACCACCTCTTTTTTATCCATTCTTCCAACAACAGACATCCAGGCTACCTGCACATCTTGGCCATGGTAAACAATGCTGTAATTAACATATAGATGCACATGTCCCCTCAAAGTAGCATTTTGGGTTTCTTCAAATGATTACCCAAAAGTAGGATTACTGGGTCCTTCATCATATCTTCTTATAGCCTCTGTTTTAAAGTCTATTTTGTCTGACATAAGTATTGCTACTATAGCTTTTGTTTTTTTCATTTTCATTTTAATGAAATAACCTTTTCCATCTTTTTACTTTCTGTCTGTGTGTACCTTTCAATCTGAAGTGAGTCTCTTCTAGGCAGCATATGCAGGGGTTTTGTTTTATCCATTTAGCCATCCTAGGTTTTTGATTGGAGCATTTAATCCATTTACATTGAAAATAATTGTTGACAGATATATAGTTATTGCCATTTTATTATTCATGTTATTTTTGTTCATCTTAAAGAAGTCCCTCTAACATTCCTTGTGATACTGGTTTGGTGGTGATGAACTCCTTTAGCTTTTTCTTGTCTGGGAAGTTCTTTGTCCTTCAATTTTAAATGATAGCCTTGCTGCATAGAGTACCCTTAGTTGTAGGTCCTTGCTTTTCATTACGTCGACTATTTTGTGCCAATCCCTTCTGGCCTGCAGAGTTTCTGTTGAGAAATCACCTGACAATCCTATGGGAGGAGCTCTTTTATAAGTTACTAGTTGCCTTTCTCTTGCTGCTTTTAGGATTTCCTCTTTGTCTTTAACTTTTGCCATTCTAATTATAATGTGTCTTGGTGTTGACATGTTTGGGTTCATCTTGTTTGGGTTCCTGCACTTCCTGGGCTTGTATGTCTATTTCTTTCACCAGGTTAGAACAGTTTTCAGTCATTATTTCCTCAAATAGGTTCTCAACCCCTTGGTTTCTCTCCTCTCCTTCTGGTACCCCTATGACGCAAATGTTGTTATGTCTGATGTTGTCCCAGAGGTCTCTTAATCTATCCTCATTTTTTAAAATTCTTTTTCCTTTTTGCTGTTCTGATTGGGTGGTTACAGCTACCTTGTCTTCCAAATTGTTGATTTGATCCTCTGCTTTATCTAGTCTGCTGGTAATTCCTTCTAGTGCATTCTTTATTTCAGTTTTTGAATTGTCTTCATTTCTGACTGGTTCTTTTTTATGGCTTCTATGTCCTTTTTGATGCTTGCAATCTCTTTGTTGAAGTTCTCACTAAGTTCCTTGAGCTTCCTTATAGTCATTGTTTTGAACTCTGTCTCTGCTAGGTTGCTTGCCTCTATTTTGTTTAGTTCTTTTCCTGGACTTATCTCCTGGTCTTCCATTTGGGATGCATTTGTTTCCTCATTTTGGCTGCCTCTCTGTGTTTGTTTCTATGTATTAGGTAGATCTGCTGCATCCCCCTGTCTTGCCAGGTGGTCTTATGTAGTAGTTGTCCTATGGGGCCCAGAGGCACAGTCTCCCTGGTCACCTGAGCAGGGAGCTCCAGGAGTGTCCCTTGTGTGGGTTGTGTGTGCCCTCCTGTTATAATTGAGCCTTGATTACTATTGGCACATCAGTGATTGGGATTGACTCTCAGGCTGACTGGCTGTGGGGTTTGACCACGCCCACAGCTTATGGGCTGCTGAACGGGAGGCCTACTCCACTGAGTGGGATTCCCCCCAGCAGGCTCTGGTGCCTGTTGAGACCACCCTTTGTGTGTGCCACTTATGGGACTAATTGAGCAGTGCTAGACAGAAGCCAGCCTCCAAGTATGTTATTTCTGGGGCCTCTTGAGAGGAGCTCTGTTGCAGACCCAGATCAGCTACTGCCTGTGACCAGCTGGGGGCTACGTGGTAAGAGCTACAAGGCAATCAAAGGTTGTTCACTGCCTGTACTGAACCTGAAGGCATGTGGGAGAGACCACACTGCAAACCAAGAATGGCTGCCACCAGTATTGAGTCTCGGGTAATTCTGCAAAAAGCCAGGACACCCAGAGGTCTGCTGCTACCTCCTGTTCCCTTAAGGGTCAGCCACTGATAAAGGCTTGTGTGGTACACAAGTTGGGTGAGGTTGGGTCCCAGGGAGTCACTAGAGTGGGAAGAGTTGAGGTCACCAGGTTAACATAGACTCTGGTTTGGTGCCAGTGCTGAGCCTGGAGCTACTCAGCAAAAGTTTGAGAGCACACCAAGACCAGTTGCTGCCTGTCTGGGGTCTGTGGACTTCAATAACTTTCCAAGAAAGAGTGAAATGCAAGAAGGGATGGCTGCTCATGGAGAAAGTGCCTCCGGCTGTGTGTGAGTTGAGTGGGGCAGGGTCACAGCTGAGTCAGTAGGTTGGTGCAATGGAGTTCACCAAACCAATCAGATTCAGATTTTGCCTGTGGGGGAGGGCTCAATGTAGGAAAGATGGCACCCGCATGTTGGAGGCACAGGAGAAGGACCCCTCACTGGGAAAATGCCAGTTGTCCTCCAGTCCTCCCCCTGAAGACACATGCCTCAGCCTGACCCCCGTATGTCTCCAAGGGCTCTCAAGTCACTGTCCCTCTGCTGGAGCTCAAGGTTAGTGTCTGTGAGGAGTGAATCTGTGCACCAGCCATTTTAGAATATGTCTGGGTTTCCCACAGCCATCTGTCCCACCCCAACAGTCAGAATTCCCACTGTTTTTCACAGCCAGATGTTGTGGGGGGCTCCTCTTCCTGGCACTAGTACTCCAGGCCAGGGAGCCTGGTGTGAGGCTGGGGTTCCTTGCTCCTTTGTGGGAAACATCTGTGGCCTAGATAACCCTCCTGATTTTCATCTGCCACACAGAGTTTGGGGCCAGCTCATTTTGCAGCTCTGCCCCGCCTACCAGTCTTGACTTGACTTCTTTATATCCTTAGTTATAAAATTTCTGTTCAGTTAGACTTCGGATAGTTCACCAGGTTGATTGTTTTATAACTTAGTTGTAATTTTGATGTGTTCATGGGATGAGGCAAGCACAGCATTTATCTACTCTGCCATCTTGGATAATCTCTCAAATTATTGTTATATTTTTAAGTTTGATAATAATATAGTCATGTTATAACAAACTAATAAATCTCTTTATATTTAAAATATATACTGGAAGATTTTAATTGATATTATTTCTGGGATTAGTTTTAAAATAATTTGGTGTACTCATCTATGTAAAGAAGAAGGAGGAAGGTATAAGTGAAAAAGAAATTGGTCATGTTTTGTTTGATAAATGTTGAAGTTGGGTGGTGGCTACATAGGGATATCCCTGCTTTTGTGTTTTTGAAATTTTCCATAATAGAGTTAAAAAATAAATATGAAAAGTTAAACACCGAATTTTAAAAATAACCTCCCTAATGATCAAAAAAATGCAAATTAAAATGAAAAAATACAATTTTTAACCTATCAGATTAGCAAAGATTATAAGAATGTTAATACTCAGTACTGGCAAGGATGAAGATAACAGGCA
Organism: Aselliscus stoliczkanus; assembly: GCA_033961575.1. Lineage (NCBI taxonomy): Eukaryota > Metazoa > Chordata > Mammalia > Chiroptera > Hipposideridae > Aselliscus > Aselliscus stoliczkanus. The sequence goes on from CM066729.1 coordinate 171,719,932, forward strand.
TTCATGCATTCCTTGTTTACTTGGTATCACCTTACTAGAAAGCATCTTGTCAATATAAATAAAAAGGCTTAAATAAGTGTGTGCTTTTTGCCCCAGGAATTCCACTTCTAGTAATTTAGCCAAAGAAAATGATCAAACAAGGGTACAGATGTCTGGTTAAAAATGTTTATTTCAGTATAATTATAACAGCAAAAAATGTTTAAATAACCTAAATACACACCAGAAAAGGAAATGGTTTAAAGACTAAAGAATATTCATATATGGATACATATAGAGCCATTAAGAACTATGATGCAGATATGCATTTATTAGCATAGAAAAATGTGTCATAGGTATATCAAGAAGGAGAAAAATCAAGTTTCAAAGGCTATATATAGTAACATACTTTTTTTGTTTTTTAAAATGTGGACGGAAAACTGTTAAAAATGATTATCTATTGATGGTGAAAACATGGATTATTTTTATTATTTTTCTTTTACTTAATTTTTTATTTTTTCTAAATAAATTGTGAGTAGTTGTTTTTCAATTCTAAATAATGAATTCCTGTGTAATTAAAATAGGGTTTGCCTAATGAAATGACATGATACCTGAAATTGACTCCAAAGTCATGTGGGGTTTGGCTATGGATGAAACAAGTTTGGCTATGAGTTGACGGCCCTTGCAGCTAGGTGGCTGGGTACCTAGGGCTTTATTTTACTTTGTTGTCTACTCTGTATGTGTTTTGGAATTTTTCATTCTAAAGTTTTGTGGGTTTTTAAAAATCTTTTTCAATACAAAATGACGTCTTGTCATCTTTGCTCTCTGCCCACCTCCCACAACATATTCCCAAAGGTCACGAAGAGCCAGTATTATGCTCAGTGGCATCAAAACTGTCTGAGTATCTCTATCTCTAGATATATATATATATATATATATATATATATATATATATTTTTTTTTTTTTTAAGATTTTATTGGGGAATTGGGGAAGGGGAACAGACAAGTTGCTGTCTTTTTTGTTCTTCAGTCTAGTTGCGGAGGACGTTGGTTCACTGGCCCATGTTGGTATCGTCATTGTGCTCTTCTCAGATGAGGCAGATCGGTCACTGGCCTCTGGATGGTCGCTCACCGTGACTATTGGCAGCTCGCGCTGGCTGCCAGCGGCTCACGCTGGCCGCCGGCCACTCACTGTAGCCTATGGCAGCCCACTGCAGCAGGGGCTGCAGCCTACACTGTCGCCGGGATTCACACAGCCCAGCTCCAGGTGGAGCTATTGTTAGCTGTGGAGGGCAGTGTCACTGGCCCTCATATGTGGGATCCGAACCGGGGCCGCTGGCATCCCAAAACCAGCTCTTAACCAATGTGCCACTCGGCCGCCCCCTGTCTGATATTTTGATTATTAAAATGGCTCACCTCTCCTGTGGTTATAAAGGCATTGAGTAGAAAATGATTCTCCTTCGAGGTTTCCCACCATCACCACCACCCACCATTTCTAGAAGATAGCTGCCTGGGTCCAGGGGTACAGACTTCAGCTAAAAGCTAATTGGCCCATGCAAGAAACAAACTCATAGCCTTAGCACCTCGTGAGCCTGATTCCATCACCTACCTGTGATGGCCTGTCATTGCTCCTTCCTGCATGGGACCATCACTTTCTCAAAGGAAGGAAGTCTAAAGAGGTTAATAGCTTCAGCATTTCCAATCAAAAGACTGATTCTTCTCATTTGCCTATTGCCTGATGCTTTCTCACCTAGCCTTATTACAAATAATACGTTTTTAAAAATGAATAGTTTTCTGGCTAGTTTCCCTGGAAATTGAATTATTCCATACTTCGAGTCACTTGGAAATTAGCAATAGCGGTGGTCAGCAAACTATATAGCCCATAGGCCAACTCTGGTCCACCATTATTTTTATATTGCCTGAAAGCCAACAATGGTTTTTACATTTTAAATAGTTGAAAACATCAAAAGAATAATAGTTTGTGATACATAAAATTAAATTCTAATTTTAGTGTCCATAAATACAGTTTTATTGGAACATAAGCCACACTCAATTAAGTGTTGCCTATGTCTGAATTCTTGCGACAAGGACAGAAATGAATAGATGCAACAGAGACCATATGATCCATGAAGCCTAAAATATTTACTATCTGGCCCTTTAGAGAAATAGTTTGCTGACCTCTCATCCAATGGGCTTGAAGCTCTCCAACACTCTGATTCCCTCTTGTCTAATAGAGCTGAATTGCAATGCCATACATTACCAGTAGGTGAGGCTGTCCTCCATACATCAGCCTGAAACCATCCAGATTTGAGGCTTGGGGCTTTAGAAAATTTATTCACCCATTCAACAAAAGTTTAATAAATGCCTACTTTGTGCCACACACTGTCTTAAGTTCTAGATTTAGAGCAGTACACAAAACAAGCAAAAACTTCTGCTTTGGGGACTACTGAAGAGAGAAGACCACAAACAAGGTGAATAACAATACCCAGTATGTTAAGTGGCATTCAGTGCTATAGAGACAAACAAAGCCAGGCAAAGGATATAGAGGATCACGGAAGAAGAGAGTAGCGATTTTAAATTGGGTTCAGAAAGACTTCATTAATAAGATAGCATTTGAGTAAACACCTGAAAGGGGGTGAAAGAACAAGCCATGATTATATTGGAGAGAAGACTGTTCCAGGCAGAAGGAACAGCCAATACAAAGGTCTTGATATGCATCATGCCCATCATATCCAACGAATATCGAAGGCCATGAGTGGTAGTGGTTGAGCCCAGGGAGACAAAGGGTAAAGAACAGATCATATGGGGTCTTGTAGGCCATGTTGATGATGTGGCTTTTATTCAGAGTGAGGCGGGAAAGCAACAGAGAAGAGCAGAGAAGTCACATCATCTGATTTCCAATTCCTTATTTAATAGCTGAAATATTTTACAAGAACTTGATATAAATCAGGCATACCGTTCATTGTCTTCTGATTTCTTAAGTTTAAAAAGGAGTTGAAAAGTATGAGAACAAGTATAAAAAGTGGAGTACATAGGGAAAAGCACACCAGGGCGTGTGTCACTTACCCATTGCTGTGTAACAAATCAACTGAAAGCTTACCAGTTTGAAAGAAGAATGGTTTTTTATTTCCCATGATTCTCTGGGTGGAGTGGGATCATCTGGGCAATTCTTCTGCTTTTTTTTTTTTTTTTTTTTTTTGTTTTAGCATCAGCTGATGTAACTTTTGCCACTGAACTAGACTGAAAGGTCCAAGGCTTCGCTCACAATTCTGGAACTTTATTGTTCCTCCATTTGGCCTCTCCTCATGGCTGATTCAGGTTTCTTCACAGCATGGTGGTCTCAGGGTGTAGGAGTTTCCAGGATTTCTGTGGAAGCTGGCTTTAAGAGAGAAAGCAGAAACTGCCAGAACTGGCACAGCCTCACTTCTGTTACATTTTATTGGTCAGAGCAAGTCAAAAGCCAACTCAGATTCAAGAAGAGGAAAAATTTCCACGTAATGAAGATTGCTTGATGGGGTAAGCAGTGTGCATGTATCTAGAGAGAAGACATTGATAGTGACCATCTTTGGAGACTATCAGAGTGGGCGAGTAACACTAATTTTTCCCCCCTTAGATCCACAAAACTTTTGGGGTACTTTCCTCTGCTCTTGCCTATTGCATGTGCATGCTATGATAAGTGTGATTGGTAGACTATGATTGATTAACTCTATGTTCTGGAATTGTGAGCGTCCCTAAGTCTTGAAAATCATTCTGGGAAGCACACTGAGCCCTGCATCCATCAAGCCTGTGTTTACTTTTCTCCCCGGTTCTACAGGCCCAGCTATCTGGCTGAGCCTCCTTGACAGTCCTGGGCACTGTCACACTTCAGTAGGCAGCTAGGCTAATCTCAGAAAACGGAGCAATGCAGTGGCATTCTGCAGAATTTAGGGAATGGGTTGCAGCTCTTTCCCTAGAAGGAGCCAAAACTACCCAGATTGGCCAAACGTGCAACTTGGCTGTGATGATGCCCCTCCTCCCCAAAAGGAGAAGATGTGGAGGATTGGGCATGTAAATGAGCTCTGGACTTTAAAAACAAAAACTTTCAGGGGGAAAATAATTTTAGATTTACGGAAGAGCTGTAAAAGCGGTACAGGGCTTTCCCATGTATGCTTCACCCAGCTTCCTCTAATATTATCACCTTATGTACCCATGATACATTATCAAGGCTAAGAAATTAACACTGGTACGATACTATCAACTAAACTACAAGCTTATTGAGATTTCCCCAGTTTTCCCACTAGTGGCTTTCCTCTGTTCAAGAGCCCCATCCAGGATCCCACGTGACATTTAGTTTGCCTGCCTCCATAGTCCCCCCGAGTCTACGACAGTTTCTCAGTCTTTCTGTGCCTTTCATGACCTTGACACTTAAAGGGTAGTGGTTAGGTAGTTTTGTAGAATACTTCTGAATTTGGGGTTGACTGATGTTTTCTCATAACTAAACAGGTTACAGGGTTTGGAAGAATATTATAGAGCTGATGTGCCTTTCTCATTACATCATATCAAGGGCACATGACATTCGCCTATCTTATTACTGGCATTGTGACCTTTGATATTAACCTTAGCTAACATGGTATTGGTGAAGTTTCTCCACTGTAACGTTAATACATTTCACTTTCCATTCTCTAGTCTTTAGAGTCCAGCTGACACTCAAGAGGAGGAGAATTGAACTTCTGGAGGGAGGAGTCTCTGAACTTTTAAAAATGCTCAGATACACTAGGGCAGGGTTGCCAGGAGCAGGGAGGGTGTCAGGCCCGCCCACTGACTTGCAGGTGACCTTGGATGAGTCACTCTATCTCTCAGATCCAGGATTTCCCTCCCACTTGTAAAATCCATGATGGCATGCCTGCCCCACAGCTGTTTTCAAAGAGCTTCAGGAGGTTTGGGCTGATAACACTTTGAGCTGCTTGGAGTATAGATATGGGGAACAGAGGGTTCTTATTAATAACAACTGGGGTCCTGTTCCTGGTCTGTAAGTACTTCCTAACCCTGATGCCCATGATCCCACAACAGGAGCATCCCCTAAAAGTGATGAGGCCATTGCAATGTTTATAAAATGGTCTCATGTTATTAACATGCTAACAAGGGCTTGGTATAAAAGGAAATATGCTACAGGGAAATATTTTTGTAAGCAAAACATGTTTTGTAAAGTGAATAAGTCCCCTGAATAAGAATTTTTGCATAAATTCATCTTTTACTTATGGGTTTGCTTAAACCCAGGATCTCCAGGAATTCCTTCCAAAGCGAACACTGTCTTGGTGCAAATGATTTTGAACAGATAGAACATTTTCTACATTGATGGTGATGAATTACCTTAGAATTGTCAATTAGAGTAATTATTTCCAGTCCTTGGAGGTTGACTTTGCCGGTAGAGAATCCCAGCCAACTTGTATTCCTGACACTTGACAGTAGGGAGAACTCAATCCCCAAAGGATTGCTGTTTGGTGATTTTAGCTAGGACGTGGCTGGTGCACTATGTTTTTCTGGAAGTACGTGTGTCTGCTGGGATTGGATGTTTTCTTTCATTTCTTTGGAACTCATACCACTTTACCTGGGCCACCAGGAGTAGGCACACAGTCTTTGCCCTGCACAACTCAAGGACATTCACATGGGTTCTGATGTGGATGGTGCCCCCTGGAGTTCATGGCAGCCCTGTCTCCCACCTGTAGCGAGCATTGCCAGACTCACTCAATCACGCACCCCAGACCTAGTCCTCCGATGAGCCACGCAGCGTGATGTGGAGCAGGAATATCATTTGGCCAAGACTTTGACGTAATCTCCAAATTCAGCTCCACAGTCACTGAGGTTCCGTGGCAAAATGAAAGAAGTCATTTATCCTGTACCTTTTCCTTGTGGCCACGACTGAACAATACAACCCAGATGACACCAATAATACACTTTATAAATCCTCTAATTGTCTTCAGAATAGCACAATTACCTGGGTTCTGTTGGGGAAAGGTGTTAAAGTGTTTCTTTGTTAAATATAAAGAGATAAAAATGGACAAGAATTTTTTAGAACACTTCTGGCATTTCTTCGCTTTATCTACAAAGAACCTCAATAATGGAAGTGACTCAGCCTATCTGTCACCCTCAGAAAGGTTCAGGCCTCAGTTTCCTCATATGTGAAGTAGGGGTTATTTTACCAACTTCAGTAAGAAAAGCACTTCAATTACTAGGTACTCAGGTCATTATCCAGCATAGATGTTTTCGGCCTAGTCAATGCTGACACATGACAAGTGATCAGCGCATATATGCATTCTACCCTCCTGGACCTTATATTGAGGTGAAAGAAAATTATCAGTCAATGACTTCTAATAAAACATGGTGAGTAACTTGATAGAGGATATACAAGGAACTGGAGAACTTATAATGGGTGGTTCAACATAAGTCATGCATTTAGGAGATAAGTAGAAGAGGAGGAGGAGGAGTCAAAGGACTGATAAGGAACAGAGAGTATAAGAGAGGAAAACAAGGACAGCCATGGAGTGTGGGACATTATGACCATTTCTCCAACATCCATTCTGTCCCTCAGCCTTGTGCTTTGAATGGGATCCCCTCTTCTTTAGTTCCAGGTGTAATTTAGCTCCTTAGCATTGTAATTGGATGAGTTAGCCCATAATTAAGCCAAACAGCACATGACATTCCCCTGGCCATAGCAGGTGGTTAAGGATGGTGCAATTAGAGCAACAATAAAGACTCTTTCTCCCCCTGGATATGACCTTAAAAGCTTCATTTATTATTGGAAGCCATCCTAACAACCATGGGGGAAACCAGACGGAGGACAAAGCCAATATACCATGGAGGGCAAAGCTAAGAGAACTGCAAAGCCAGAGCCCTGATCAAAGTGTACCTGAAGACCACTTACTACTGGTCTTTCGACTGATGCATAAGCCAGTAGATCCCTTTTGTTGTTCGAGCTTTTGACTGATGCATAAGCCAGTAGATCCCTTTTGTTGTTTGAGCCAGCTTGAGCTGAGCTTGCTGTTATTTGCGATGTGATTGTTCTAACTAATACCCAAGGGAAAAGTAGTTTGAAAAGTAAGGAGCAAGCACAACAGTGCCTGAGGATATCAGCATGTCAAGCAAGACAAGGACTAAAAAGTATCCATTAGATTTAGCAACATGGAGGTCGTTTGTGACCTAGGTGAGGTCAGTTTCAGTGGTTGGGACAAGGAAGCAGAGAGAACCATTTGCAGGCTTTGCTGGACATCTGAGTAAGCAGAGGACCCCTGAAGCCATGAACTTTTGACTGCTTTGAGACAATCCTAGTGTCTGTCACTACGGAGAGGTCAAATTTTTAAGATTTTAGACATTCTATCCTATTGTCTCCACTAGCCATCAAAACATTCCCCTCTCCCAAATTCTTTAAGTATCTGGGTTCTGTGCTGTCCTACAGGTTTACTTATAGAAAGCACAAGATTTAGACTACACTGCGTAAGAGGCTTCCATCACAGCTGACCAGTTAAATTAAGTTTTGGCCTTTTCCCTGTAAGGTAGTTAGTGCTGCTTACCTCTTTGCAGGTGTAGAGAGTCACACAGCCCTTGGAGAATTAGATTAAAAACTATAAACCCTCTTACTAGGAGAGAAAATGCCCAAAATTCTGTGTACAATTCTAGAGCTTCATGATTTCTATGAAGCTGGCCTTGCAGATTATGTGGGACATGGCCCAAAGTACTCCGTCATTTACAAGCTCCAGTGAATCAAAGCTTCCATAACCGGGATCCTGTTCTGATGAAAAAAGGACTCCAACTCCTCAAACTAGTCCCCTCTTCCTTCCAAGAGCTCCTAGAACCCTAGTTTCTCCAGGAATTAATCAGGGAAGGGTTTTCAGCTTTCTTATCCTGTCAACACTCACACCAGCATCACCTCTCCTGGCTCCTTGCCCAATCTCTCTTTCCTAAGGAACCCTGGGATTCCCAAATCTCCAATCATGGTCATGGGGAAGGCTTTGGATTTAGGAGGTGTATATGTGGTTGTCACTTTCATTCATTCATGCCTTTATTCTGAGGATTCCTACCTGCATAGTGAGCCCCAGTTCTCAGACATCTGTCTACACAGCCCCTGGAAACCACACTCAGGGATCAGACAGTGGTGAAGACCTTGGAGTCCTAGACACGACCTGTTACTGACACCTTCTCTTCCTATTACTCCAATTTTTCTCTTATGATGACCCCGTCAGCAGCATAAAAGAATTCCCTCATCCCAAAGTGCTGGTTTCAGCCTAGCATAGGGACTCACTAGTGAAGTGTTAAGGGCTGGAGAATCAGAGGACAGCTCTGGGTGTCTGGCCTGGAGCAAACACTGCCCTAATGGTGCACACTTCCCACCTGAACTGGAGAAAAGGTCTAAAATGTTTCCTATTGACTTCTGTTAGCACTTCTAATTATGCCCTAATTGTTTGCATACTCACCAGTCATCTTCACTAGCCCTTGAGGGTGCGGCCATGAATAATTCACCCTTGTGCCTTGCAGAGCTCAACAGATAACAATAATAAGAGTGAATGTGAACTGAGCTCTCCCTGCTTCCAGAATGGAGCTAAGTGCTGCCTGGGCTTATCTCCCTCACAAGACTCTATGCAGGATTGTCTATTATCAACCCTACTTCATTTTTTTTTTAACTTTTCATTTTGACATAAATTCAGATTTACAGAAAAGTTTCAAAATTAATATAAAGCATCCCCATATGTCATTTACCCAGTAATCCCCAATGTTAACGTCTTGCATAAACACAGTAAAATATAGTCCAAAGCAGGAAATGAACACTGATACAATCCTATTAATTAATCTACAGAACTTATTCAAATTTCACCAATTATACCACTACTGTACTGTTTCTGGTACAGAATCCAAGATCTCGTGTTGCTTTTAGAAGTCATGTCTCTGGTTTCCTCTCATCTGAGACAGATCTTCATTCTTTCTTTGCCTTTTATGTCCTGAACACTTTTGGGTTTTTTTGGATAACAATGGAGTTTGTACTGAAACAGTTGTAACACATGGTGAGGAAAAAATATAAATGAAACTCAAATTAGGTTGGATATTGAATACTTTTGAAGAGCACTGATCAGTTAGTTATTTGTAGAATATTCCTCCATTTAGGTTGGTTTGTTGTTTCCTCAAGATTAGATTCTGATTACACTTTGGGGACAAGAATACCATGAAAGCAATGCTATGCCCATTTCAGTGCATTATATTGAGTGGCACACGATGTCAAAATATCTCATTACTGGGAATGTCAACTTTGGTCATCAGATGATATAGCATCTGCCAGGTTTCTCTACTATAAAGCAACCATTTTCCCCTTTGTAATTAATAAACATCCTGTGGGAAAATACTCTTGGACTATGTAAATATCCCGTTTTTCATCATACTAATTTTAGATCTATTGGTGATCCTTGCTTAGAAACAATTACTACTGTGATGTTTGCCAAATATTGATTCTCTATTTCCATATTTCCTTCTACATTGAGAACTGGAATTCTATAAGGATTATCTTTCCTCTTCTCCCTTTTTTAAAATTATTTTTTAAATTAATTATTCACTTACACCAGTATGGACTCCTACTCCTACAATATTAATCTCATTTTTCAGGTGAGAAAAGTGAGGCCAAGAGTGATTAGGTAACGTGTGTGCAGAGCTAGGAGGAGGGAGAACCGGGCTTTAGTCGTGAGCTACCTGTGTTCTTAACTGATACATTCTTCTTCCTGGCAATGTGAATCTTGTAACTTAGCATAGTTACCCCTTTGCTTTGGTTACCAGAAAACTCGAATCTAAAACCATCATTAGCTGGTTCTCACAACATGCAGACTTTGCCTCCAACATCCTCTTTTTACTGTACCCTTTTTTTTTCTTGCTCCCATGTCCTTATCTATGTTTTATTTTATCAACCATGTTTGTTTTGTTTATTTCTTATTTGTAAATCACCTTAAATCTCCTTTTGAGAGAAAATTAGTGATAAAAAAACATATCGCTGAGCCTATATCATGGTAGATTTGTAATTATTGTTTGATGTAAATCAATTTGATTGCTCAAAGATTGTTTCTTGACAATAGTGTCCATGGAGTAGTCCTTGAGACTTGTCCAAGTGGACACAGTCACAAAATATGTGAAAACACACCTTCTCTCTGTGCCTCCAAATAACTGAGGGTGTCCAGATAGGGCTATCAGAGGACATAACTATGACAGCCAGATACCAATTGATAAATGCCTGAAGTTGACTTTGGAGGAGCCATTTTTCATGATGCCCCATGCATCTTTAAGATAAAACTGCAAATGGCTCTTTCTGGGGCATTGTTTGAAGATTAAAAGTGTTGAGTGAGCTGTCTGAGGCTGAACACATTCAAACAGAAGCCTCCAGGAGAGAAAATACAATGGCAATTGCAGGGCATGCCAGTGTCACTTGGAAGATGTGGATGGTAACCAGTGTGCTTTGCTTCCCAGGATTCATTTTCCCTCCTTCCTGAAAGTGTGTCTAAAATTCCATTGGAAATGCATCTCTCCTCCTCTCTCAGCTGTATAGTTAGGGTAAGCTGAATTCACACAGAGCTCCAGGTGTTTATGCCAATAAACTAAACCCACCACCAAGATGGTTCAGGTATGGGCAGGTAATAAACTCAGAGCCAGGGACATGGCAACCAGTTCCAGAGGCCTTCTAACACAGCAAAGCGTGTCTCCTTCATGGAACTTTGTGGCAGGGATGCTCTCTCTTCCTCCAGTGATGGGGTGAGGGTGTGAGGTCAGGAACCACTGCAGCCATCTTGGGATCTTTCAGTGGCGTTTGCCTGAGAAGGAGAATAAACCAAAGAACTGGGGCTAAGGAATGGAAATATGGTCTGGGCTGTATAGTCTGGCTTCCATCAGAAGCCAGACTATCTCCTGACTGTTACAAGAGCCAGAGAACTGCGATTTTTTATTTTAATGATTTGGGTAGAGTTGTCTATCATTTGCAAATAAAAACAAATTGTAAATGATAAAACTAGATGGACTAAAAGTCCTGTTTGGTTTCAGAATCACTGAGGGAGTGTATTAGATGCACAGATGCTCAGGGGTTCTGAGTATTTAAAACACCACCGGTAATTCCTACTCGCACTCAGGCCTGGGAATCCGAGATCTGCTCGTACACATTAAACTGACCTTTAAGAGGTCCTTGGTACCCTTCTGCTTCCTTCTCTCCCCATCTCCTCTGCCAGGTGAAAGACCTCCAGGAGAGGGGCCCTGGCCCCAGCAACTGAGCCCCAGTGCTTTCTATTTATGAAAATTGCTTGCATTTTCCTAGTTAGTGGCAGATCTGCTGTTTGATGTTAATGAGTTTGTGAACCCAACAAAAACATAAAAGAAGAGGCTCTTCCAGAGAGAGAAAATAGAAACTAAAGTGCCATCCAAAATGGGACAGGCTTGAAATCAGTCTTGAATCTCACCAGCCCCTTCCCAACAGGGCCTCTTTCATCCAACTGGAGAAACCAACATAAAATACCCATCCTGGTAAATATCCTGCAAAATCAAACCAACCTGATTTGTTGGGACAAAGAGAATGAGGAATTTGGCTGATCAAAGTGGGCACAGCGCCCCCTTAAACTTCTCCCACCCCATTAGGCCTCCTGTAGACCAGAGACATTGGTTTCTCACACATCAATGATACTTCCAGGACTCATTTGCAAATAGCCCCTTGCATCCTGGTGCAAATCTTAGCTGTCTCCTAATAACCCACTTTAGGACACGGGTGTTCTGATCTGATATTATTAGATGGAAAGTGGCCGCTTTCTAATCTAGAGAGAGGCAGGGGCATTTGTAACAGCCAGAATCAAAGGCCTGGCCTCTTCTGTTCCTAATTATCAATAGTGTTTTATAATCTTATTAATATTGATACACAGTATACTGAAGATCTGTTAAGGCGTAATGTATGTGGAAGATAATTAACAAGATCCGAGTCAGATCAATCGCTTATTTGACAGCCAACGGTGTGTGGCTTATAAATTATACATATTCTAGGTATTGCTCAAAATGTTTAAAGTTTCAGTCCAATCCTCCCGATCCAGAGCTGGGGGAAGGTATGAACCTAAAGGTACTGTCCCCAGCCTATTGGAGCCTCCTGTGCCCACTCAGGACTCACTCTTACTTAAAAATCAAAGGGTTCCATTAACCGCCGAGCTCTCCACACAGCATCAAGGCACATCTTCTCCTTGTACAGTGTGGAAAAACAAAAGGTGAAATCTTGTAAGAAAAGAGATGATTAATAGAAGGAAGGTAATTCGCCTTTTGATTTCTGGAATGAAGGTAACAGTTGGATGTTTGAAACAGCAGAACTGATCTTTTCGTGCTGGCGCTAGTCTGTAACAGGGTGAGGAATCTGGGTGCAGTAACTACAAGCCATCATCCCAATTAATATGTATGTTTGTGTACTGTTTTTTTTTTTATTTTGAGGGCAGTGTCACTGGCCCTCATATGTGGGACCCGAACCGGGGCCGCTGGCTTCCCAGGCCAGCGCTTAACAACCACGCCACTCGGCCGGCCCTGTTTGGGTACTTTTAAGAGCTTCAAATCGCCTGGTCAAGTACAGCGTGTGCACACGTATGCATGCATGCATGCGTGCTTTGGGTGTGTGTATATTTGCACCTTTGTATTGTGAGAGCAGTGGACATTATTATTTACTCTCAGATAGCATCCCTTTAGGGACAGCCCCTCCACATTCAACAATAATCCCATTCAGTCCATGGGTTCAGATGGAGCTGACCCTACCCTTGCCCCAGGGGCAAGCACATGACCCAAACTGGCCAATCAGAGTCCTTCTCATGATTTAGTTTTCAGAGCTATTGGAAAAGACGGTGCCATTTCCCTCTGGAGTTTTAAGTAAGAAGGGTACGAGGCTCGTACTACTGGCAGTCACTCTGCCACAAAGCGGAAAGAGCCTGTCTGAGAAGACGTCATCCAGAGAAAAGCACAAGCAAGCCGTCAAGAGAACTGAGAGCTGCTTGTATCATTTGGACTCCTGGATCCAGCTGCACCTGAAGTTCTCACTAGCACTCCCAATTTCCTGAACCAATCATGAATTCCCCTTTCTGCTTAAGGCAACATGAGCTGGGTTTCTGTCACTTAACTAATAAAATTCCAGCTAACACAGGAGATTAAGGCCAGATTTTTGGCCCCTCTTCTACACCTCTCCACAATGCAGAAGAGAAAGGTAGGTAAGACATTCAGGTTTAGGAGCCAGAAATAAGAATGAACCACAAAAATAGAGAGGACAGCGGGTTTATCAAGACAGCAGCACTGCAATGAGGAAAGTTACCTGGTGCTGAAGTTTGCAGAGCCTCCTAGCATCCTCCACATTTAGCTGGGGAGACTATGGCATTCTACTAAGAGCCTGCATGCAGCCCACATCAGAGGGAAGTCAGTGTCCCAGAGAGATCCCAAATCAAGCAGTGTCACTCCTTGGGCTGGAGGAAGTCACAACTCCAAAGGGATAGCTCCAGGAGCCTACATACTCCTTGGGGTTTGTAATGGGTCATTGTGAGGATGCTGAGTGATATTGGGGTACCCCAGACATTGTGGTGTTAGGTTCGTAGTGGATGACCATGATGATAAAGTAAAGCCTCACCCTGGTTGCTGGCCAGTTTCTAAGAGCAATGTTAAGTTCAAAGTCACTGACGGAGGTCAGTGTGCTGCGTGCATCTATAGGGCCTTTTGACACAAATTAGAAAAAGGCACCCACTTTGGGCAGATGAACTAGAAAAATGGTGCTTCCTCTGGACAGAGGGATCAGTAGCACAGCACAAGACTTGGAAAGAGAAGCTCAGGCAGGATTGTAACCCTCATTTGCCCCATTAGCTGACACCTGTGCAGTGTGCAAGCTGAACAATGGTACATGGCAGAACTGAATAAAAACTCCTCAATCAGCCTCCCTCAGCTGACTCTGATCCATTGTGGGCTGCTCTTCCTGCCGTCTGTAAATCACCCTGGGGATTGCATGCCCAAGGCCCTCTGAAAGACCAGGATGACTAGGTCACTTTACCAGGATGACTAGGTCACTTTCTAGGGTGTCCACTCACTTCTGCTTCCCGACCGAGTTTAATGCTTACTGCAAGACCAGGAGATTTGCACCTAAACCTGTTAATGGGACTACATAGCAACCATCCAGATTGATTAAGAAGTATGGTAACCAGTGAAATAAGAGTAAGGAAAGGGCCGGCCGAGTGGCGCAGTGGTTAAGTGTTGGCTTGCGACGCCAGCGGCCCCAGTTCAGATCCCACATATGAGGGCCAGGGATACTGCCCTCAAAAAAAAAAAAAAAAAAGAGGAAGGAAAGAAGTATCATGATATCTATGAAAACTAAATGAATGCTTTGGAAAGAAAGATAAAGGCAAGTTGCTAAAAAAAAATCCTTAAAATTAAGGAATCTCTTGGCACTGATGGAAATGCATGGTTTTATACAGTATAAAGCCATATGCAACTATTATAATTCACTGAAGTGTGCACTGTAACTAGATGCAGTTTATTATATGTAAATTATTTCTCCATAAAATTGATAAGAAAAATATTAAGTGCAAGTGAGATGATATCAAAGATTGGGGGGTGGGTGTAAAACACAAAATTCCTCAGGGGCCTTGCATTGTGATTGCTCTGCAAGTGTCTTTAAGATCTCACTTGAAGAAAACCACAACTGGAAATTATAAATGATGTGCAGTTGGCTTAGGCAAGAAAGAGAAGCTGGAACTGCAAAGAGCAGGCGCCAACCCCGAGAAAATCCTTGGTTCTACATCAAAAGATTGGCAAAGAAAATGAACATTTATCATGTTCAAATTTTTCAAAGTGTTTAAACTTTGTATAACATATGTCTATGTATTGTTTTAGAAAGATTCCCCATTTTAACTGACTCTTTTGTGATTAACTGCCAACTTCGGGCCAATCCCACCACATAGCAAAGCTTCCACAGTGGTCTTCATTGCCCTGCAGTCATCTTTAAAGTGTGCGGTAGCACCATATTTCAATAAATGCAGCACAATCTATCTTCCCTCTCTTCCCCACAGGGGAACAGATTGCTGTTCCTTCAGTTGAACTTGCACGTAACAGGCGTGTTACACAAAATGCTGGCTCCCACCTGCAGTGTCAGTTGATCGAACTCTGGTGGCCTCTGACCAAGCACAGGCTCACACAGCAAACTGCGAAAGCTACCCTAAGTTGTGTGCTCTCTCGGTCTGTCTGTCTGTCTGTCTGTCTGTCTGTCTGTCTCTGTTGCTGAGTCCTTATGATGTCAATGTTTATATCATTTGAATCCACCACATATCCACTTACATACAGCAGCCCATTCTTTATTCTGCCAACTCCTGAGCTGGGTAGTGACACGATGGGCTCTCCCACTTAGAATCATTGAGCATTCACCGTGGCAGTGTGGTCAGTGAGAGTGTCATTCCCAATTCTTCCCTTCCTCCTTCCCTCCCTTTCAGTGAATTCCCATGGCGTCACAGGGGACACGCTACTTCTCGCCCTTAGCGTTGGCTGAAACACTGATTTGGCCAATGCAGACATGACATGAGTAGGACTAAATGTGTTTGTGCTTCTGGCTTGCCATCTTTTGTTTCTACCATATGCCACGAAAAGAACACACTCTGAGAAATCCCTGGTCCAAGGAGGATAAGAGACACATGGGGAAAACCGAGACCTAACCCACTGCCTGGAGCCAAGCCCAGTCAACCCACAGCCTGAAGCAAGCTGCCTTATCCCAACTCATATAACCATGAGCTAGAAATATAGGCATTTGTTATGCAGCATTGTTGAGTAAAAACATTACTGATATTGGGTGGTGTGGGGCCGGGGGAGTGGTGGTATTAAAAAGCTCATTGATTTTACAGATGAAATTATTTACTAACTCTGTGATACTGGACTAGACAGTGTCTGGTCTCAGCTCTTTCATCTGTAAAATGAAAATCCAGTACCTGTCTTATCCAGCTCTCAGGGATGTAATAAGGATAAAATGATAGCATTGAGAAAGTTTGCCTAGTGTCATAATCACAATAGTGCTGCTATGACCCCTGAGCTGTTGATAGCTCCCCATTGCTCACAGAAAAAAGCCAGCATTGCTCATCAAGACATGTGAGTCCCCTGTGTGTCTTCCTGCCTGCCAAAACCACTTTACTTCTCACAACACTCACACATCATGTTGCAGCCACTTGAAGTATTTCCTACTCCCCAGACTGTCTCTGATCTTTCTTCTCTCCATGTCTTTTCTCACTCTGGACCTTCCCCTTAGAATGTCTTTTCCTGTCATCTCACCTTTTGGAAACCTCCACTCTGTAACTCAGGTATCACATCCTCCAAATGTCTTCCCCAATCCCTTTCGCTAAAATTAAGTCATATTTCCTTCTGGGCACTTAACACATGTTACTTGGATTACGAGCATTGCACCCAAGACCATCAACCACACCAGTAAGAGTGAGAATAAGTTTTCTGAGCACAAGGGGCCATTTTTGCTTACTTTCATCTTCCGTGGACCACAGCCTGTGAAGTACTCAGTACACGGTTAGTGTTTACTGGTAATGAAATGAGGTATGTTACCCCAGCAAAGTTACCCTTGCAGACTCTGGTGGTACAATTCTGCCATGTTCTAGCATACTCTCCAGTCAATAGAGAACGGTAGTGACACACCCATGAACGATGACCCAAACAGCTGCCATTTATTGCACACTTATTCCTGCACTAAGCACTTTGCACATATTATCTTATTTAAATCTCCCAACAGCTCTCTCTGAGATTTGACCCATTTACCTATAACATGTGGCAGAGATGCTATGCATTTTCCCTTTCCTCCTGGGCACCCAGCTAGACCACATGTCCCAGATTCTCTAACAGTTGAGTGTAGCCATGTGACTGGTTTCTGTCCAATCAAGTGGGAGAGGAGGTAGTACATGTACTCCCAGGCCAGGTCGATGAAAACCTCTCCTGCGATGCTCCCTCTACTCTTCTGACAGTAAGTATAAGAGATCCAAGCAATGACCTTGAGGCCAAGGATGGTGGAGCCACAAAATGGAAAGAGTTTGGGTTTGTGAATCATGCTCCAGGTGGAAAGCCCTCCTATGCTGCAGTGTAATGTGATTGTGAAACACATTTCTATTTGGTTAAGCCAACGAGATTATACCCATGTGCAGCTGTTACATGAGGAAACTGAGGTTCAGGTTAAGTGATTTTAACGCCAACCTAGCTATCTCTAGTTCCTGTGATCCTAACTACTGTACCTACTGCATCTCAGCTAAGAAAAAATGCAAACAAGTGAAAACAAACCTCCTATTGGGGTGAAATCAGGGTTTTCTAAGCCACGACTCCCTGTGTCTCTGGAATGTTACACCAGCAGAGTTCCCATGGCGGGCAGGGTTGTGAAATGACTAAGTTGTTGTTTATTTTAAGGCAAGGGGGGAGCAGAAGGGAAAAGACATGTATTGAGTGCCCATACATGTCAGACACTTACATGCCTGTTATCTCATTTACTCTTCAATAACCTCTGGTTGTAATGCCTATTGGGAAGGTACCTGCAGTCTCAGAAAAGCTACTGACTTGGTCATGCTTCCTAATGAGCAGCAACATTGAGATTCAAACTCTAGTCCATCTGATTCCACTTATATTTTCAGTTAACATTTTAGGGGAATATCATTTCAGGCTCCATTTCATTCATTCATTCATTCACTCATGCATGCATCATTTGTTGGATGCATAGTATGGGCCAGGCACTCTCCTGGTCTCTAGGGATGAGGGCCAGCACTGGGTTGCTGCAAGAAGGGCACCTAAGGCACTAAATTTAAGGAGGCATTAACTGTCAGGTGTTCACCCTTCACTCCCACGACCCTGAAAGTGAAGGCCTCCTTAAGTTTTGTGCTTTAGGCACCTGTTTTACTGTACCCTAGTCCCAGCCCTGCAGAGCAGTGAGCAAAAGCAGACACAGACTCTGCCCTCAGAGAGCTTACAGCTTAAAGTAGAAGACAGACCAGCTACCAGTATTCCAGTTGTCATTGTAAATCACCCCAAATGTGCTGTAAATCCACACCATTTTGTTATGCTCATGGAGTCTGGCCAAGAATTCAGACAGGCACAGAGGAAGTAGCTTGCCTCTGCTCCTCAATATTTGGGGATTGAGCTAGATGACTAAAATAGATCTGGGGCTTTGTCATTCACACATCTGGCATCTTGGCTGTGATGAGTTGAGGGTAGCCCCAGCTGGGACTCTGTTGACTGGAACCACCCTATGAGGACTTTGTGTATGGCCTGGGCTTCTGGTCAAAGCAGTCACTAATCTGCCCAGATCCACTGGGAAGGGACAGAGGCCCATCTTTCAATGAAAGGAGTATCAAAGTATTGGTGATTTTTAGAATCATCACAAACAATGACAGAAACAAATGAATAATTCTTCTATAGAAAAAAGGAGCAGGCAGGCAGCTGATAAGGGGTTAGTATTCAAAATATATTGACAACTCATACAACTCAATAGCAAAAAAACAAACAATCTGAATAAAAAATGGGCAGAGGATCTAAATAAATTTTCCCAAAGAAGACATACAGATGGCCCACAGGCACATGTAAAGATGTTCAACATCACCGATCCTCAAGGAAGTGCAAATGAAAACCACAATGAAATAGATCACCTCACACCTGTTAGAATCGCTATTATCAAAAAGATAAGAACTAACAAGTGTTCGTGAAGATGTGGAGAAAAGGGAACCCTGCTGGAGGGAATGTAAATTGGTGTAACCACTATGAAAAACAGAAGTTTCCTCAAAAAATTCAAAATAGATCTATCATATGACAGCAATTCCACTAGTAGATATTTACCTGAAGAATATGAAAACACTAATTTGGAAAGATATATGCATCCCTGTGTTCATCGCAGCTATTTACAATAGCCTAACCATAGAAACAACCTAAGTGTCCATCGATGGATGAATGGATAAAGATGTGGTATATATTTATAATGAAACACTATTCAACCGTGAAATAAAATGGAATCTTGCCATTTGTTGTAACATGGATGGACCTGGAGGGCATTATGCTAAGTGAAATAAATCAGACAGAGAAAGACAAATACCATATGATCTCGCTTACATGTGAAATCTAAAATACAAAACAAACAAACAAAACGAAACAAAATTAAGCTCGTAAATACAGCGAACAGATTGGTGGTTACCAGAGGGCAATGGGGTAGAGGAGGGAGAAAGAAAATGGGTGAATAGGATGTAAAGATACAAACAACAAATATAGAAATAAGTCCTGGTGATATAATGTACAACATGGTGACTATAGTAATAATACCCCACATTTGAAAGTTACTGAAAGAATAAATCTTAAGAAGTCCTCATCAGCCGGCCAAATGGCTCAGTTGGTTAAGAGCTCGCTCAAGAGTGTGAGCTGAGCTGTGAGCAATGGCAGTTCGATGCCAGCCCAAGCTGAGTTGCCATTGAGCTGCCAACAGGTGGCAGGATGGCTCAACTAAAAAAAAAAAAAATTCCTTTAGGGCCGGCCCAGTGGCGCCGTGGTTGGGCGCTGGCTTGGGAAGCCAGCGGCCCCGGTTCGGGTCCCACTTATGAGGGCCAGTGACACTGCCCTCAAAAAAAAAAAAGTCCTCATCATAAGAAGACAGAATTTTGTAACAATTTATGTTGATGGGTGGTAACTAGTCTTATTGTGGTGATTTTTTCTCAATGTATACAAATTGAATTATTGTTATACACCTGAAACTAATATAATGTCATATATCAATTATACTTCAATTAAATATATGTATATATACATATGTGTGTGTACATATATATAAATATATATACTGGGGGTGCCAAAAAGATGTATATACATTTTAAGAGATGTTATCTATGCTTAAGCGGTAGTTTGCCATAATCAGAAGTGTCTGGACACTGATGGTACCCACTTTGAGCACCTCCTGTAATTGCAGAAGTGAAAAGTGACTTGTATCCATCTTTTGCTATCAGTATATATTGAGTATTACAATTAATACAATTTTTTCCTTTCTTAAAATGTGTACACATTTTTTTGGCATCATATATACATTCATACGTGTGTGTGTGTGTGTGTATAGATAAACAAATGGATAAAGTTATCGCACACCTGTGTTCCAGGCATCATGCAAAGCATTCAGCCTGTACTAGCCCATGAAATTTTCCCAACACTCTAGGACAGAGGTAGACAGACCAGCTATGGTCTCCAGATTACAGATAGGGAAACAGGGTTTAGGAAGGTAAAGTGACTTTCTCAAGGTCACCCCAAGGGTAAGGAAGCTGCGGAGAGGAAACTCAAGCCCCCAGTCAGTTTGACTTGAAGCCAATTTGGCCACCTCTGCACTGGAACAGCCCAAGGCTGCACCACCTCCACCCCCAGCTCCTTGCGGGGAAGGGAGGTCAGGGGCCTTTGTCCCCAAAATGCTGGACTGAGGTGGATGTTCAGTGACTCAGACTGGGGTGCCTTGCCCTTGCCTATGATGGGTAAATATTCACTGTCATAGCCAACTTGGGGAAAGGGGCCTCACTCATGCTATCACTTATGCATGGTCCTGGGCTAAGCTCATCCACTGGGAATTGAAGGGAGAAGTTGCTTCCAGTGGGACGACAGTGCCAGTTCCTCTGGGTCACTCGCCTCTTGCTTAACTCTTTCCCTGCTGCTTCAGCCCTGGTGACAAAGGTTTGAGCCTGGAATTCAGCTTTGTGTGTCTCTGCCAGGGTTTGTGTTGGGCAAGCAACAGCTGAATTTCCACTAGCCCGGGAGGTTCCATTTACTTCAGGCCTCATGAGTGCCCACAGCTCCAATTGACACAGATGTAAATCAGGCCATTAGCACCTCACAGTTTGGCAAGAAGGTGTGGCCAAAAGGGGATTTAAAGGTGGAACTTTGGAGGTGGGGGGAGGGAGCAAACTTGGAGCCCCACTTAATGTTTAACCTCTCTGACAATGGGATTGCAAGCTTTCCCCACCCTTATCCCAGGCAGCTTCTTGAGTGAAAGAGTTGATAAATACATGGTAGATAACAGATGGGGCTGGGTGGGAGGAAACGGAGCTAAATTATACATCAGATGCCAGGGGAGCTACCTGGGCCAATAAGAAGCGCTGTCTCCAGAGAAAGGTTTTCTGGAGACTCACTTCTCTTCCTCACCACACTTCACCGGTCCTTTGTCTGGGAAAAAAGCCCCCCGCCCCCCAATGCCTCTTAACACTGTTAAATCATTGTCAGGGGGAGAAACTGAAGAGACGATCATTCCAGGAGAAAGGAAGGGAATGAGAGGGGGAAGCAGAGAGGGAGAGAGACCCATTTCTGGTAAATAATTAACAACAAATATCTCCCTCAAAAAAAAAAAAAAAAAAGAAAGAAAAAGTGCCCCTCAAAACTTTCAACTTCCCTAATTTGGAAAGTCAAAAGTTTAACTGGGCGCCAGGGTGCTGATGACAAGACTGGGTTCCAGTCCACTCATGTCACCCCAGCTGTGGCCATCTCCTTCTTGGGAAGACAGCGGTGTCTGGTGACAACAGGTGGAGGCCTCAAGCCTTCCCTCTGGCGTTCCAGGCGGAAGGCAGGATGCCGGCATCTGTCATCTGGGTTGTTGAGGATCCTTCCACTGGCTAGTCACAAGTCAAGACATCAGAAGCATTAGCTTTGGAGTCAAACCTGGGTTTTCACTCTGCTTGGTTGTTATCTGCTGTGTAACCTTGCACAAGTTACTTAACTTCTCTGGGCCAGTATACTTCACTATGGAATGAAGCCAACAAAATTGCTTTTGCAGAGTTGATGCCAGGATTAGATACAGTACATGTCAGGGGTGAGTAAATTATGGCCTGTGGGCCAAATCCAGCTGCCACCTGTTCTTTTAAATAAAGTTTTATTGGAAGCCAACCATATACATTTTTAATCACTTATAGCCGATGGCTGCTTTTATGCTGCAAAGGCCAAATTGAGTAGTTGTAGCAGTGACTATATGGCCCACAAAGCCTGAAATATTTACGCTCTAGTCTTTTGCAGGAAAATTTTCTGATTCCTGGGATATATAAAGGAGGCCGGCTGGTGCTTTGTAAAAGTTCTCCATGTGGCAGAGGCGGTAGTTAATATCATCCCAGGGCATTCAGGAGCTCGTCCTTCGTGTTTAGAAGGATGAGTCTTGCTTCTCTTGCATATTTCCCTCCTCATAGCCTGTGCCTTCCATGCACATTTTATTCACATTTTAGATGTTGGCAATTACGCTGGGGACAGGGGTCTTTCCTTACGCTTCTGATCATGTGATACGTGTTAATGATGGCATCTTGCACCCTTGTTAGGACCAGAAGGGCCGCAGCCTCTAGCGGTCGCCAAGTCACGTGACAGATGGCCACAGTGGGGCCCAGGAAGAAGAAACCACAGGCAGACCTGTGGCTTCAGTATGGCCATGGCAGAACTCCTGTGGGAGCCACTGTTAGCCTTGGGATAAGGGACAATGAAGAAAGAAGGAAGCCACTCGGTTCTTCTATGCCAGGTGTCATCAAACTGCTGCTCACAAGCCACATGCGGCTCTCTGGAGACTTTCCGTCTCAAAAGTCTGCCGACCCCTGTTTTAGACCAATGAGCGGAGCACAGGAAGCTGAGCGACCTCGGCTGTGCAGACCCCTCCCCACAAAGGAGCAGCACAAGTTCAGGGCCAGCACCACACGCGCCACTCCTGCCTGCTTAAACCCAGCACGAAATGTACAAATTCAGCAGATGCTTATGAAGTCAACGAAAGCAACTATGCAGTTGATACAAAACCTCCGCTCTCCAGGACCAGGCAGCAAAAGTCAAATAGAGGGCCTCAAAGCCTTGCTGGCTGCCTTCCTTTCGTTCAGCTTCCTTGATGTGATGGATATGCACCAGCCTAAATTACATGAATCATTCTCTTACAGTAGCAATATGAACTTGAAAAGTAGCCTTGCCAGCCCTGCCCACAAATACCTCCAGACTGCTCCCTTGGCCTGTTCGGCCTCCTGCTGGCCTTTCCCTACAGGTCCTGCCTGGAAGAATTCCAAGGCACAGAGGCTAGCCCAGATAAAAGAGCCTCCTGCTAGAAGTGCTACAAATGATATTGACACATCAGCATGTTTGCAAGGCGCACACATCTGTCCAGTTATACCAGCCAGAAGTGCCAAGTCCCTGGACCCTAACCCCTGGCTGCTGGCACCATAAGTGAACACCTACCGTGTTCCAGGCATTACGTTAAGGGCTTTACATGCACTAGTTCAACAATTCTCAAAGCCACAAAGACCCTTTCGGGGGTGTGGGAAGTCAAAACTATTTTATACTATTTTCATATTATTTGCTTTTTGCACTCTCTTAAGTATACACTAGAATTTTCCAGAAGCTACATGGTGTGTGATGATGTCATTACTCTGATGGCCAATGGGATGTGTTTTCTAGATTTTTTTCAAGTGAGGACTTTGGGGGTGCTCAATAATTTTTAAAAGTGCAAAGGGATCCTGAGAGTATGTTCGGGAACTGCTGTACTATTGTATCTTTTTTTGAAACCCTCACAACCACCCTAGGAAGTAGGTACTGCCCTCTTTTGTTTACAGAAGAGGAAACTGAGGCTCTAAGAAGTAAAGTGACTTGCCCTCGGTCACACAGGGAGCAAGCAGCCGAGCTCGAATTGGAAGCTGGTTCTGGCCAAGGACAAGCTCCTCATGTCCGTGCAGAATGGCCTCCCCAGCTCTCACGAGACGACTCGGGAGGCAGAGCCCATGACTCGGAGGTGCCTGAAGTAGTTTATTTGGCTGGTGCTTTCCTTCCTGAGAATTCAGGAAATGCCAGACACTTTGGGCCTGTTTTCTGATTGTTCGAATTGGACAAGGGGAATGGACCCTGGGGCAATCCCCGAGGTCCTTTCTAGCTGGGCTCCCCCGGTCCGAGAGCTCAAAGTGCCAACCTGTGAGGACAGGAGAGGGTGGATGACAGAGGGGCCCCCTGGGATGGGACAAGGACGTCACAGAATCCATCACATCTGCGCATTGCCTTTCAACTTTCCTTTTTTTTTTTGACTACAGAATCTAATCAGAGTTCAATCCAGTGGCCTTGCCAAGAAGAAATTATTATTATTTTTTTAAATCAAAACAAAACCAAACCTTTTCAACCTTGACAGTTTAGCCCAGCCTTCCCTTCTCTCCGTTCTCGTGCTATTAATGGCTGTCTCCAGTGGCCTAGGCCAGGACTGGGCTTTGTTCCTGGTGTGAATAAGAGAGAAGAGCGCCCGCTCGCCTCTTAAACAAACGGCACCATTTAAAATGGGTACCAGTGCCATATCACTGGCTAAGGATCCCTAAGGAACAGGATCCCTGACTTTTGTTGGGGTTTTGTGTGTGTGTGTCTGTTTCATTTTGTTCTGTCTTAGATATTTTATTATCCCCTGTGCTTCAAAAGAGGCTTGGGTGGCCCTGGGAAGGCCTGTATTCTTAGCTCATTTCCCTCCCGTGGGGCTTTTGTGGACTTGCTTCTTGGTCTTATTATTCTTGCCCAGAGATTTGGGCTACAAAATAAAGAGGCTAGATGTTTAAAAGGAAACGAATGTGGCCAGAATGAAGGTGCCCCAAGCAGCTAAATTATATCTGCAAACATACAATCGTGGTAGCCCTTGGGGACTGCATCCTCTCTTGCAGCCAATGCCAGTATCCCATTATGCAGTCAAATCATGACCTTGAGCAAGCATACCCCACATTGTCCCAGCTCACTTTCAAGTTCACCTGGTGACGTCTCCTCCATCAAGTACCCAGAGTCTTTCTTGGCTTGGTGACCAGAGGGCTTTCCCTGATACCAAGAGAGCTTGCCTAGCCTTGGAGCAAGGCAACCAGGGTGCCTGGATTTATCCCCTCCAGAGACAGCTCTCTTAGAAGGGTACAGTGGTTGGTGGGATCTTGGCTTCTGTGGTCCTTTGAGGATGAAATGATGCTGGGCACTTGATTGCTCGGATGTCCCCAGCAGCACCACGCCCCAGCTGTCCATAGCATGCCTGCGATACCTCTCTCTCATTTCCTCACTCCCCTCATGCGTGCTTCCTGGGATCGCCTCCCAAATAAACTACCTGTGCCCATGTCCTTGTCTTGGGATCGACTTTGGGGCTGAGGCCCAAACTCTTGTAGTGGATTCCTTAAGCTCCATGAGTCTCAGTTTCCTCAGTAGTAAAAGGGGCTGGCAATCTCCCCTTGCAGGTTTGTGAATGAGTAATAATGTGTAACAGTCCTTACAGTGGCAAAATCCTAAAGGCACCTGCTGTGTCTTCACACCCATGTCTGAGTAGGCTTCACAGAACTGAGCTGGGGGTTTGTGAAGCCTCATTATGTCATAATCACTGCAGGTTAATACCCAATGCACAAGCTCTAGGGTTTGCAGACTCCGAGTCGCACGCTTGTACCAACGTGCTGACGTTCTTATTTGGGCCCCTGTGACAAATGGAAAATGGCTACTGTAGCAGAGAAGGGAGATACAGTTCTCTGGGTGAGAAGACACGTGTACTATTCATTTGTCAGAAAGATTTCGGATCCTTTCCAGAGTAGCATGGAAGGGCGGAGAGAGGGTTTGAATTCTGGCCCCATCGCTTCATGGCTGTGCTTCCGTCTTCTGCCTTGCAGAATTATAGTGAAAATTATAAATAATACCTCTAAACTCTTTGAGACAATTCTATTGCGGGTACAGAAATGAATGATGTAGTCTCTGCTTTCACAGATCTTAGACTCTTATTGGGAGATGAGACCAGATGCTATAGTAGCAAAAGCAGGGTGTGACAGGACCCTTGGCCACCAATGTTTACTGAGCCTCTATTATGCCCTGGGCACTAGAATGGAAGTGCCTGCCAGAGGCGGTCCCCCTCCCGGTGTGCTACTGTCTTAGGAGTCTCCTTCTTTCCTTCCTTCCTCCACCCCTTTCTTCCTTTCTTGTTCCTGTCTTCTCTTTCTCTCTCCTTTTCTCTGCTTCTCACCCATGTTGTCTTTCCTTCCTCTCTACATCTGTTCTTCCTTCTTCCCTGCCAGCACCACAGGCCTCCAACCATTCACATCACTTGACTTCTGAGAAACCACAGGTCTAGGAGATCCAAGCCTTTATAGATCCCATCTACCTTTCAGTGTAAACTGGGGGCCAGGCTTCTTCCACCCTCAGAGTACTTGAAGTTGCATGAACAGAGGAGCATGAGGACCACTGAATTCATCAACTATCTCTTGTAAGGCACTTTGCAAATGGTGGCATGCTAGGGCCAGCTCATATTGGCTTGGAAGGGCTGATTATTCAACGTTCAGGAATTTTGCAAGTGGTTGATTTCACATTGGTAGCTTGAAATTGGCTGTGGTGAGAGTATTTACACTAGAGAAATTGGCAAACACTACAAATCAGGGATTTTCTTTTTTTCTCTGAGAGCTGGGTTGTTAACCATTTACCAGCAAACCACTGTATAAAATGTAGGTAATAGGAGAGGGGCTGATTTGTGTAGAAACGAGCCTTCGAGGAGTTGCATGAGCAGGCTTGATGATGACTATGTAGAGAGTGTCACTGATTTACAGTTAGGAAATAAATTTCAAGTCCCAGCTGAGTGACCCAGGACAGGTCACTTTCCTTCTCTGGAACTCAGTCTCCTGTCTGCTAAATGGGAAATCCAGTAACAACCTCTGCCCAGAAATGATACATATCAAAGAAACCCCACTGTGATCTACATAGGGCGGTTCCAATCATCATAGAGACATCTGGAGAGTGTGAGACTCTCCTCTTGAATGCCTCCAAGGAATGACTTAACCACACACAGAACCTGCCTGATAAACACTTGGAAACCAAGACAAACAGGCAATCCGGTTTTATCTTCCCTGGCTGGACTAGAAGCAGCTTGACAGCACAGCCCCGTCTGCTGTTGCTTTGCCCTCCTCACAGAGCATAACTGAGCAGATGAGGAAAGGAGAGGGCTCCCCGGGAACCTGCTGTAAATACACCCACAGAAACTGTGCTCCTGGGTGGGAGCAGAGAAAGTTCTGTCTTCTCTGACCCGCTGTGGGGAGGCTGTGGGATTTATGCAACTATTTGATTGCTTAAGTGGAATGTCCTCAACAGATGAGCAGGGCTGGCTCCTACAAACATATGGCTTGGTTTGAGATCTTTTTCTTTTTTTAAGTGCTGATCTAAAGGAGCGAGGCAAGAGTGATTCATTTTTATAGACTGGAGATGTCTCCTTGGGTCACTAGCCTAGCATCAGCTTGAAGGTCACCCAGCTGACCAATTGCCCCATTCACCTTTTCCCAGTGCCCCAGCACAATGTCCTGTGCTCTCCCAGTTACCCTTTGTCCTTCCATAAACAGGGCACGGCATTTACACTTGGAACCACACTCTATAGTTTAATTATAGGAAAGTACTTAGGTCTTTTTCTCTAATGATTTAATAGTCTGTCTTCCCAACCAAATTGTAAAGCCCTCCAGGGCGGTGGAGGACTGGCAGCTGAGCCTGTGTGCCCTGTGAGGGCTCAGTATGTATGCCCTAACAGCTCCCATGGCCTGCATGCTCACCAGGTAGGAGACCACCGGACCCCTTCACACTTCGCATGCCACATCTCCAGGGAGCTCAGATGGCAGCCAACCCAAACTTGCTGGCTGGTTCCTGCAATGACCCAGTGAGGAGGGAGGTGTAAGCAGATCCTTTGGACAGCTAAGGAAACTGAGACCCAGAGAGGTTCCCCAGCATAAAGTAAGCGGCAAAACCAGAATTCAAACATTAGTCTTTCTTGCAGACCCATGCTCTTCACTACCAAGCAAAACAAGCAAAGCTGTGAGGCAGCCTGCACCCACCAGGAAGGTGTTGGGAGTTGGTATTAACTATAAAGAGTGGCTGGGGCCAGGAAGTGAGGGCCTGGGAGGTGCCAGAGTCTCCGCAGGCCAGAGCAGCACTCAGGGGAGCGCAGCAGCACTCCTGGAGGCGGGCTTTAGGCTCTGCTGGGTGGCTTTGTCCTCTCGGTGAGGTTGGCCTTAACCCTAGTGTGTCTTGGTGCAAAACTTTGTTCTGAATCTCTTTTTTTTTTTTCCTTTCTTCCTTCCTGTTTGCTCTTCCTCAGGGATATTTTGTTTTTATGTTTTTTTCACTTTCTCTCCTGCACTCGGTGACTGTGGCAGAATGTTCCTGGAACATCCAGTCAGAGAGCACTCAGTGTGCTCCAAGACCCAGGTACACGCTGTCCTTTGGGCCAGGTAGCCACTGAGACTATGGATATGGCACAGCATGGCCTCCTAAGGGTTAAGGGGAGCTGGTGGGGACACTTTGGGGGGCCTGGCCTAGTCCCTTAGGGCAGCCCCTGAGGCTCTAGAGACAGACAGGACACCAGGGTCTCATGGATGTTGAAAACCCAGCAGGGAACAGAACTGAGATGAAGGCCAAAGGGCTCTGCCTCAAAGTGTCATTCCTCCCCGAGGCTGCCTCTACTGTAGACTTTTCTCTATGACCGTCAGGAACAGCCATT
This sequence comes from Aselliscus stoliczkanus, assembly GCA_033961575.1. Taxonomy (NCBI): domain Eukaryota; kingdom Metazoa; phylum Chordata; class Mammalia; order Chiroptera; family Hipposideridae; genus Aselliscus; species Aselliscus stoliczkanus. The sequence goes on from CM066729.1 coordinate 171,748,391, forward strand.
GAGGTCCAAGGCCAGGTGTCTCCATCTCATCCCTCCTGTATCTCCCACTCCCCAGACCCACTAAGCCTTCATTCAGAAATCAGTTCCCAACAGGAACCCCTATCATTTCTTGACGTTTCTTATAGGCCAGGCACTGTGCTAAAAACTTAGGGTTGCCAGATAAAATCCAGGACACTCAGTTAAATTTGAATTTTAGATAAATAATGAATAGGTTTTCAGTATAAGTATGTCCCAAATATTGCATTAGACATCCTTATACAAAACAAACAAACAAAAAAACCCATTCACTATTTATCTGAAATTCAAATTTAACTGGGTATGCTGATTTTTAAAATTTTTTTGCTAAACCTGGCAACCCTAGCTCTTATCTCAGTTATTCCTCACAATAACTGTACCAGTAGTTACTATTACTCTTCTCATTTGACAGAAGAGCAAACTTAGTACAGAGCTTACCAACAAGAGAGCCAGGATTTGAACCTGGGGTGTGTGGGAGGGGGCAGGGCGAGGTCTGGCTCCAAAGCCCAAGCCACACCCAGGGTGCTGGATGGACCGAAGGGTGGCAGTAAGTCCTGATTAAGCCTGAGGTTTCTGAAGTCAGCCTAAAGTAACTGAACCACTCTCTGGCTCAGTCCCTCTTCTGTAAATACTGACCGTAGTGTCTGCCTCATAGAAGTGAGACTTGAATGAGTTCGTACATGTCAGGAGCTTAGAATTGTGCCTGCCCCATGGTAAGTGCTCAGTAGATGTCAACTAAATTGCCTCTTTAAAACAAGGTAATGCTGACTCATTTGGTGCTTTTTCAGAATCCTCTCAGCATCCCAGGAAGGGAGGGAGGGTAAGCAAGCAATGCCCTCAGATTTCTTATGCAAGGGGCACAGAGAATTTGGGTTGGGTCCGCAGAGATTTGGAGTTGGATCTGGGATTGGAACCCTAGTGCACTGTTTCCCTGTAAAACCACCATGAGCCAATATCTTTGAAGGGTCAGATGAGAAGGTACAGAAAAATTTTAAAATCGTCATAGGGAGTCCCCTCCTCTCAGTAAGGAGAAACAGGTTATGACTTTTTTGTCTCATGTTTCCACCTTGGGGATGGGCTATGCATGTGCATATCCCCAGAACTAAAATTCAAAGTGTGAAGCAATCTGTTGGGCTCAGACACAACCAATCAGAATTGACCTTGGCTCTAGTGCTGGGGCAGGGTTCTGAGATCCCTTTCCAGAAGCCAGGCATTAACCTTGAGATGACTAGATACTGAGGAAGTCTGGGGGAGTGCAGGTCCAAGGTGAAGGGCAGGAACAGCAGGGGGCCCTCAGGGAGGCCAGGGCAGTGGCTCTTTGCAAACCAGGACAGACATATTTCAATCTTTTAAAAGCCAGCACAGCCATAGCCACATGGGTTGCTGAGGCTCAGACTGATGTATCAGGGTGTTCACCTAAGAGATGGTCTCCACCCAGTAAAGAATGAAAGGCTGAGGGATGGTGCGTGTGAGCCATGCTTGGCTGAATCCCCTGTAAACTGTGAGCAGTGCAGGACTCATAACTGCTGTAATTAGACAGCTATGCAAATGCCTGTTCCTGCTGATCCTAAAAGGTCCTCGCCATCAAGGCCTCATAAAACATCATTAGTGCATGTTATTGTGATTTCAACAAATCTAGAATAACTGTGCTCTGGTGCCTCAAACAGGAAGGATACTTGTGAAGGGCTTTTGGAAAACACCCTAGATGAGACATCAGGGAACTTAGATGCTAGTCTGGTTTTGTCCCCGATTATGCGACCTTGAGCAAGCCATTCCTTGATTTTGGCTTGTAGAGTAAGAGAACCAGGCAGTATATTAGCCAGGGCTCCTTTGGTTGCAGATGAAACACGACCAACTCAAACGGGCTTAAGCCACAACCTGGATTTATGGGTCCATGGAACTTAAAAATTCAGAGATAAAGTTGGTTTCAGGTACAGCTGAATCCAGGGGCTCCAACAGAACGCCTAGGATTTGGTCGTCTCCTCACACTTACCTGCTCAGGCATGCTCATTCTTTGGGGTGATCCCAGTTGCTCCAGCCTGACATTATCCTTACAGCCAGCAATTTCATCAGAATCAGGCCTTCTCTATCCGAATAGCTTTCCCCAAATCCTCACTGGGCTGATGTGAGCTATGTGTGCATCTACACAAGTCACCAGAGTCAGAGGGCCAGAATAGGCCAGGCCTGGGTTAGATGTCCACCCCTTGAAGCCAGGAGCAAGTAGGCCTGATCCAAAGGTCTGAGTGGGAAAGGTGTTGGTTTCATCAAGAAAAATCAGGGTGCTATGAGCAATGAAGGAAGGAAGGATGCTGGGAAAGCGGGACCAGCAGTGTTCACTGCAGATGGCTCTCAGGTGACTGCCAGTTCTTAATGTCTATGATTTTAGGGAATAAAAGTGTCTGCTTTCTGTCCTTTGGTTACAAAGCGGGATATATGAAGAGAAAGCTACTGTTCTCTTTTTGGCTCTTTACTCTTCTTATCCCACCCATTTTATCACCGTCATGTGTCCCCTTGGGAAGAGAGCCAAGAAGAGAACTGACCTTGTGGAAAAAGTCCAAAAGCCACTCTTCAGTGGGATTTATGGAAGAAATTCTGAATCACCCTCCCCGAGAAGTGGTTCTCCATGCAAACACCTCCCTTCTTAACCATTCTAACCAGGCAAGGTGGCCTGCCTTCAGCATCCACTGCCATCTGGGCTGCTACATTGTCACGCACCGAGCAACCAAATGCTGCCCTTCTCTTTGCCCGCAGCAGTCACCCTGAAGTATCCTGCACTCCTTAAATCCAGCTCCAGGCTGATTTGTATGCTGTAATGGTGATATGCGCCGTCTGGCTATAACCAGATCCAAACACCAAACAGTGAACTTGTTTAAGTGCAGTTTTGTGAGCAACCGTAGAAGGAAAATGGTAATGAAGGGCAGTCCGCTAAAGGGAGGTTAAATACTTTCATACTTCTCAGCTAACCCAGAAACTTCCCTGAATTCTCATTAAAAAAAAAAAAAGTTCTCTGTAATCTGATGTTTTACCTCATTAAATGCTGCAATTTGAGAAACAAGAAAAGGACTGAGATGAAAATTGGCACCTGGTTCAGGTCACGGAGCCGTTATGCTGTGTCTGGCGGGGTCCCTGGTAGGGGAGAACTCAGAGAGGGACAGGGCACACTGGGCAGGGTTTGAGATTCCCTGTGACCTGCCAAAATCTTTGCCTCTCTCATCCCCAACCCACAGAGCCCATTCAGGCCCCTTCCCCCATAACGCCCCACGGTTACATCCTGCCTCTGCCTTTGGGACACGTGCCACCATGTTGATTTTTGAATCCTGGTTACAAGACAGAAATCTGGAAGCCATTGGCTCCTCTTCTTTGGAAATAGTGGACTTCTCTTTGTTCTGTCCCTTGCTCATTTTCGTCTTTCTTTTCTGTACGTCTATTATTTTCTTCTATAGTCAATTTTCTTCCCTTCCTCAGTAGCAGTACTGAAATTTTTAATATGAAAATGTGGACCAAATTAAAAAATTAATAATATAATGTACCAGAAACCATTGACTTGTACACATTTTTTTTTTTTTTGAAATTTTATTGGGGGAATTCAGGGAGGGGAAACAGACAAGTTGCTGATCTTCTGTTCTTCAGTGACTTGGACACTTTAAATGGGTGAAGTGTATGACATGGAAGTGATCTCTCACTAAGTTGTTTGGGTTTTATTTTATTTATTTTTTTAAATAGTAGGGATGTAGGAACTACAATCTGGTCGAATGGAGATTACAGCTGCGTTCACATAGCATAAGACTGAGGAATCGCTACCTACACACATCGCAAAACGGAGATTGGGTGGTCCACTCGCTCAGCTGGGCACCACGACTGTTCTTCCCTTCCAGATGCGTTTGTGGTTATGGCCAAAATTAGTAGGGGATCTATGTATAGAGTATATTTGTGTGGTCTATTTGTATGGGTGACAATCTTTCCACTGCCACATAAAGTCCCATCTCCTAAGTGTTTGGGATCTGAGAGGTTAAATTCAAGTAACAGTGGCTTCCCTTCTCAAAACTACCTGGTTAAAAGGTGTATGACTCATATTTGTCAGGGATAATTTGCTTTTATCCGTCTTCTTTTCCTCATTGACATCACTTCCTCCTCCTTTCCGTTTCTCAGAGGTGCCAGTGGGACTTGGCCACATGAGTACAACAGTTTACAGGGAAGTTATTCAGTGTCTCCTGTTAGCGGCATGGGCCACAGTCAGAGAGAAGTCTGGGGGCTCCTTCATGCTACCCCAGGCTTCCACACACCATCTGCCCCAACTCATACACTCTCAGCTCTGCATAGGAAATTCACCACTTTATGGCTCGCGTAAAAGTGCCATTCTGAATAAACACAAAAGCAATCAAATGCTCTTGAGTTGTTGGTCTTAAATATCAGTCATGCTTCATCGCAGGCATACGGGACCTGTTCCTTGCATGATATCGTCATATAAAGAGTGAGGGCCTTAGGGGCATCTTAATGAGGTGATAATGAGGAAAATAATGTTCTGGTTTGGGGGGGGGCTGGTATCCACTATAATGTTCAAATTGGGTTTAATCTTACATTGGACTCCTTGCTATACAGTATTAAGAAAGAGGAGGGGGAGGGAAATAAAGATGGTATTGAGGTAGGGGTGTGTGCGCACGTGCGAGCATGCAGTGCTTTGAGCTGTTCCTTAATCTGCCTTTTATTGCTCTGAAGACCTGGCCCTAATATGATGAGGCTTTTCTTTTTATGCAGATAGCCAAGTCCTAGAGCAGTGGCTCCAAGGAGCTTTCTTCAATATCCAGAGCTCTTTAAGTTCCCTTCCTCTGTATTCATGCTGCCTTCCTTGCTGTATTATGCTGTTATTTGTTTTTGCTTTGTTTTCTAAGATACCCTTTGTTACTCTTGAAGACCTGCCACTATTTCAAAACCTTTTCTCTTTACATGCTCCATTGTGGAGCAATAGGGCAAAGGCGCTTCCTACTTTGCTGTACAGATGGTCTTTATTCTCCCTCCCTCCTTTCTTGTCAAACACTTGGAATACCAGATAGTTGAGAAAGCTCTTTGAAATGGGAAGTGACAAATTCTGTTCTTTAAAAGTGATTTAACCTCTTTGGTGGAAAAAAGGATTGTCTAGAAACTAAGGTAACATTGTTGTTACTATTGAATAAGGACAATATGTAAGTTAAATCATTCATTCATCCATTCATTTGTAACTTAAATATTTCCCTAGAGGCATGACAGGTCTTATTTATATTTATGCCAACAATTATGTTTGCTCTGCATCTTCACCTGTTTTACTAACAGGATTCTAGAGTTATTTATTTATTTATTTATTTATTTATTTATTTATTTATAGAGATTCTCCTATTCCAAGAATTCCAAAGTTTTCTTAGTCACACCAAAAAAATCAGTCCTCATTTTAGGTCCCTTGCTGCCTTTGCCAGTTCACTCAGTCCACAATCAATCATCCATCCATCCACCCATCCATTCATCTGTCCATCTATCCATCCATCAGTCCATCTGCCCATTCCATCCATCTGTCCATTCATCCATTCATTTAACACATATTTCTTTTATACTTAGTGTGAGCTAAGTACTCAGCTTGGTGTCTTTCTAAGGATACAGTGGTGAGTCTAGATATCTATCTGACCCCTGGAAAGGTAGAGTCTTGTGAGGAATATAGACAAAGACCTGGACAGACAACTGCAATACAGTATCAGGTCCAGTGCAAAGCTCAGTGGAAGCACAAAGAGGGGGAAAGCTGGCCAGAGGGACTCAGAGAAAGTGCCCCTAAGGAAATGCACATGAGAAGCCTTCACAAATGGTAGATTTTATTACTATTAAAAGCACAAAAACATATCACAATTCTTAAGGGCGGAGGTGCAGGCGGGGTGGGGGGCACTCCTGGGGAGCTTTAATAAAAAGAAAGAATGAATGAAAAAGTAAGGACAAATAAACAAACACACCCAGACTCCATCCCAGGAGATTCTGAGTCACTAGGTCTGGGGTGGGTCTCTAGCATCTGGATTTTTCTAAAAGCTCCGTAGGTGATTCTGTTATTAGCCATGGTTGTGAATTGCCGCCTATTTTCCTGCATACAGCTGCCACTTTAAGTACATTAAAGCCACAACTGAAAACCTAGTAACCATGATTTAAAGTAACTAAAACAGAGTTGGAATAGCATGCTGATGGCCAGTAACCATCCTCCCCGGGTAATTGAGAAGGGACTTACGAATCAGTGAATGCGGAACTGCAGGATTTCTCAGGCTTTTAGAAATGATGCCTGTAAAAATGTCTGGCTTGAGTCAGAGTGGAATTTAGCTGTCATATTTCTCTTGACTGACCACCATAACCCTTTGGTAATTGATCTAGTAAATTAGGAACTCATATCATAACAGTAGCTTAAACTTTCTAGAGTTCATGATTGCTTGCTGAAAATGGACATCTGGCGGGAGAATTGCCAGTGTAGCTAGTAAAGAACAAAACAGACAGGCATTTTCTCATGAGAAGTCTCAATATTTCAATCCAGAGTCTGAAATTTCAGTTGTTCAGGGTGTAATTCTTAAGGGTATGTTAGTAAATGTTCCCCTAATGGGGGGTGTCCTGGCTGGCTGTCTCTTGTTCACTCCCTCCCTGGAATATGGCTGCAGTTTGGATTTGCCTGGTGCTTGGAGACCGTCACTACCTACATATTCCTGGAAAAGACTCAGCAATTAGCAAGCTTTGACCTTCAGAAGTGACCTTGTTACTCTGGAGATAGAATAAGAGGAAGCTAAATACTCTTGATTTGGCCGGAATCAATCTAGAAAAGAATATGCCAAATATCCAACTCTCTCCAAAAATGCCTCCATGAAAATCGCCTGAAAATCACCTGGGGGAGCTCATGAAACATGCAGGTTCCTGGGCACCATCCCAGCTTTGTTGAATCTGAATTTCTGGGGGTGAGGGCCAAAGCCCCCTAGGTGATTTTTTATAGTAACAAGCACTTTATGAGAAGGTGAAAAATCTCTAGCACACTCTTAATTTGGTATCTTTCCTTTTGGTATGGTTCTGCATTGAGATTCAGAAAAAAAGTGTATGTGTTAAGAGCTTGAGACCTGGAGTGTTCCATTTCTGCTTCATAGTTCCCATGGAGAAGTCCACTCACTGTTTGGACCTCGGTTTCCTTTCCTGTAAATGGTACTAATAAGTATCATAAGTAAAGGAGGGGTGTTATAATTCCTGTCCTCCTTACCTTAAGACCAAATGAAAATACTTTGAAAACTAAAAATACACAATTCTAGCATTACAATCATTTTACATATGAAAGATCTACAGTTCAGATGCCCAGTTAACATTTTTTTCCTGGCCAAATACTAACCAGACTTCTTAATTTGGCTGTTTTTACTTTCATTCTAAGGGAGAATACACAATAAGACATCTAGCCCTAAGCAGAAATAAGATGGTTCAGATGCTGCAAAGAAACAGGCAGGGATCACTAAAGACTTTAACACATCAATCCAGGATTGTGTAATTCACCTCTAGAGCAGCAACCAAGGGTTGGGGGCAAATCAACACGTTCCCCAAAGCCTATTATGTTTTCCACATTCAGGGAGCTGCTTAAGCCACAGCTTTCTCAAACCAAAGCAGTGTCCACTATCTTTGCTCGCCTGCTGAGATTTTTTTTTTTCCTGGCAAATAAATATCTGGCTATAGAAGAATCCGGCTTGATGCATTTTGTGACAGATCTTTCCTACTATTCTAATCTCTCAGGCCCCAGACATGAGTCTTCAATAGAATTGGAAAGACTTTGTCTAACATTTAATTGATATGTGAAGAATCCTCTATTATCTGCCTTCAATTGTCCATGTGAGGCTTCAGGCTAAGAAGGAGGTTGTCTCCTTCACCAGCTGCATTCCTTGACATTTTTGAAAGTTTACAAGATTGATGGAGACTGAGTAATGCATTCAATAGTACTGTATACAGCTGTTCATATTTAATCACCTGGGGTCTCATCAGTACTAGCTCCCTGACATAATCTTACAGGTGCCTGCCCAGTTTTCTGTTTTGAATAGATCTGTTTTTGAGGCCTAGGAGAAATAACCACTGATGACAGAACTCTTGAAGGCTGCTACCCAGCCATGGTAGGAAACTGGCTGGTGGATATGAAAAAGAAAGAGGGGAGGGAAGGGGGGCCCATGGCTTAGACTCTTGGGAGGAAGAAAGGATTGCCTGTACTACGAAGAGGCCTCACATTCATTCTGCTCATCCGCTCATTCACTTCATTAATTTTCTCATAGGCACGGAAGAGAGGGACTCTGTGCTCTGTTTGGGGAAAAGTTGCTTAGCTCACAGCCATGGTTGGGGTTTGCAGCCATAGTATTTACAAGTTAGGGAGGCTTTCCTCTTGCTTTGTTTGAGAGAACAAAGGAGGACTATAAAACGAATCCTGCTGAAGCAACAAGAGAAGAAAATCCAGTTCCACCTGGCTCCTCCTTGAACGGGCTCCCACCCCATTCTGGGGCAGATGGGGCGGTCAGAGCCCCTAACCACTGGTGTGGAAAGGAAAACCCTGGAGTCATTTGATCCAGTTCTCAGAGCTGCTTCTACCAGGAACTAGAAGGGGGAGTTAACCCTTTGGTTCACAAGTACAGGACACAAGACCTTCAAGGCACTGGGAGGACACATTACATGAGCTTGAAAAAGATGATGATGATGATGATGATGATGATGTTGATGATAAATAGCTCCCAGTTATTGAGACTTTACCATATCATGGGCACTGTGCTATGTGCTTTACATGTTTGATCTCATTGCATCTTCATAACAGCTATGTGAGGTTGGTACAATTATTATCTTCATTGTACAGATAAGGAAACCGAGGACCAGAAAAGTTAAGAATCTTGCTCAAAGTCATACCACTGGGCCAGAGTCTGTCTTCTTTCTCTGTTCCTTTGGTCCACAAGGATTATAAAATAAAATGTGCTCCCTTCTCCTTAAAACATCCCAGGTGGCTCCTGCTCAGTGTTCTTCTGTGTCAGATTATTGGGCAGTTTTCTGCATGGCATTGATGGTCCTTCTGGTCTGATTAGACTTGCTTGGTCCCAGAAGTCCTCTCATTTCAGTTCCTCACTGGTGAAGGGGACACAATGCACATGTGAGCTTGAGGACTCTTTTGCCAGAGTCCTCCCAAGGACCATCGAGCTCGCAGCCCTGAAGACCAGGGGACTCAAGATCCCTGGAGGGTAATTACAGGCAGTGGGTGGCATGAATGAAAGAACAGATAAGGACAAAAGAGGAAATAAGAAGGAAACGCATGAGAGCCAAGGAGAAAGCAGAGGTTGTCCTGAAGACCAGCATTACCTCTTTTAAAATTGTTCTGTGCCAACCAAGTTTTGGTCTTTCTGAAAAGAGAAACCGCTTTGTGAGAGCCTTCAGAACCAAGTCTAATCAACCTGGTTGGGGACAGAGGTGAGAATTGCCTCCATATATTAAAAATACAAACAAAACATGACAACAGATGAGTTTTTGGAGAGTTATGGAACATGGCACAAGTCTCGCTTCCTTTGAAAGGACACAGTGTCCACCTAGATATTTCTACATGGGTTTCTCTGTTAATAAACCGAATGTAGACTTCCGTGTTCCATCCTGTTGGAGGTGGAATGCAGTGCAGTGTTTGCAGCCTAAGTACCTGTACGGGTACCTGGAATGGACCAGACACTCACTAAATGTGGTTTAAATGAAGAGCACAGCACTTATATCTGACAGGGACTAAACCTGAGAGAAGACAGAGCAGCCCAGGAGGGCCTAGGAGTGCCAATGGATAGGCAGCAATGGCCAGATCACTGATTAGGCGGTAGAGAAGGACGAAGTGGATGGTCTCAGGTGGAAAGTCCAACAGTGTAGAAAAAAGTAGCACGTAGGGACCGTAAGTCTAGAGAGGGAAGCAAGATTGTGAATTGGAGGTTGAAACAGAGAGAAGGGCAGGGATGGTGCGTGGATATCAAGGAAGGACCCAAGGAACCAGGCGTTACAGTGTAGTGGAAAGAGTCTAGGCTTTGGAGCTAGATAAACCAAGATTGAATCCTGCCTCAGCTACTTACAGGTCTGAGCTTAGTTATTCCTATCAGCAAAGCAGAAGTAATAAAATCAAGCTACATTGATTATTCCTGTGTAACAAACTATCTCAACCATTTAGTGGCTTAAGACAGAGACATTTCATTGTGTCTTGCAATTCTAGGCAGGGCTTGGCTGGGCAATTCTTTTGTTCCCTGTGGCATCAATAGAGGTCACTTGATGGTGTTCATCTAGCTGGTAGGCTGCTCTGGGGGTTCTTGATGGCATCATCATATGTTTGGGGACTTAGCAAGCTGGGCTCAGCTGGGATGGTCAGCAAGAACACCTACATCAGGACTTCCAGCATGGTGGTCTGAGGGTAGTTGACCTGACATGGCTCCAGTGAACAAGGAGAAAGTTGTACAGCTTTTTATGACTAAGCCTTTTACTATACTCTATTTTTTGAAGTACTCACAACTCTAACCAGAGCCAACAGGGAAGGACATAGACCCTCCCTTTTTTAAAAAAATGAATCATTTTATTTAAGAGAAAAAGCAGATTGTTATTATTTATCCATACAATTTCATAAATTATTGTTGAGCTCAGTGATTATGAAACTTTATGGATTAAATATGAGCAAATATGAAAGAACAACCCCACCTCTTGATGGGAAAAGGATTAAAGAATTTGCAACCATGTTTTAAAGCTAATAAAGTACCCTATGGTGAAGATTAAATAGAAAGCATTTAGCACAATGTCTGGCACACAGTAAGTGCTTTTAATATTAGTGTCTCTTCTTCACCTTCTATTAACAGGTAGAAGAATAATCTAAGTATATGATCTGGGGTTTCAAAACAAGAACGTCTGTATCATTTAGGATGTTTTAGTCACAAGCAATAGAAAATTTACGTAAAGTGCCTTAAACAATAAGATCATTTATTATCTTATATAACAAGTAGGCTAGACTTGGAATGATCCCAGGGTTAGTAATTTCATTGCTCAATGATATTTTCAAGGAAGCAGGTTATTTCCATCTTTTCATTTTATTATCCTCCACCTGTGAACCTGTCCTCTTAGGTAAGATAACTTCGGAGTCCCAAGATAGCTGCTACAGTTCTGCGAGTCTTATGCAAATGAGAACATCCATTAAGCAATCCATGTGAATAGTGGGTTAGGCTCTTGTGTTTCTTTTCATAAGCAAGGAAAACTTTCTGAGAGGCTCCCCCGCAGACTTCTCACATCTCATTTGTTCAAATCCAAATCATGCCTTTGGCATGAAGGATGAGACCACCAGGAGGAGTAGTTGAAATCAATCGAACTGCAAAGTCACGGGGCTGGGAGGAGTCCAACGTTCCAGAAAGCCTGTGATCACCTGGGTAAGGAGAGCAAAACCAGGATTCTCTTAGCAAGGAAGATAGGAGAGAATGGCATTGAGAGGGCAGTCAAAAGTGTCTTCCACCATCCACCTCATGGTTTTTGCAGCAAATCTTCTGTCCTGTCCATGGCCTTACTGGTCATGACCCCCAGCTTGACAATGTTCTTGGTGGGCACTGGAGGTCGTTCTCTTGGCAATAAAGTGATAAGGAACAGAGACTGAAGGGAAGAGGATGCAAAGATCAGAGCAGAAACCTAAATCCAAAGTGTCTGAGACATTGGGTCAGAATCAAGCCATTAGAATGGAAGGCTTGAAAAGGCAAAGGGACCAGATTTTAGTGTGATCCTCACTTTTAGCCATCTTTTAACTACCTGTATTCTAGGTTAGGCAAGAACTGGGATTAGTGTGTAGGTAGAGTTGAGCCTGTAAGTAGGAGAAATTATCTTTACCTTCATAGAAGGAAATATTTTTAAATTGCATTTATTGGGATAACATTGATTAGTAAAGTTATGTAGGTTTCAAATGTTCATTTCTGCAGCACATCACCATATATTTGATCTTCTTTTCCCACTCCCCCCACCCCACCTTACCCTCTAGTAACCACTAAACTGTTGTCTGTGTCTATGAGTTTTTGTTTCTTTGTTTTGTTCCTTTGTTGCTTTCAATTTTATATCCCACATATGAGTTAAGTCATCTAGTTCTTGACTTTTTCTGTCTGAATTATTTCACTTAGCATAATATCTCAAGATCCAGCCATGTTGTTACAAATGGCATTATTTCATCTTTTCTTATGGTAGACTAGTAGTCCATTGTGTATATATACCACAACTTCTTTATCCAGTCATCTAGAGAAGGGCACTTTCGTTGTTTCCATGTCTTGGCCACTGTAAATAATACTGCAATGAACATTGGGGTACATATATCTTTACAGATTAATGTTTTCAGATTTTTTGGGTAGATACCCAGAACAAGGATTCCTGGGTCATATGGTAATTCTATTCTTATTTTTTTGAGAAACCTCCATACTGTTTTCCATAGTGGCTTTACCAATTTACATTTCCACCAGCAGTGTATGAGGGTTCCTTTTACTCCACAACCTCTCCAACACTTGTTATTATTTGTCTTGTTGATGATAGCCGTTCTGACAGGTGTGAGATAATATCTCATTGTGGTTTTCTTTGTACTTCTCTAATGCCTAGAGAAGTTGAGAATTTTTTCCTGTATCTGTTGGCCATTTATATGTCTTTTTTTTTTTTTTTTTTTAAGATTTTATTGGGGAATTGGAGGAGCAGAACAGTGTTGGGGAATCGGGGAAGGGAACAGACAAGTTGCTGTCCTTTTGTTCTTCGGTCTAGTTGCAGAGGACATTGCTTCACTGGCTCATGTTGGTATCATCATTGCGCTCTTCCCAGATGAGGCAGATCGGTCTCCGGCCTCTGGATGTCGCTCACCGTGGCTATTGGCAGCTCACGCTGGCTGCCGACCACTCACTGTAGCCTATGGCAGCCCACTGCAGCAGGGGCTGCAGCCTACACCGTCGCCGGAGCTCGCACAGCCCAGCTCCAGGTGGAGCTGTTGTTAGCTGCAGAGGGCAGTGTCACTGGCCCTCATATGTGGGATCCGAACTGGGGCCGCTGGAGTCCCAAACCAGCTCTTAACCAATGAGCCACTTGACCAGCCCCATTTATATGTCTTCTGGGAGAGGTGTCTGTTCAGGTTCTCTGCCATATTTTAATTGGATTGTTTGTTTTATTGTTGAATTGTACGAATCCTTTATATATTTTGAATATTAGCCCCTTATCGAAGGTGTTGTTTGCAAAGAAGGGAAATATTGACGAATAGGAAGCTGACTTTTCTGGCCCCATTTTCTCCTTGAAAATGAATGGATCCTGACATGTATGCACAGTAGCTATTGGAAGTCTCTTGGGAGCCTCTGGAGTTAAGTGGTAGGAATCACATCACTGCTCCTTTTACCTGGTTCCTCATAGCTCCTGGAATAAAGACCAAATCCCTAACCCCACCTTTGAGGCCTTGCATGATCTAGCTAGGGGCGTTACGTATAGTTTAAGTGTGCCCTGGACAAGTGCACTTGGCCCAGGGCTGAAATCCAGCCCTCCCCTTGCCAAGCCATATGCCCCAGGTCTTTGTTTGCCCCAAGGGACGGGGGTACCTTTTCTAGTGTTACTGGGCTGTTCTGGATCTAGCCCTTGCTCCCTTTTTCATTCTCAGCTCACAGAGGAGTGCTCCAAATTACATGTATTCTTTTCCACTGACCTTCTCCTAGTGTCCCATATACCCTGTTATCCACAGCTACAGAGCAAAACACCCCAACACTTAGTGGTTTAAAACGATGGCAGTATGTATTTTGCTCACAAATATGCAGTTTGGCAGGGCCTGGTTGGGGCAGTTCATCTCTGCTCCACTTCACGTCAGCTGCAGCGGCTTAAAGGCCAGGGCTGGAATCATCTGAAGGCTTGTCCACTCACGTGTCAGGAGGGTGGCGCCCTTTGCCAGCTGGGGCTTCAGCTGGGACTTTTCCATGTGGCTTTGTGGCTGCCTCACAGCATGGTGGCTATGTCTCAAAGGATTAGGTAGAAGACTTTTAGATTCAGTCTAGGAAGTCTTACAGCATCACAGGCCCACCTAAGGGAAGGAAAGGGGAGGAAACACAGACACCACCTCTTGATGGATG